>OZ018337.1:1388613-1862090 GCA_963969495.1 Ceratothoa steindachneri
AGGCTTCGAATTCCCGACAACCATAAATCTCCCGACTGCTGTTCAATCCACACCTGGACGGCGAGCTGGACATCTTTATCGACCCGAACCGGCGTCCACGCAGTGCAGCCTTGAGCTGGCGGAATAAAAAGTAGTCGCTAGGGACCAGATCTGAACTGTAGGAGGGATGGTTGAGCTCCTGAAATCCGCACTCGCGCAGGGCAGCTTGTGCAACACTGGCCTTCTGGACTTTGACGACTTTAAAGTCGCTCATGGGGCGTGAGGTTTCTAGGGACCCAACGGCCAGAGAACTTGGTCTTGGCCAAATTGTCGTGGATGATGTTGATAACACTTCCATGTGATATTCAAAGTTCTTGCTCGATTTCTTCGACCTTCACCCATCGATTTTCGAGGATCCGCCTCTCTAAACGGGCCACATTGTCCTCATTGGTCACGTCTGATGGGCGTCCCTAAAGGGAGTCAACTTCAAGGGACTCACGACCATGGCGGAACTCCCTATTCCAGCGAGCAATGGTTGCATAGGAAGGGGCGGTGTAGGTGTACACTGCAACCATGCGTTCATGGATCTCCTTTGCATTCTCGCCTTCCTTGGTCAAAAATTTGATCACTGGGAGGTGTTTAATCTTCTCCATTGTTGAACAATTTGTGACGGCCGACCTGGGATCAGGAGCGTGCGGCTTCAGGTCCTGACTTGTCATAACTTATCCTAACACCCCCACATACAGTCATCCCCCTTCCTCTGTTTTGACTTACCGATTCGCAAAACTTATTGACCGCCCCTCGTATGTATATATATATATATATATATATATATATATATATATATATATATATATTTATAATAAAGAAGCCATGTTGAATATAGTAATTTTTAAATTTGACAGCAGAAGTGGCATTTTTTAGTTTCTTGATAACTTTCATTAATGATTATCCCTTAAAAGAGGGGATACCATAAATATCATTTTAAAACATTATTTATTTTTCGCCTGAAGCCCCTTTCAACCACATTGGTCATTTTCAGGGGCTATACTGATAAATTTAAAAAAATTTTACTCGATAAATACAAAATATTTGTAGATATTTTAAAAGATTTTAATGAGTAAGATAGAAAAAATAAACTTGAGATCAAAATGAATTTTTTTAAAATTTAAAATGAAACTATTTTCAAGGAACATATGTTAGAAAAAATAACAGGAGAAAACAGCAAAACTAACCCATCTCTTTCTGAAACTTTAGTTAAATTGGCGTGGAATCAAGTATTATCTTGAACATATTTCTTCTTCCAAACGCTTCACTCCCTTTACAAATCTCTTTTTGAAAACTTTCCGGTGAAGAAACTTCATCCAACTTCTTTTCTTAGATAAAAATAAAAGAATTACACTTAAATTTCTGTCGAGAAAATATACATACTTTGCTGCTGGAGCCACGTAATTTACAGTATTTGCTAACAGTTTGCGCAGAACTAAATTTGGTTGCTACGTGGCTTTATTGCGGCAACTTATATATTGTTTAGTACATCGCTTGTTTGCGTCTTGGTCTTCCTAAAGGAGAAGAATAAGATGTCTTTTGGTTTCTTAAGTATAAGAATTACTGTATAACCTCTTAGGGTTAAGTTGTTATACAACCGAGGGCCTTGTATGCTTGGAATATATACTTATTTGTAAAATATCACTTGAGCAAAATAAAGAAACATTGCGATTAATACACAAACCTCGTTATAGACCGTCCTGAATGCCGAAAGAGGTCCAAATTAGCATAAGAACCTTAATATATATCTTTCACTTATTCGATTATTATAGACTAACATAAATAGAAATGATTGGACCAAATATTCACTAGAAATAGGTTATAAGCTTTTTCAAACTGAGCTATGCTATCTAGGCTATGAAATAGGAAGAGGCTAGCATAGTTATTAACTATGCAATGTTAGCTCTAGGAATAGGCTATAAGGTCAATTAAACTAAACTATTCTATCTATGCTATTAAATAGGAATAGGCTAACATAGTTATTAAATATGGAAGACTAGCTTTACTACTAACTGGGAATAGGTTTGCTAGTCCAGTAACTTGTACTATGTTAACTAAGATATTAATTACGAACATCCTTGCTAGGTTATTAACTAGAACTAGGCTACGTAGGATATTAATTATGACTAAGCTAGCTAGGTTATAATCTAGGCTTAATTTAGCTAAGATATTAACTAGGAATATAATAGCTAGGGTTATTAACTATGACTAGTATAGTTAATATATTAACTAGGAGTGGGCAAGCTAAGATATTAACAAAACTTAGGCTCGATTGGCGATTATCTAGAACTAGGGTAGCTATGATATTAACTTGGAGTAGGATAGCTATAACAGTAAATAAAACTAGGCTATCTATCACATTAACTAGGAGGGTAATGCTAGCTATAATATGAATGAGGACTATGCTAGAGGAGCTATTAATAAAGTATAGGGTAGCAGTGTTATAATTTATAACTGAACTAGAATGTTTTAATTAAAACTACTCTAAAAGTGCTATTAACACCGACTAGGTTAGAGACGGCTGTTAGCTTACAATATTTTGACAGAGCTAGTAACTAGGACTCAGCTACCTGGGCTATCAAATAGGAATAAAATAGTCTGGGTATTAATAAAGGATAGGCTACAGGGTCCTGAATTATGTATGGGCAAACTTAGATTACACTAGCGTGTTATTAACGAACAAAAGACTAGCGTAGCTATTAATGAACAAAAGACTAGTGTAGCTATTTAATAAAAATATGTCATCACGTTCATCAAGAAGGATACTGGTAGCTCAGCTAATAAATAAAAATACGTTCGCTAGGCTATTAACAAAGCTTGTTAGACCATTAACTAGGAAGAGGATAGTAGACTCTATCTATGACTATTCTAACAATAAGATTAACTATCCCTAGGTCTGCTAGGCTATTTACTAAAACTATTCTAGCTAGGCTATTTACTAAAACTATTCTAGCTAGGCTATTAACTAGGACTAGGCTAACAGGTTACTAACGAGTAGTAGCCAGCAAGCTAGGATATTAACTATGACTAGGCTAGTAGAGTATTAAACAGAACCAGTATTGTAGTTCTATAAACTAAGACTAGGCTTGCTATGCTATTAACTATGATTAAGGTTGCTAGAATATTAAATATGTCTAGTAGATCTATTAAGTCAGACTTAGAGAACAAAGCTATTAACTACCAGAGAAGCAGGTTTATTAACTAGGTTTAGGCTATTAAGGCTACAAACTCTGATTAAGAATAAGATAGATGGCCATTGTCTAATACTAAGCTAGCATCGCTATTAACTAGTACTCAGCTAAATAAGCTATTAAATAAGACTAAGCTAGTTACGTTATCAGTTAGGAATAGCCTTTTACCTCTAATAACTAATTTTATGGTAGCTAGGCAATTTAATAGGGCAAAGGTAGATATGCTATTAACTAGGAATAAGGTTAACTAGTCTATTAAAAAGGACGAGACCAGCTTGTTGGCGGAAATAACTAAGCATCTCCAACATTGCTGTGGATGACATCTAAGGATGGTCTAATATCCGGGCACCAACACTCTCCTTTGATTTCCTGATCCTAATGGCTGGATGAGGATCAGTGGTAGATGTCTTCAACTTAGTTTCACTAATTCAAGGGAAACAAATACAAATGCAGCCGATGTCGGGAAGTGCACAAAATAAACAATTTAGCGATGTCAGGAAATGCAGAAATAAACAATTTAGCGATGTCGGGAAATGCAGAAATAAACAATTTATCGATGTCGACAACTGCAGGAATAAACAATTTAGGTAGTCTAGAACTGAAAAATAAACAAAGAGCAACGTCATGAACTGCAGGAATTAACAATTTAGCGATGTCGGGAATGCAGCAATAAACAATATAGCGCTATCAAGAATTGCAGAAATAAACAATTTATTGATGGCATGAACTGAAGAAATAAACAATTAAGCGAGCTGGGTAACTGCAGAAATAAACAATTTAGCGATGTCGGGAAATGCAGCAATAAATAATTTAGCGAAGTCGAGAAATTAAAAAATAAATAAATAAATTAGCGATGTCGGGAACTGCAGAAATAAACAATTTAGCAAAGTCGACAACAGCAGGAATAAACTATGTAGCTAGTCTAGAACTGAAAAATATAAACAAATCTTGATGTGAACTGCAGAAATAAAGAATTTAGTTATGTCAGGAACTCAGAAATAAACAAATTAGCGATGTCGGGAACTAAAGAAATAAACAATTTAGCGATATTGGGAAATGCAGAAATAAACCATTTAGCAATGTCAGGAACTGCAGAAATAAACAATATAGCGGTGTCAAGAACAGCAGGAATAAACAATTTAGCTAGTCTAGAACTGAAAAATGAACAAAGAGCGATGTCGTGAACTGCAGAAATTAACAATTTAGCAATCTCGTTAACTGCAGAAATAAACAATTTAGTGATGTCGGGAAGCAGAAATAAACAATCCAGCGATGTCGACAACAACAGGAATAAACTATATAGCTAGTCTAGAACTGAAAAAATGAACAAATCTCGATGTTGTGAACTGCAGAAATAAAGATTTTAGTGATGTGAACTGCAGAAATAAACATTTTAGCGATGTGAATTGCAGAAATAAACCAGTTATCGATGTCGGGAACTTCAGAAAAAAAAAATTAGCGATGTCGGGAACTGCAGAAATAAACAATTTAGTGAGGTCGGGAAATGCAAAAATAAACCATTAGCAATGTTGGGAACTGCAGAAATAAACAATATAGCGATGTCGAGAACAGCATGAATAAACAATTTAGCTAGTCTTGAACTGAAAAATAAACAAAGAGCGATTTCGTGAACTGCAGAAATTAACATTTAGCGATTTCGTGAACTGCAGAAATAAAAAATTTAGCGATGTCGGGAACTGCAGAAATATACAATTTAGCGATGTTGGGAACTGCAGAAATAAACCATTTAGTGATCTCTAGAACTTCAGAACTAAACAATAGGAATAAACAATTGAGCTAGTCTAGAACTAAAAAAATAAACAAATAGCGATGTCGTAAACTGCAGAAATTAACAATTTAGCGATGTCGTGAACTGCAAAAATATATAATTTAGCAATGTCGGGAACTGCAGAAATAAATAATTTTGCTTTGTCGGCAACTGCACAAATAAGACTCATTGATATTCGGCCACGCAAATATTATGTCGATATGGATGATTTGGTTTTGATGCCATTAATAAATATTTTATTTTTTTGCTTCTTTACTTTACTCAATTTTCAAAAGACTGAATGAAACCTTGAATTTTGTACTGGAATTTGGAAACCCAACCTTTCAACAATTCAAATTCAAATGGACTTTTGGGGAAATAAAAAAACTGCGAAATGGCAACAAATCAGAAAGAAGCAAACTGAAATCGAGATGTGCCCTCTTTATAATCTTCATTAGAATTTAATACAATGAAAGTGGGGAATTGAGGATATTTCCAAAAATATAGATGAATCACTCAGTTTTCTTGCACAGAACGTTGCACTTTAATTTTTATATGTGGTCGAGAAAAGAGAAAGTGCTATGAGCTCTAATTTTATATCTAACATATGTTGTGAAAGCTTCCAATAGTGAAAATCTGATGGTTCTTGAAAAGTTTTCAAGATTTATGACACCTGAAAAAGTTTTTAATCTTATGATGATGTTTTTATCAATAAACAAAATAGTGATTAACAAAATGTTCATTCAGCTGCATAGCGATGGAACGCAGACAAGTTTTCAGAGAGGGACAGTGGATAATTCCAGGAAACTTGAGCAGTAGCAAAAAGTAGGGGATGCGTACACTATAGGATTCACACAAAGTCCTCATCTGTGAAACGTCTGTCAATCGCTTAGAAATCTCGCATCAAGCGTTTAAAAGTATTTAAATTATTTTATTACTCCCCAAACAATGGGATCTTTATGGATCTTCACCCTCCCTCCAAATTATTTAGTGTTGGTAATCCAACTCTCCTTTTCTTCTGCTACCACTCTTTAGAATAAAATTTATCGCTACTGTTTTGCCCTACCATGATTCTAACAGGATCCGCAAGGTGTTAGAGTCGTTATTATTCCGCCTTCTGCACAACAAAAGTGACTTAAATATCTTGCAATAATTATCATGTCCTTTGGTGTCAAAATCTCGTCAAGAAAATGTAAAAGATTGGAACTTCCTCCTGCTGTCTCAGTACGTTGATTGCAACCTGAATGCCAATATTACATATTGTAGATGTATGTAAGAGAGTAGTTTTATATATATAATTTTTAATTCTTTTCTTCTGCGACGTTATAGGAACCGGGTCGTTGTTCACTGCACCAAAGACTTCTTTCAAAGGCGACCATCGCCAGCTAGAGAGGAATATGCATTCATTTTTTCTCCACAATAACCGGTGAATAATCCCAATATGGTCATAATTAATATAGTTACTTCAGATATTGGCATCTTTTAGTGGCTAATTGGTTTCGAGTGTTTGTATTAACTGTTTTTAATGTGTTTTTAAAGTAATTAATATGCAGCTAAATTATGGACTAATTTCTTTCATTAAAACAAAGAATATGTGAAGTGCTCTGGCATACAATTATATTTATATTTTTTTTTTCAACATTTTGTAAATATACTCGCTATAAGTCATCAAGACATTTACCGTCAGTCTTGAAAATGTCAAACGTTGCCGCATCTAACCCAGATAGTGAAAAAGTCTCCACTTTCACATCGTGGTAACTTCACCCGCTATTAAGCCATTCCTTTCCCGCCTTTTGGATGAGAGCTGAGACTTTTAGAGTTTTAGCAGCCAAGGTGTGAACTTTAGCTGATACAGTTGAGCCGGAGAGACGACTTTACCTAACGAAAATTTCCTCGATCTCAAGTCTATAGCTTGTATATGATGCCAAATAGAGAGATCATTTAGAATTCATAAACTCTTAGATGCTCTGGAGAAGTGGGAGCATTGGTAAGCGGAGTGAAGCGTATATTATTTTAGTGTTCCATGTTATATGTAACTAAACACCAACACAGTTTTTTTTTTAAATATGTTCCCTTCTCTTCTTTATTTAATTTTTCCTTTTTTCATGATCTCGTGAAGAGCATAAGTATGAAAACCTGAATCAAAAAAAGGTGCGATAGAAGTGAAGGGATTTCACTTCGATAATAATGTTTACTTGGACTGCTTTGCCTCGACTACCTTTTTCTTCAAGGTTCATTGGCGTAAATATAGTAAGAGCCGACACGACTTCTGGGAAAGGGCAGAAACATACGAAAAGGTAGGGTTGATGAGGTCATGCACGTTAAATAGCATAGGAAAGGGTCATTATCCTTGTAGGAATGAACAACCATGGAAAATGGGGTAAGAACGCTCCTCAGGACATAGCGGGGAAAAATTGCATGACCTCTAATCCTCTTTCGAGGAAAGATCAAAAAAGGGGCCAAAGCTCCCCCAAAATTTCAAATATAAAAAAACAATATTAAAGATAGGAACTTGGAAGAATCCAACCTCGCTATAGAGGTAAAAATAAACCTGGGAAAGATAGTCGTTGCCACGGGATACGAAACCCCAAGACGTGACTATTTGACGAACCACACTATCACGCGTGTACTCGGGTGAAGAGTCCCTTTGATATTTATAGGGGACCTGAAGGCAAGATGTGCCGATTCTGGGTATACCTGAAGTAACAGTATAGGCAGATGCTTGAATACTCTCCTGGATAGTAACATTTCCCGGAGAGTGGGCCCCGACTTTCCGAACTTCATCACGGAAAGATGCGCCACCAAGCCGGACATCTGCTTGGCCAAATTCCATATTCCCTTTAATTATCACATGAGCCTTGAAGTTAAACCTAATAGCGAACATATAAGGATTGATATTTATATCAACGTTAACTCTATATTGATACTATCACATACAGGGAAGAATTACGGCCGGGCAAATTGGGATAATTACGAGCGAATACTAAGAAATTACATCTCAGTGAACCTCGGCGAAGCGACGCTCGATAAAATAGGCGAAGAAATGGAGCGGCTAGAGACCCAGATGATTGAGCCTTACAGAGGGTCGATTCCCAAAAGTACATGCAAAACGATCTCTGCATAAAAATAGACCGATCGTATGAAAGGCTTACACCGTGAACTGAAAGGTTCGTATCAGGTTAGCATTCACACAGGTACATCCCGTGATACAATGTACCGTATGAGAGAAATGAAGGAAGAACTAAAAATTTTATTTCAAGAACAACAATATGAGAAATTGAATGAAACTATCGAAGAACTAGTTAACGAATTATCACCTAAAGAATTCTGGGTGAAAATCAAGAGAATAAGAGTAAAGTTCCAGAAAAAAAAAATGGAATTAGAAGATGACCAAGGCGAAATTAAATCAGATAAAAATGAAATGGGGCAATTCTCAGGCAATACTGGGAACATATTTTTACAATCAGTGAAGAAGAAAATAAAGACTTCGACCTTGATTTTGAAAAGCAGATTATAGACGAGCTGAACAAGGTCATTGACAGGACGCAACTTAACCACAAAGGGGATAGGGGAGAAGGAGGAGAAGAAAAAGTAACGCTAGAAGAACTAGAGAACGCGCTTCACTCCTTTAAGCAAAGAGCTCCACGACGGTCAGGTTTGATAAAGTTAAACACCGAAATGCGCGTGGTAAGGTTTCCTTAACATCTTTAATGTCTGCTTATTTTTAGGCTACTTTCTCGACGCATATATGTAAAGTGGCAAAAATGATTTTTATTGCCAAACCTGGAAAGCCAACGACGAGGAAGGAGAGTTATCATCCAATATAACTTCTGGAAATTGGGGGGAAACTCTTCGAGAAAATCCTGAACAGAAGACTCGTCAAGCATTTGTAGTTCTTATTCGCTCTAAAATGAAGAGCAATACGGCTTTAGAAAGAAGAAAAGCACCGAAATGGCAATAAATGTCGTCACAGAAAAGATTGTTCGAGCGAAGAAAAACGGGAGCTATATCAACATAGTATGCATTCGAAAATAAGGCTAAGGGGGATGCAATACAAGATCCTCTAGCTGGGTTTGAGTACAAAGCTTAAAAAAATACTCTGTGATTATGTCATGGAGAGCTCGGCCTACATCAGTGTAGGGCGCAAGGACGGTCCCACCTTTAATCTACACGCAGGATTGCCTTAAGGCGAGTGACTGAGTCCTACCTTATACTCGATATATACTTCCGACATCCCAGAGCCAAGCTACCCCACTAGCCAAAACATCCAGTTTGCCGATGACATAAGTCAACTCATATTTAGTGTATATTGAAAAGCGCCTTGGCAAGCTCGTATATGATTCAAAATGGAAAATCCGAACTAATGGCGACCAATTCAAGATCGTTCCACTAAAAGAAGAAAAACAGAAGATATGAGACTGCGGGATACGCGTTATCCCTACACGAACGAGTGCAATGTACTCGGAATGAAGTTCCCTTCTAACAGATACAGGAATCACGTCAAAGAACGGATCCAAAAAGCATCTTCGGCAATCATAACCTTCTATAGCTTCTGAAACCTCAGCCAAATGAATAAAAAGAAACTATAACTGACGCTAGTCAGACACACCCTCATCTATCCCTCAGCATCTCTGTTCGGTGTCTAAAGAGCAGAAAAAGAGGAAATGCACAAGATATAAAACAAGTGTATGTACATCATCACCAATACACGAAAGAGGGATAGGAGGAAGCAAGTAGATCTGCACAGTGCGGTAAATATCGAACGGCTCAATACGAACTTAAAAGAAAGAGCGTCAGATATGAAAGAGGAAATGACAATAAATAGCACTGATAAATTTATGGCATTCCTCGCAGAAAACCATCGAGGTCTAAGTCGCGCGAGATTCCCAAGCAGCGTCAGCAAGCTTGGAGCCCTAATCGTCACATTTTTTGCATATAAAATAATATCAACCGAAAACGACGATGAAAAGCAACCGATTACAAAGAGCTAAATCAATTTTACCTCAAAACCAAAGAAACCACAACTACCTAGTGATGACAATGAGGAAAAGAATGGAAAAATAAGTAAGCCCGAACCACAGAATACAAAAAACACGAATACAAAAAACCAACGACTAATATAACAAAAGCATTTCCAAAAATCAAATAAGACCCTAAGACTTCCTTATTTTCACTGCTATTCACAAACCCCACTATTCTAGTTCACTACTATATCTCACACTCACATACTCACTCACCACTCCCCCATGATAATAATAATAATACTAATAATAATAATCAAACTTACGTTTCCCCGACGAGGCACAAGAAGAAAATAATGAAGAAACAACAGAAAAAGTAGAATCGACAGAAAAAGAATCTGCTGATTATGTAAACTTCAAGAATAGTCCAAATATGAGAAGAAAAAATAGATAAAAGAAATAGAAAACTGCAGAAATAGAAGACGAAAAAGAAACCAATACTACCGAAGAAGATAGCAATGAAGAAGAAATTACGAAGTACAAGGAGAGTCCAGAAAAGGAAAGACAAGGTGGAGAGAAGTTTAAAGTAGAAACCACAGAAACCAAAGAAGAGGAAGTGTCGAAGTACCTTGGAGTTCTACACATGGAGGAGAGTTACATCCAGGTTTAGGACGTCGACATCCAGGTCCTTGGGACTCAACCCCATAAACCACTAAAAGGAGACCAGACAAACCTGATCCATTAATGCCGAGATGTAAGTATAAGTGGAACGTCGATGGACCATAGCCACGGGTGGAGATCGCAAAACTGCTGGCCATCCATTTCAGCGTTACCTGAGCCATGTGTCGTGGTGCTAAGTCTTGTTGAAACACATCTTGGAGCTCAAAATCCTCAGAAACTTAGTAGACGAAGGATCTTGAGACTTTTAAAGATCACGCTATTTCTAAATTGCTATGTTCAGCCATTATAACCACGATAACTGCGTGCCTCTTAATTTCTTGTGTAATCATAGGGTCTGCCATTGATAATTGTGAAATATGGAAAATATAAATTAAAATAATAAACTGCTATATTAAAAATAACATATGTCCTCAATTTATTACGCACCCTATATATATATATATATATATATATATATATAGATAGATAATGAAAAAACTCACGAAGTAGCCCCAAATCCTCTATTTTCGTATTGTATAGTACCGTTATATTGATGATATTATATGCCTGTATCCTTCGTCAAAAGATATTCACAATTTTCTATGTAATCTTAATTCTTTAGTCCATTTTATTAAATTTACACTTAAAATTGAGGAAAATGGGACTCTTCCTTTTCGTGACCTTTTGATACATAGGACCCCGTCAGTTTTTAAATTCTCTGTTTATCGCAAACCGTCTAACTCCAGTTCATATATTCACCTTTATTCTTATCAGAGTGTTAAAATTAAACGGTCTGTATTCACTTCTGTTTTTGCTCGCATTACGCCTTGATAGTCCTCAATTTTAGTACATGGAATTGTCCAATATCTTTGAAATAGGTAAGAAACTTTGTTACCGTCGTCAATTTTTTGCATACTTCATTAAACTTTACAAAGAGAACTTTTTATAGAACTGATAACCAACCGGTTTTCAATTACAAAAATTGTCTTATCTTGTCATATTTGATCTATTTTTTTGTCTCACCCGTATTTTTAAGCAACTTAATATCTCTGTAAATCTTAGATATGAATCTACTTTATATAAAATGTTAGTCCACAATAATAGCAGGAAAAAAGTCGGAGTATATTCTATAGAATGTTATATTTGCAATTGAACTTACTTCGGGCAAACTAGGAAATATTTATCTACTACAATTCACCAACATAAGTATAATATTAGAAGAGGTGAAATATGCAGCGCTTTATTTTTACATTTATGTGAAACTAACCACTAGATTGACTGGAATTCTGCAAAATTCCAAAATCACTCCGCTGATTTCACAAAAAGAAATATTATCGAGTGTTCCTTAATTGGCATCTTACCCAATATAAACTTTTTCCCTGGCTTATTTAAAGTTGACCCTCTTTTAAAAAACCTGGAGTAAATGAAATACTTTATAATGCGACATGTTGTCTCTCTTTATTAATGTAATATCATTTGCATTGCCTCCCCCACCACGTGTCTTTGTTGTACCTGTGAATTAACTCTTAGCCCTAAATATTTTACGCTGTAATGATAATACTTTAAAATATTTTTTGCACACCATATTTCATTGATATACATGGCGTTCTTGGGTGTATATCGTTTTAAGGATTCACATCTCTGTTATTAGTTGCCTATTGTTCTTTTTCCTGGTATTTTTCTATCTTGATTTGGGTTTCTTCCATCGGTTTGTACTATGCCATGGGCGTTCGTTCCCTTCGTTTCTTTGTACTCTATATAAGGTTGTCTTCTCTATTCTCAGGCTATTCCTTGAAATCGAACTTGCAAATATTGTTCAAAAGTGCTTGGATTCATCTTTTCATTTTCCTGTGGGTTAATTTTCATATATATATATATATATATATATATATATATATATATATATATATATATATATATATATATATATATATATATATATATATGAATGCAATGTCCTGCAGGCAAAATGAAAAGGTGCTTCCAAATACTTTCGAACTTTAATTAATTCCTTATCAGGGATAACTGAAAATGAACTGAATATATTTCGAAAGTACTTGGATCACCTTTTTATTTTTCCGGCGGGACATTGCATTCATTGCAAACCGCACGTGCTGCTTTGTGAGAAATACATTTGTATATATATATATATATATATATATATATATATATATATAGATATATATGTTTACAGTTACTTTTGTGTAAATTGATTTAATTAAATACATAACGTTATCGATTTTAAATCTCTCATATATAAACGGCCCCCGACTACATCAGAATATAAATAGCCAAGCCAACAAATTATTTAAGTTTTTCAAGTAAATAAATTATCGCGTTTTTGCATGTTTTGATCACAATAGCAATAATCGATTAATATAGAAAATTGATCGATTAAAAAAATATAAAATATATCTTCATCGACAGGTGGAAATGGCAAGAAGTGAGCCAACAAGCAGAGTTAAAGGAAAAATGCAAGAGAAGAATTCCCAAAGGAAAAACGCTGCTGCTAAAGATTTCGAGAATCATGGAACGCGAAGAGAAGACCGAAGGGCGTTGTTCGGCCCCTCAGTCTCAGGTGCTCAAAACACCGATGAAACTTAACAAGGGAAATAATTTCGGGTCTTCACTTTAGACTGAAGGTTAATTAGTAATTTCTTTATCCCTCTCTCTCGACCTCACCCTTCACTCGTTTGCAATTAAATAAAAATAACTTAATTCATTTTAAAGGTGATTCTTTTTTGCCCCCCCCTCCACAATGGAACGAAATGCAGAAGGTGAAGTGAAATTTATATATATATGAGGGTTGAGATGGATTTAATTTAACAACTTATGCTTATGTCACTGCCCTCTTTCGCTATTCCTCGAATAACCCTCTCCTCTTTTCCCTGAACCATGTCTAAGTTTCGATTCCAAGTTAATCTTAAATGGCGGATCGTAATCAAAGTGGATCTGATTTTGAAAGATTTCCTTATTTATTAACCACTGACTTTACCTAATTAAGAATAAAGAAATGGCTTTAAGTTGTCGTGGTTTTTGAACTGGTTTTCACGTTTATGTGATTTCCAAATGACTTCTTTACTGCATATCTATTCAACACTATTTGAATAAGAAATTATTTTATTAGGATGCAACACATAAAAAATACTTTTACTGAAAGAAAAGAAAATTTGTTGAATTAAAAGAACATCGCATTTACTTCATTTGTCTTTTTGTCAGACTGATTTTAAACCTACATCTTCTTCTCATTGCTGGCCTTTACTTTGCTGTAATGTTTCGACTATCGCTTGTTAAGTCATACACTTTTATTCCATATAAAAAGTCTGTTTGTTGGATTAAACTTCGAGAAGAAAGAGTTCATAACTAACTCCCATAATTTTGAAGAGTACTCTAAGCGTTATGAGCGCTAAATCCAGTCAAAATGAGGCATTTGTGTTGAGTGCGTTTGCCTCAATCGCAAATTAGGGTCCATTAAAACTGAACTTCTTGCGATCTTATTGAAATTAAAGTGATTTCACTCTAAACCAAGATTTTTTAAATAGCAAACAATATTAAGTCGAGATACAAGTGTATCTCTACTAATTTTGAGATTTATGCAATTTTGAAGTCTTCTAACGTCTGCTTTTTCCCATAAAATTTCTTAAAAGTCCCAGAAAGCGCATAAGCCTTGAGTTTGTTAATATTTTGACCTTGTTATGAAGACTGCTCATAGAGGATTAAAATGCAACTCTCCAACCACAGCTTTATATTTTTTATTAATCGAATTATATCTTTTCTCATTTCAACAACTTATTTAATTTTTCCTTCATATTCTTCACTATCCCTCTCTTTCAATATTTATTCTTACAGAAATAAAAGATAAATATGATGTTTACCAAGTTTCATTTTACCTCTCACTTAAGACGCTCAAACTGACTCCTGAGTCTGTAAATCGTTTATTGAGTCAATTGTAAACTACTTAATTTTGAATAGTTCGGAAGCCATCAAAGAATCTTGCTTCTTACCAGAGTGAATAGAAAAGATTTAAGTCGTCGGAATTGTATGTGGATGAATTAGAGAAAGTTTGAAGCGAAACGTATTAACATCGATGCCCCGAAACTTTCCCCCGTGATGGAACATTAAAAGATCCATGCTATGAAAAAGTAAAAAATTGACTTAGTTTTGTTATAGAGAGATAAAGGTCTGAAAATGCAGTTCTCTGCTTCTATCGGATGTCTGCCCTTCTGAGCAGCACTTTTATCATATCCTGATCACATCCTTCATTAAACTAGTATGAATTATTTGGGAACTTTGATTTAATGTAATTTGAGGGATTTACTAACTTAAAGTTATAAGCGGAAGTTATTTAGTATGAAGGATTCTCTAAAAGAGGAAAACTTTAAAAGATTTTTACTGGTTTGGGTAGCTCTAAGGTGTGATTGTTAGTAGAATAGTTATCAAATGGTTGGAAAGTCAATTATAATTATTTTTAGTTGTTAACTCTTTAAATAAATCGTCATTTTGCTATAAATTATGTGAAAAAACGTTCGTCAACGACACTTTCTTCTTTAGGGAAATTTACCTCGAATTTCTTAAATTCTAATAACCGGGTTTGAGGTTTGATTCCTGAATTGAGTGAACACAGAAAATTCTACTGAGATAATGGAGGAAAGAGGCATTTTGATCCAGAATCTCTTCGTTTAATTGTTGTAGAGAATTCTCATAATTTTGATCAGTAATGCAAAGGTGTTTGAGTATATAAAATGGATAATCTCGCCAAAAAACTTAAGGTACGCTAATTTAGCGGAATCAAATTTGTAAGTTTTCGAGCAAACAAATTTGTGAACTTTTCAGAATAAATTGTGAAAGTTTGACTTATCATTGGTGTTTGAGAAATAATTGCAAGAAAGAGCGGACGGTGCCAGTTCGAAAGAATTATTTAAACAAGACAATATCGCTTTGAGATCCGAGTTATGATCGTGAAATGAGTTAAAGGAGGAAGGAGAGGAGACCTTTGGTTTCCTCGAAAGAGAAATAATTTGGGTGTTGAAATCGGATATGGAGTCGATGTATAAAAATAACTCGGTATCTAAAGAGGGATCATGATCGCAAGCATAAATGGGAAATCTTTGAAAATTATTTCATCAATTTTATGTATAAAGTTAAAAAGAGATTTGTGAGGATTAAATTTCCTTTATTCATCCTCCTCAGGGATGTATTCTGAGTTTAGTTCCATGCTGATTTTTTGTCATTTGCCTTTAACTAAATTTTTTACCAAAAGATCGAAATCTGAGAGTGACGAGCTATTATCGCACGCTATTTTGACAGAAATGCTTAGAAAATCAGATGAGTCTCAACGTCGAGGTAGAGAAAAAGGAAATGACGCGACGAAATCCACTCCAAACCAAAATCAATTTATCATTGAATATATAGAAATAATGATTGCAAATATGTCTTTTTAACTTTTTTAGTTCATATTCCTTTGTTTGAAAGGAAGAACCAGTGTATTATGTTATTAAAAACGTTAATGGAAGAAAATATAAATAAAGGAAAGGCAAGTTCACTAAATAAATTAAAAAATTCACTAAGACGATAGTTAGCATTAGATTTACTCTCATTGATTTAGTTAGTAATATTAAAAAATGTGATGCTTGAATAAAGAAATCACGTCGTGTTTCCCTCGTATAAGAAAGGAAAAAAGATCTTGCCTTTAATAAATTTGAGTATAAGACTTATAAGCAAAAGGGTTTTAGACCACACTCACGGACGAATAAACTTAGGAGGAAGAGTTGTTAACCTTTAGCGCACATGGTCCTTAAGTGGTTGTGCGTGGTAAATATTTAAAACACACTCAATTTATTAAGTTAGTAGTTAATTTTGCATTAGATCTGCGTAGCTCTGTTTTTTGGTACCTTTGGGTAAGAACTGGCTCAGGCTCAAAGTAGTTTGCCACCTCACTCTAGGTTGTTTTCTGTGAGGAGGTGTTTTATCTGATATTGGCTTGGCATTATTTTACTACACTATTTTATCGATATATGAGGGATGAAGCCATAAAAAATTATTAGAGGGAGTGATGAAGAAATATTAGTTTCTGATGAAAGTGAAAGCAAACTAACCGTAGAAAATGTTAAAGCCTGTAATTTAGAGATGAACACAGATAAAGTGTTGTGGAGAGTGATGATGATATTTCTGGTGTACATAAATCCTTTGATAGGGATAATTTTTATTCTTTACATCGAAATAAATAATTCCTCGCCTAATTTTAATCATTTAGCTTAAAAAAATTAATATAATTATAGTATAACACAGAGTGATAGAATTTCCTAAGGGGGCCGCGCCTCGCTTCTATCACATATTGAAACCCATGCTTCCCACATGCATCCTGCGAGAAGAGAGTAGCATGGCGTCCTTATAGCCCAACTTTCCCGAGTATTATCTTCCCCCGCTCCAAGTTTAATCAAGGAGTTTCAATTCCCTGTTTTCCCCTACCCCGAGGGGCTTGCTCCGGCTATTTATGCGATAGATTTTCGCGTTTGAATCAGATCGAGGTACCTTCGTCAAGCATCACGCCGATCCGGTCTCTCTTGTGCACCTAGGAACTCTCTACCCTGAGAACCCCTTTATTGTCCAGAAAGGACAATATCCTTCAGTGCCAAGGTTCGTGCCTCTCGAGACGCTAAAGTCAACAGGGCTCCCCTGTTGTTCAATTGTTCAGAAAAGAACAACTTTAGAACAGTTATTGTTCTTCAAGCCCATTTGACCAGAAATGGTTCTTGCTCCCCTGATATCATGTCAGTGATAATTTACAATTGTTCAGAAGAGAACAACTTTAGAACAGTCATTGTTCTTCGAACCCGTTCGACAAGAAACAGTTCTCGCTCTCGTGATATCACGTGAGTGGTAAGTTAATTCACTTTTTAGATCCCGATTAACTTCGCTAGGTATCACGCTAATCTGGTCTACCTTGTGCACCTAAGAACTCTACCTCGAGAACCCCCTCATTGTCCAGAAGAGAACAATATCCTAGAGTGCCAAGATTCGTCCTCCTCGAGACGCCAAGTCAACAAGGCCCACCCTGTTGTTAAATTGTTCAGAAGAAAACAACTTTAGAACAGTCATTGTTTTTTGAGCCTGTTCGAAAAGAAACGGTTCTCTCTTCCCTGATATCACGTCAGTGGTAATTTAATTCCCCCCTTTTAACGTTCTTCAAGAGAACGCTTGGTTACACCAAAAACTTCAATTGTTCATCTAGAACATCTCCAATATCCTGTCTCAAGGATCGCTCGTATTTCTGAGCCCCACTTCACTCATACTCCTCGAAGTCTGTCCTTCCCTTCTTGTTAAGGACAGCCCCACTAAAAACCCCTCCTCCTGGAAAGGAAATCGCCAGTCGCACCGAAGCTCTTCCTTCAAATTGCCTTCATCTGCACGATGACCTTGTAAATACGTAAGCTACGAATTGCATTTAACTATTTAACTTTGTGCCAACGTAACTTCGTGCTTTAACTCAGATTTAGCCAACCCTTTCCCTTCTTGTTTGATTTGTCATTTTAAATCCCTCCAAATCTTAATTCAACGCTTTGTCAAATTTCTCCCATGACCTTTTTTATTTCATGTGTTTCTCCCATTTTAATCCCCGGTCATGTAAATATTTTCCATGTGTTGTTTGTTAGATTAATTAATAAAATTCGTTTTATTAATGCTTTCAATATTATTGATCCTTGGGTTCCTTTCCACTTCTTAAGTATATTGAAGATAAATAAGCCCTCTCCAGGCCTATTTATTAAGGTAGAGCCATACTCGGCCATCTAATTAAACCCCGCACTCAAATATAGAATAATCCCCACAAAGAATAGATATATAGTATATCGTCAGGAGCCTTTTCTACGACACAGAAAATGACAAAGAAATAGAAGTGCAAAATCTTTACCCCACGCCACCGTATTTGTATATTTAGCCTACGCCACTATCTCCAGATTTAGAAACAGAAAAATATTTTTTAAAATCTTATCAATAAATATAAGTATTTAGATATACAAATAATTTGTCCTTAAAATTAATTATAATTCATTCAGATTTTACCCTAGTTTCAGGATTAATGTTGGCACTACTGTCTGTTCAGTTTTCAGTATTGCGTGAATAATTTAAAAGGAAAATTATTTTAGGTTTCGCCTATTATTCAAACACAGACTTTTCGGTAAGTAATACATATATTTGATTGATATTTTTGTATTAGGTAAATAAATTTCATAACTCTTCTATGAAATAAAAAATCTTCGAAAATACCCTTATTCTAATGTAATAGGACCTATAAGTTTGGTCCTGAAATAGAGAGCATGTGGTTGTGCTGCCATTTTTTTCCATTTACTTTGGATACTCAGTGAAATAAAAAAATGGGGTTGCAAGGACAACCTTTACTATTTTTATCACGTTTTCAATGGATAAAAATCAAATTATTTCCTTATTTGTTATATGTATATATATATATACATTCAATTATTAATTTATTTTTTTAGATACTCCATGGCTTGCACCGTTTCAAGAAATTCATTATTTTCAGTTCGTGAAGCTTTAGGACATGCATCACAAAATGATAAAAAATGAATTGATACATTTGAAATCCCCCCCACCAATAGGTGAACTAAAGGATGAGGAAGACTTTGATGATGAGATTTTAGGTGATGAAGTATTGAACTTCATTGTTTTCACTTGGAAAAAGAACAAATAACAAATACAAACAGCATAAGAAAGAAACCTCAAAGCTTTCTTCCCCAACGACTGATGGGTCAAATAAAAGCATGAAAACAATATGAGATAAAGTAGTTGGAAAAAATCCAGATGAAATTTTTAACTATCTCTTAATGTTGATTTAGTAGTTAAAATCTCCAGAGAATTACCGATAAGGACTTATAAAGTCAGATTATTAGAAAGAAAATGCCAATAAATAGATTCCTAGGCATTAAAAGGTTTCTTAATTTTGTTAACAACGAAAATGCAGAAAGCAACAAAGATGATCAAGCATTTAAATTGAGACCACTAAATGATGCTTTAAATGAGAAGTTAAAACAGTTTGGTCAAAGGAATTAACAATAGATGATCAGATCGTAAGATAGTACGAAAGAAATACCCTGAAACAATTCATAAGAGGGAAGCAAATAAGATTCGCTTTCAAACAGTGGATGCTGTGTTGTTCAATTACTGACTATTGTTCATAAGCTGACCTATATCAAAGAAAACAAATAAAATCCACATCAAATACCAAGACAAACCAGCGCCTAGGTACAAAAGTGGTCTTATTTATGATCAATCATGATCAAAATCATCATGAAATTTATGTTTAACTTTTTGCTTATCTCTTTACCTGTTTGCGAAAATTATTTTTTTTAAGCAGAATTAAAGGTATCAAACATACATCCAAATGTTTCGGAAAGATAAGTTCTTAAAGGGGGTAGATCGTGGTTCATATGACTACAGATTTGAAGAGAACTATATTACATTGAAGTATTTTAACAATAGAACGCCATCTTTAATCTGTTACTCTAGTTGGAAATACTAAAAGATGGTCAACCATATATATATATATGTGAGGAATAGATCATTTAGACTGGCTTATTATAACATATCGCATTTTTATTAAATCTAAGAAATGGTAATTGTACTTCCCTTTTTGGAAAAATCTGCTTGATATTGCAATAGGTAATTTCTCGATCATACATGGTTTAGTAACTATAAATAGTTTGAAATCATTAGACTTCAAGACGTCAGTTAAAAGTGCTCTTTTCCATCTATCTTCAGATTTTGATCCCCCCAAATTCTGGAGAACCAAAGATACATTTTGCAAAAGTAATACCAAATATTATGATTTCTGCTACAGGACATATTTTTGATCAAACTGAGGGATGGGAGCAAAGGAAATGTTGTGTTTATAAAGAAAAAGGTTTCAAAAGAATGGTAATCATTTAATATTAGACTTAATTTGAGTGAATATTTCAATAAATGGCATTCGAAGAAACCTTTTTGACTTTGAAAAAACAAGGAATAAGGAATTTTTTCATTCATAGTAGGCAGTATATTTTGAATTAATAGATAAGTTTTTCTTTCATTTTCTTTTTTAAAAGCTAGCATTTATTGGAAAAACTTACTTAAAGAGAACTGCTTCATTTACCCATATCTAAATTTTTATTAAAATTGTACAATAATTCTTTTTTAAGTTCTTAGGAAATATCAACAAAATCAAAGCTGATGATCTCTCTGGGACTTTTGAAACATTTTATGGGAACAAGTACGCGTTTGAAGGTGTCAAATTATCACAAATCTTCAAATTAGTATAGATACACTTGTATCTTGACATAATATTGTTTGATATTTAGGTCTGGTAATTTAGATTAAAATTACTTTATTTTCAAAAACAGGGAAGAAGTTCAGTTTTAGTGGACCATAATTCGCAAAAGAGCCAGACATAGTAAACATGGATACACCATTTTTATTGGATTTAAAAGCTTAATTCCCCACATCTTAAACATATATACAGAGCTGGGCATCCGAAACTTTGGTTGGCACCTCCTTAGCTCCGCAACATGAAAACTAAAATTTGGTTGTGGACCGTTAGTTGCGGAACCCGTTGCAGACCTATCAATATTCATATCTGCCACAACTCTGTTAAAAAAACGAAGACGACTGTATTCGCTATCCAGGCCCCTATCTATATCAAATTGAAACTGCTAATCTTAGTTATCTATAACATAAATTGAATTGACTAGTTGTACATAAATGCAAAGAAACTTGAATATTTTTGTACGTAATGGAAAATTGTTCTTGAAGTCAAAGTCAACTAAAACGTCATGGTCACGTGAATTATGTCATCGATGACGTGAGCAAATGGGGGCTTGATATAATTTCTCACAACTTTTGAATAATTAACTACTGTCATTCGAGTTGAGTCAGTGGTAGTGACTCGACTGGTTTGGTTTTTGTTATGAACAGCTAGTCTGTAGCGTGCGAGAATTTCAGGCGAGTGGCTCAAATGCTTTGCTTCAATGAGGTTTTTGGGAACTGCGGATGGCCAAGTAGTTTAAGTCTCTCGCTAACGGCTGTCCAGCGACGCAGGAAGCGCGTTCGAAACTCGCCTCGCTACTATTCTTCCTTTAGTTTTCCTTGCCCCTCCCTTTCCTACAGAAAGCTATCTACAATGGTTCTTCATCCCCGGCCTTAACAATATCCAGTATAATGTGGTAAATCAAACTAACTTCAATATAAAAAAAAATACCAAAACAAACTGAATGGATTTAAGAATAATATAACCCATTATATTATGAAGATTAAAAAAAAAGCAAATGTGAACAAATTATAAAGACTACTGACTGAATTGTATCGTTGTAGTTGTGATAGCAACTGCCTAACGCTCAAAAATGAATAAGAAAGAATGTTCGGTTGGTGTGTTGCTGTTTAATGTATTGGTTGATTATACGGAGAACAATTTAATCAAAAAGTGTAATTATTTAAATTAATGTTTATTTTACTGATGAACAGCGACTCTAAGATTTACAACTCGAAAAATAGTGAGGCTGAAGACAAGATATTATACTATTCTGGATTCAGATGATTTTGCGATAATAAGAGTGTCACCTAATGCATGAGGCTTCTGGATTGGAAATGGGAATGCTAGTCATGTGAGACAAACCAAAGTGCTTAGCGATCTTGCATTTTAGTTGCAAGCCAGTTTGGCCACCATAATAACTGTGGCAAGTCGTGCATGGATGACTATAAACTATACAGGATCGTGCAAGCCCATAGGAATTGATTCCTTATAGTAAAAGCAATGCAAGGAACCAGGGTACGAATTGATACCCAAAAATTGGCATAGAAACTTATTTTAAGCTCGCCAATGTGGTACAAAAGCGTTTAGCGCATGGACTTTTTAAAATTTTAAGCTAAATTAAATCTTAAGCGTCTGAAGCAGAATATTTGCAAAGAAATTTATATATAAAATAGTTTAAAAAAGGAATTTAAAAGATGGAAGGCACAAAGCCACATACACTTTCCCAGGCAATGAGGCAGCCAGGCCAGATGAATGGGAAACGTTGCAGTCACGGGAGGATCCTTATTTCTTCTAGAGCATGATTTTTATTTGAAAAATGAAGGCCTTTACCGGAAGATGGTAATTAAAAAGAGAAATCTGAAATTTTGAATGAAAAAAAGGCCAGAGCAAAGTAGAAAAAAGAAAACTTATCTAACTACCACTGAGGAGGGAAAGAATAAGAGGGAACTCTACATTCCAGACATGAACAAGTATGGGTGCAAAAAAGCTGCCCGGCACGAAAACTAACTGAGAATGACTATGTAAAGAAGGTGAAATTGTATATCTGAACCCAAATTCCTATTCACCCAGGAGCAGCAGCTTATTATATTTGAATAACGTAATTCTCTTGACTCTGATCACATTAATGAATAATATCTCTGCTTTGAGGCCTAAATAACTCAACATTATATCTCCCTAGAGGAGACCTTAATTAACTTGGCAATTTCCCATCCACCAATAAATGCTTTCCAAAGTTTGTATCCGAAAATGTGTCGAAAACAGCAAACAGTTTTATTTGCGTTCTTCTTTATCCTGTTTGAATTTATTCATGGTGGAATATGAGTGTTTCCTCATTCTTTTCAAATAGTTTAGAAGTTCGTTTCAAATATCCGTGTATGTTAGTTTTCATACTTTCCAGGGTTTGTATATTTTTGTAAATTATTTTTCTCTGCGTTCCTTGGATTATCATTGCATTCTGAATCATTTTTTTTCTTTTTGCCTATTTTATGTATGCCCTTCCTTCTCTCATATAATCTATACGTGTAAAATTTCGCTATTCTCTTTTTTCCCTCTTGGATTTCTGCACTGCCTTTTTTTAACTCATTCTTTTTTACTAGGTATTTTCGTGCAGCAATGAAACAAAGAAAAGTACTTACTCTCTACCCTAACCAAATTATGTATTCTAGCATAAATTGCAAGCTTATTATTACGCTCTGCTCCCAAAACAATATCCAAAGATACCCCGAATGTTATAAATGCTTGGCGAGGAGTTGAAAAATCTTCCAGCAAGGGATTGGCAAATCGTTACATAGGATGAATTATATTGATGTATAGTCGGAGACGCGGATAAGAAATAGTAAATATTAGAAGTGACAAAGAAAATAATTACAAAAAATAATTACCAGGATATTTCAAATGATTCTATACACAAAAAATAGAAGTTAAGAATTAGATACTAGGATAATTTCATAGAATTTTGTATGAAAATCAACTAGTGAATCTAATTTGGGTAATAACCCACAGTTGCTAGCCCTCTGTCGTCGTCCAGCATTGACGTCTGTAAATTTCTATCTGCTATGCGCGAATTCGAATGATTAAGATATCTGGTTTCCTGATTAGCATTAGCTAATCAGGAAACTTGATTAGCATTAGCTATGCCGTTAAGTGACTCTCTTTAAGTGTGAGCGATTAGAGTATTCAAACATTTAACCGCATCCATTAAATTGATATTTTCATCTCTTATGCAAAAATGTTTAGAACAGACTTTGGCTTTTATTGTGTCAAATTTTCTAAAGTATATATGTGTATTTATACTATATAGATGGATATCAGGGTAAGGAATTATAATATATATATATGTCACTATATATCTAGTGAGGTGAAAACATATTTATAGACATTTAAATGTTATTAAATGGTAATCCTACAACTACACTTATTAGAAGTGTAAGCCAAAGAAAATTGAAATGTTGTAATGTTAACTAGTATATTATTTTTTATTTGCGATAAGACAGATTATGGGTGAAAATAAGTAGATATTGACTAATAACATAACGTCACCTCTGTAGGGATTGGGGTAGCAGAATATTTGGAGGTTCCCAAAAAACAGACAAGAAAGCTACACGTGACTGGTTAATCTAGGTTAATATTAATGTTCTCCTACGAAGTGCTCATCCAAGTGTCCAAATATGCATTTCTACCCTTTAAGTGTAATTTATGTATTAATAAATATCAATAAATATTTTAGTAAGATACACAAAAGTTTTAGTTCGAAATAATTGAAACTATTCCTTAAAAAGGCAATATATTTGTTTCACCTAGCTATATATATATATATATATATATATATCTGATAAAAGGAGCAATACACTGTAGTCAATGCTGTTATGTAAGGATAATAATAAGAATTCCTCAATACGCTAGAAAAGTCTCTTGGATTATCTCAACTCTCTTCAAGAGCGTTTGAGATCAGAATTCATTTTTTCCCAACAAAATGATGAACTCTGTTCAACTTGATAACAGAGTCATTAAAAGACTAATCGGGCAAAACTGATTAAATGCCAGAATGAAAGTTAAAAACGGTAATAAGCTGATGAAAGGTTTATTCAGATATTGGATAATATATTAAGCGCTATTTAGCAACCTGAACAAATCCTTATAGAAAACCATTAAACCCTCAGCAACAAGTGTCACTTATTGGTTCAGCTAATTGCATTCTTTGACACGTGAAAGTATTGAATTACTGGCTAGTCGGTCAGTTGAGTAAATCCAAGAATTAGTTGCCCCTCTTTATAGTTTCTATTTTAGACCGATCGATTTATTAAGTATAAGTTCCATTTTAGTGTGTTTATTTAAATGAGCTATAAACTTAAATCTAAATCCCATATGAGGTACCTTTTCTTTCTATTGATTAAATCAATTTAACAAAGGACTTTTAAGATATATTCTACAATAAAGGGTTAGGTTGTGTATGCAAAATCTCAAGGTTAAATTTAACCCACAAATAATGTATGCAAGAAATATATTATTTAAAACTTTAATATAGAATTGGAGAATGGATTCGAGTAACGCAATAAGGAGAAAAATGTGAAGTGAAAAGTCAAACAGACATGTGCATCTTTGTGGAAGGTTTTGAACAAAGCTTTAGCTATAAATATGGCTTTGAAAGGGGGAATTTAAAGTTTGCGTGCATTCGGTCACAAGATTGAACTTATGTTCCCCAAAATATAAAATAGTGAGTTGCATTATTAAAAAAATGTCAATGTCTCTCATACGATCTTATTTAAAAAGGTGTAGTGGATAGTTAAAGGTACATATTAGAATAGTTAAAAAAGGGAGAATCTGAATAATTTCAAAAGCATTAAACAGCCTAGCGGTTAGCCTGTTGGATTTTAATGCAAATGGTCACGAGTTCTATTCCAAAATAGGTGAAAAAAACTACAGAGTTCGAAAGTACAGTAAGGTATAATAGCGTGCTTCGTGAATCATGCAAAGATCAATCGATATTCGAAATGGCGACTTCTCTCGTGCTTAGCACGTAATGAATGCAGTTTCCGTCAATTTTCATCACCTAGCATCCATGTTGTCGGCCACTAACTCTCGCCCACTCTACAAGCATATTTGTAAATTAAACTATACACTCATTTCATGTTACAAATCTCCATCATTAAATTGTATTTCATTCAGCATTTGACCTTGAAGCTAAAAGAAAACGCGTTGTCAAATTGCGTTAGAAATTTTCTAGAGTGGACGAAGTGCAATTTCAAAGGATTGATCTTGAAATTTAGTAAAAAGCCACGTACACGTCTCGCCATTACAAACCTCCGTCACAAGCTTGAAGCAGAGCGTATTACTCATTATGTGCACAAGTAAATATCTTGACGATGCAAAACTAGTGCTAGCGACATAGATCCATTTTACTTTTGTCAAGATTTACTCAATCATCAAACAAGTTACTTAGACAATGTGCCAATAACACCGAGATTATGAAATCAGGAGTTCTTCTGATTTTAACTTGTTCACAATCGGAAAGCTACATTATAAGGCTCCACCTACAAGCCATGACTAAAATTAACTCTGATCACAGATGCGCACTTTGTGACTGGCGCATCTGTGAACACTTGTAGTTTGCTAATAAAATCGCGTGGTCCGATCAAGCCACATTTAAGCTTAGTGGTACAGTAAATCAGCACAACTGTAGCTAATGCTAATTTGATCATCTACAATGTTATGTTATTACAAAATTAATTAACTAGAATTAAGACTATGGTGTGGTTTAATATCCAGAGGTTTGTTTGATTTGTTCATTTTTCACTAATTGGACAGTTAGTAATCCCGGCTAGTATAGTGGTTAGCGTGCTTGCCCTGCAATCATTGGGTCGGTAGTTCAAATCCCTGTATAGAATTATTTTAAGATGACACTAATTACTAGGGACGTTACCTCACGGTGGTGACGGGTAGGTGGAGCTCATAGTTTTGGTAGGCAGTCCACCTCACAGAAGGAAGAGCTCTGATTTCCATCCCTGGAGGTGAAATGGTTTCCTTTCCAATCTACTATCGGGCCTAGTCAACTACGGCACTACAATAGGAAACACACTCTAGTTCGTCAAACGCCGCAACGGTGAAGGCACTAACAAGAAGAGGAGAGTTTACACATATTTCGACGTACTACGGACAGAAAGTATAGCTGCAGCTCGTTCGCTTTTTAAAAAGAATGACTTTTACTTCCAACACATGGAGCCCAACTCTCAATATCGTTGGGCTGTCCATAGATACTTAAAAAAAATTTGCCTAAACGTTAGATGGGATGAAGAGGAAGCATTTAGTATCGTCCTCATTTACTAGACTTGAATCCATATGGTATTTAATTGTCTTGCTTCTTGAGGATGCAGTTTATGGAATAAGGCCTACTCAAAAACTTATTACATGCAATTAAGGAAAGTGCTGGACAATCACAGCAGCCACATTAGCAAAAGTCTTCTATTAAATCGGTGGACGCTATTAAATCAGTGGAGCTTTCATCCCATTGGAACAAATTTTGAGCATCGGTGTAGTTAATTCAATTCTACATAAAAAAAATTCGAGATAACATTCAAATCACTTAAATCATTGATTATACTTTCATTTGCGATGGCTTTGACAAAATATAGTTTGTTTTTTTAAATGATCAATATATGATGCTATAAAATGCATATTGTCCTTTTGGGGTAACTGAATATCTAAACAGTGCGGAAGATTTCTATATTTTTTAATATGCATTGATTATATTAAATGTGCCATTACCTTGCCTTAGTTCGGCATCATCCTTACTTCTTATAGCATATTATTTGCATTCTAGTTATTTTGAAATAAAAGAAGTTTGGATGCAATTCATTTGTATTCTATATAAAGGCATAAAGAACCAATCACTTACACGATTTTGAAATAACTCAAACACATTAACAATATAGTAAGTAAATTCAAAGCTGATTATAGTTGGCCCACTTTCGCGCTGCTAAAAGGGATTCTGTCTTACTTTGATGATGTGTTTTGCTTCTTTAGTCATTATCTTCTATTTTATATACTCTCCTTTGTTATCAGCAATTATTCCTCATCCTTACTTTTTTTTTCTATTTCGTGTGTTCTAATTATAGCCTTTCATGACAGAATCTGTAATTTCTTTTAGTATCTGATCTAAATAGGTTTTCGACGAATTGAACAAAATTTCTTTTATTTCAATGATATTCTTTTAAATCTGACTCTTTCGTGCGAACCTGTTCATCGTGTCATTAAGGTACTCTCTCGTCTCTCGGGCAAGTTTTTAAAGCAACCACTTGCCTCCTTGGCGTTTATAATTTATGTATAAAAAAGCTTAGTTGAGCCTGTAAATTAGGATGCTTCCTTCATTCCCGATATTTATATTATTGTTAGTCCTTTGAGTGATAATTCGTACTCTTTTATTTTAAATTTATATCTTTCTATTTTTTATCTCACTTTTCTATCCCTCCCATTATTCTTATATTTAACTAAAAATTTGAATTTTGCTTTTTGCTATCGCTAGGTATTGGTGGCCAAATTGGAGAATCGGGGAAAAGAAATATGTAAAAATAAAAGAAACAACAATTTTAAATAGAAGTCAAAGATTTGAATGCTTCTGAAAATTGACTCTGAATTGAAAGGATGGCAAAATAATGGTGCTGAAACACTAAAAGCATAACAAACCTAGCAGCAAAGAATATTGGAGGTAGTCTGAAGATATGACTCATGCTAGTGCCTGTACTGGTTTTCCTCTGTGTGTTTCACCTTAACCGGTACCATGATAGGACACCTAATTCTCCTATAAACTAAATTGGAGTCATAACAGAGGCTGTATATTGTAACCAATAATCAATCCTTCAATGCCCTGCAATTCTTATCAGTAAAGCATCTTAAATTACATGCAAAGTGTCTTGCTCTAAAGTTAGCATCATATATATATATATAATAATTGAAGGTAAGAACCAAAAACTAACAAGCACATCTTAGTCTGACCATTTGTAAGAAAAATATTATGAAGAGAGTCGTGAAGATTGTTTAAGTCAAAATGTGTGTAAGCGATTTGTTGACCAGAAAATATGAAAAAAGACTAACTTGAGGTCATCAGGAACTTGAGTGAACTCACCTTTCTTCAAGCCAGTCGACAATTAAGCAAAACCTCCTACAAGCTTCGGCGCTCGTAGGAAAGATATCATCCATAGTTCACTTGGAATTCTAAGAGACAAGCTTCATCCATACCGCTTAAATTACACTAGTCAGCATCCAAATTGGTTCACATATAAGGCTAAGCTCACACAACTAATTTCATATTGCTTAAATTGAATCCGATAATTAGTTTTGTTCTATTATATTAGGTTTAAAATAAAAGAATCCCTAGGTAGAAATATTCAATATTCCGTAAACGGTGTCTTCATAAAATCATCCACCGTGTTCATCACTAATGTCTCCAAGGTTATCTGAGAAAAAATCAATATGGAGAGTGGAAAAATGCAATTTCAAGCACATCCTTGCTCCCTTGCATGATAATTCAGCAGGATGGTTAAACGATTTCTCTGGTCCATTCAAGACGCCTGCTTTCACCTTGGCTTCGGAGAACACAGCACCTATTTTCTGACATAAGTATCGTATTTTTTTGCCAAACGGAACTTTAGAAGCATTAGCATCAAAAATATCACTTCTGGATCTACAAGAGGATTCCGAACAGAGTTAAACTTTCCAGGCGCATTTCTTGTACTTGTCGGCCATTCCTTTGTAACATAGTGCTCTGCATCAGCTCTTATCTTTTACAAACACAAAAAACACATGTGCTTTCTGTAGGCTCAATGAAAAACAGTAGTAAACAGATGTCATTGTATCCCCACATATCTTTAACAGGTGTTTCTCGTACTCTATAGCGGCTAACAAAAACTCCATTGTTTTATAGCTCTCAGCCATCTTTGTTGCATGTGCTATTGAAGCAGATGAGAACCTATTGCCATTGTGTAAAAGAGTAGCTATCAGAGAGTCGTTGCCACAGTCTTTAAACAGCTACCAATCATATGACTTGTATGGTTCAACTTACAAAATTGTTGCATGAGAGATACTGCGTCCTTAGAGTAACAAAGGTTTATCGTCTTCTTGAAAATTTCTGACAGCTCTCTATGTCGGTTAAGAGCTGTAATGATACCCCCTCTATCTTTCAGCAGGTTACGCTACTTCACTCTGGATCCCAGAACTTCGGTCATTTCATTGGATAAGTCTTGGTCCGTGAGGAGATCATCAAGGGCTTCTTGAATAAAGAGTTTAGGTCTGGTAATTTCAGAGTCATCCTGGTAGTCGTCTTAATTTGAGGTAGAATTAGAATCGATATAACTCGTCAATTCTTGTACAGTCGGTGGATTTGGGAGTGGGTGTTCAGCGCTGGGCGGAACTAGTCGGATAGCAGAAGCGGAATTGGGGTACTGCATCTTGCCTCGTGTTTTGATGGTTATTCCGTTGATGTTTGTGAGACAAAGGAGACGTCACTGATGTGATCTTTGAGTTTACGCCATTTGATTGATACAGGCGACGGCATTCATGAGGTTTCGTTTACCATACATCCACTCGCTAAGGTGATTAACACAAGACTTACAAGCTATATGAGGTGGCCATTTCTTGCCTTGGACACCCAAAGGCCATTAGTAGTAACTTTTGTAGTTCAGTCGAACAGCTTTTGTGATTCGTTTCTTGAGGCTACAAGGATGAATGCGCCACATATGTATAAAAAAACGATCAGCATCGTTCACGCACTTGCCACGCTCTATTTTAAGTTAAGCACCTAGTAATTAGAAATTAGGCAGTTGTAGCTATGTATTATCATAAACCAGAAATCTGAAATAAACAAAAAAGCACAAATTAGGAAAAAAATATTGCATAAGTGGAACCAAAGCACTTATAAATTAGTGTATGAATAACATGGTGCAAAAATATATACTTAAGGTGGCTCTAGAAAACAGCCTGATACAGCTATACGAATCTCTCTATTGAATTCAGCACAGATTTAAAATGCATTGCTTCATTTTTCAAGCATCGTGATGGAATTAAGGAGTGACCATTTGAAAGGGGAGTTATCTAAGTTTTGAATGGCTGCCACAGGGGCGCTGTAGTCGCGTCCTATCGTTCCCGCGACAACGTTCATTTGTTTGTTCGCCCTCGGAATAATCCTATAGGTTTTTTTAAAATTACCTATATTAAATTTATTCAACTTTATGAAAATTCATTCATATGAAATTTAAATTACATTATCTCAATTTTACATTTAAGAAAAGTGCTGAGCTTCAGTGATCGAAATTTCATTTAAAATTTCCTCTCTTCCGTTCATTCTATTCTTCTCCAACGACGAGTTCAAGTATTTTAATATTTTCCAATTTCAAGATCTCTCTTTCATGACTCTTTTAATCTGCGGCAAAGTGCCAGATCAAGGCGTGGCATTTTCTCAAAAAGGAGTAATGTTTAATTGTTCCCATATGACCATGGGTCATATGGTTATTTATCCTGGCCTCTGCCATTTATTAGCAGACGCTTCATTTAGCCATTCAAAGGCACTTGGACCATAGAAAGCCATCAATACAATCACCATTTTTCATCTTATCAAAAGGCGCGGCAGGTGATTCAAGGGACTTTCCCTCTTGTTCCAATAATCTATTATAAAACCCGTTGGATTTTCTTAGGCTTAGTTTATCCCGAAATTATTGTAGATATAATTACTTCCCTCCTTGTTCCCCCCTCACAATTTTTTTGTCTAATTCATGTTTTTACGACAAAAAGTTTCACTATTATTAAAAAAACGGGAATTCCGTTATTCAAAAAGAATGAAACGATTTCATGAAGCATTGCTTCTTTAAAAGAGTATTTTTCGAACTTTTGCATGGCTGCCGCTGTATGCGCGTCGTCTCGTTCCTCCGGCAACGTTCAGTTGTTTGTTTACCCTCGGAATGGCGAGTCCTCATCAAAAGGCGTTCTGCGTTCTTAAGTTCGCGAGAACAAATCGGTTATCACAGTCCAGCGTGCTTTGCGAAGGTAGTTCTTCATTTATCCGCCCTCTCCTCAAAACATTCGACAGTCTCAAGAGAGTGGGTGTCTGTGTTTGAAAAGGAGCCCTCGGAAATCCACAAATCTATTGGCCGTGGGCTGGCAATCTCTCAATCCACTACCTGGCCTGTGCTAAGAATACGTTTACATATAAAACCATACAAACCATGCTTCGTTCAGGCATTTACCAAAGACAACAAGAGGAATCGGATGGAACTTTGCTATTCGATGCTGAAAGAGATTGAAGACTTAACCATCAGTTTAAGTAAGATTTTGAGTGGTGAAGCCAAATTTCATTTGTCACAGCACAGTCGATCATCACAATGTGCGTATTTGGGAAAAGGAGAACCCACATGAAACAGGTGAGCAGGAAAGAAATTCCCTTAAGGTGAACTTCATCTCTGATGTTTTTCGTATCGGGAGAAGGTTTATGGTCTCTTTTTCTTTGAAAGAGACACTGATACACGATAAAGGTATCTCGATATGCTCCAAAGCTGGTTCCTCACTTTACTGCAAGCAGATTGGCATGAATTCATTTTGCAATAAGAAGGAGCACCGCCCCTTTGGCTTCTGAGGGTTCAAGTTTTTTAAATAAAAAAGTCCTCAGAGTAAACCGTGGGGGATTTTTTCTTGTGGGTATATGTAAATGATCGCATTTATGTTTCACCGCTACTCACTAACCTCGATGCCCTCAAACATCGAATAACAACAGCCATCAACTCCATGGATCATGATATGCTGATACGCGTCTGGGAGGATGTCTAAGTTATGACCACATTGAGCACTTGTAAGGCAAGAAATAAAGGTTGATTGTGATTAGAATACTTGTAATTTTGCTGAAGTTTTTATTATTTTTCATTAATAAAATATTGCGTAATGAAATGAGTTCATTCTCTTGGAATAATCCTGTAGATTAAATTACAAAAGAGTTATATAAATTACCTAAGACCCATTCGATACAATTTTATAAGATTAGGAGATCAGTTCCCAGTTATTGTTTGTGGATCGTAAATCCCCATGATGAGAAAATGACGTGTAATTAGACTTCTAATTTCGAAACTATATTTCTGTTTGACAAGTTAAGGGTCACAAAAAAACTAATTAGCCGTTGAGAGATGTTAAGGAACGTTAAGATCGGGGATATTGTCAAAATCAATTTTTTATAATTTTTATAAAGATAATGTATATGACCGTATTTCTATCAACGTAGAATTGGTGGGTCTTTGGGTGTTCTGAAGGCATAAACATATAAATCTCCAAGAATTGGCATAAATTAGGAATTTCTGTTTAGAACTTTAATATTAAAAAAACTGAGAATTATACTCGTATTATAAGGGATATTAAGAGAGCATACGTGTACATTTATAGCTTGGAAGAAGAGCCAAAGACGTCTTAATCCGGTGAGTAATAGAATATGAGACCTTCTTGTAATTGACTTTTTGGTCCGAGTCAAGGACAGAGGTGACATACAAGAAGTCTAAGGTAGGATTATTTTGTTTTTTGTCTCCTTAATTTTATAGTGACGCATTCCTCTCTATTCTTGAATAGACTGGCTTGTGCCGATGATTATAGCAAGGCGAGACTTAATTTATCCAATAGCTTTTGATTGTGTTAATTAGTCGTTTTTAAAATAATTAAATTTCATATAAAAATGCACAACGCATTACGAGAAGATAAAAATGACTTGATTCGTAAAAATCGAATCTGGTACCAGAGATTTGAATGCTGTATTTAGTCAGCCATGATTGAAAAATATCGCATGAAAAAATTAATAAAGAAATGGAAATGAATTTATATGCAAATTGTCGGTCCGTTTTCTTTCCAACTCACTTTCGCTTTGATGATTACACTGGATAACATTAGTTTTTTGTTTCTTTAAATGTTTTTAGTATTTGTAAGGTGGTTTAACCTTCTGATTCCAAAAATACCATTGATAATTGCATAGCATCGATATTTTGGGAGATTGGAATTTTGTATATAAAATTAACCATAAATAGCTATATTTAGCATATTCACATTATCAATGAATTATCGCTGATAATATTTTTTTGTCTTTGTCTTCCTTTTTAAACTAAGGAGAAAATGTGATTATAAGAGATAACCTATTAAAGTGCACTGAAGAACGTGCTTTCTTACAGTGAGCTCCTTGATCTTTAAGCACCAACGACCATTTATAGTCCCCCATAATAGCACTGTCTAATCTTCCTTGGTATCTTTACTCCATTACAGCAATGTCCAGATGAAACCGCACAGAATGATGCTCACTCACTTCACCCAAATATTCACGAAAAACTCCAAATGTGAATGCAAAAGGTGAACCTTTAATGACATTCTACATCCTAAATTCTTATAACTTTCTGAAATTTCTTATACCAGCTGATGGTAGTTCAGGTTGTTATTTTTACAAAGAATTCCACTAATAATTAATCGAAATGCACACCACTCCTCACTTTCGACATCACTCATTGCATTCTCAAGTTTTAAAGACTTCAACATTTTTCTTACATTCTACATCCTAAATTCTTATAACTTTCTAAAATTTCTGATACCAGCTGCTTGTAGTTTAGGTTGTTATTTTCACAAAGAATTCCACTAATAATAATACGAAATGCACACCACTCCTCACTTTCGACATCACTCATTGCATTCTCAAGTTTTAAAGACTTGAACATTTTTCTTACTCGCGGTTCAGTAAATATACCATCCTTAACTTTGGCCTCTGATAGCTTTGGAAAGAGTAGACGAAACTCCTGAAATGCTTCTTCACTATGATCTAATTCTATTACAAACTGTTTGACAAAACCAAGCTCTATATGAAATGGATGTAGCAAAACTTTGGCAGGCTCTACAAGAGGCTGTCTAGTAACATTACTTTTGCTGGCTGCAAGTCATCTCCAGGCGGTCACTCAACCTTCTGGTAATGGTCATGATCAACCCTACTGTCCCATAGCCAAAGAAGACATGAATACATGTTGTTCCCATCCTGCAATCTGAGTAAGAGGGCAAGCATTTTAAAATCACCACAAACATCCCATTTGAACTAATTATACTTTACCTTCTCGAGAAGCTTTTTTACATTGTCATATTCTTCCTTCTTCTGTACCGATTATGATATAAGCAGGGATGGATACTGATTCCTATTTTGTAGAAAAACAGCTTTGAGGCTTTTTTTATAACTATCTATGAAAAGTTGCTATTCTTCATCGTTGTAATCAATTCTAATTGTTGTAAACAAGCCATTAATATCTTTGCAGAAGCAGACATCCTCACTTCATGTATACTGTTGATCTGAAGACCTTCCCCAACAGATTCCATTCATTAAGTCTGGATGCCAAAGGATCAGCTCATGACTTAGTGAGACCCAAGTCCCTGATGAGATCATCCATTTCACGTTGATTTGGAAAGAGTGGGCTGGTCCTCATTATTTGCTCAAACATTTCATCCATTTCTTTATTGTCACAACCTTCCGATTCTGCTGATGAGACCTCCATTATAACCTCAACCTGAAAAACATATATAAAAAGATATAGATCTTATAGCTGGAGCATAAATTTTGCATTGCATGTATAATCACATTACAATAAACTATAGCTAGATGTTTTGAGTATTTCAGTATTGATTCTGTTACAAAGAATATAGGTTAAAATTTGATAAGATTTACGGACATTTTCTGATGGCCTTGGAACGAATTAAGTATCACCATGTGGCACAGGTGCATTAGCAGGAGAAATGTTGGGACATGGAAGGGATTTTCTTTCCTTAAATTTTCTGTACTTTGATATGTCCATCATGCAAAATAGCAATCATCGTGATGATTTTTTGGCTCTCACCAAACTTTCAGCCCAGCAAATGGCATTGCTTTTCTTGTACCTCTCAGCCATGCATCTAAATTTGATCGACAACTTCCACATATCACATAAGAGGCCTATGGTGTGTCTTTGTCACCCATAATCATTTCAAAATACAGTCTATAAGCAATCCAGTACTTTGCGCCTTTCACAATTTTATGTGATATATTCTTAGGTCTAACATAGAAAACACACTCAAGACAGAACGAATCTGGTAAATTTTGGCATCTTCTTGTAGCCATAATCAAGAAAGTCAATATTTATCATATAAACCTAAAAAAGAAAATAAATAAATTAGCGAAAAATATAAATGTGATTAACCCGTACCACATATATTTGATTATATTAGCATAAGTTGTTATATCTTTCAAGTGGTCGATGGTAGAGAAAAAGTAAGGATATATTTATAATCAGCGCAAAATTTAAAATTAGAAACTCTAAGGGAAATAAGAAACAAAGCAAAACTTTGTGGAAATTTGTTACCTAGTGTTCTTTCTCTTCCAATATTAATTATAATACACATTCGAGTAAAGCCTAAGTATATACATTTTTGTAAATAAAGAAATAAAGGTGAATGTAAGCTCTTGGTTGTAAGTAGTGTTAAAAGTTTGGCTAGATTTACTGTATATACTTACAACAGATAGATAAACCAGGTCTGAAATTAATACTGACCTTTATAGACCTCACATATATTTTCGCTTTTTCAAGCTCGCGTGACATTTTGTTATTAAAATAAAGAATAGAGAATGAGATATAATTATTATCTTAATATTCTCATATTTTATTAGGATCTCTATTTTTGTATCTTTTTGTTACCACTCTTTTCTGGTTTAGTTCAATTTCTGAGACTTGTCCAGCAAAAGTAAGAAATGAGACATGAAGGTTTCAAGAAACATTATTTTGACGATAACGAAATCGTGAACTTAAAATTTCTATTTTCTGTGTTCATTTTTTTTAGACTAGTATATATAAAACCATTCCACGGGTAACACTACTACTGACAACTTCTTGTTGGATATCGGAGTAGCCAGTTTATTTGTGAAGAGAACTTGGTAAAAATAAGATAAATCAGTAAAAAGCCCGATATAAAATAGCAAGACTCCATGTGAAGTTGACTGATGCGCACAGGCGCAAAACTTCCAGTTTTAGAGAAACAAAGTTCAATTTGCCAAGAGACGATGTTGAATACCCAGTTATAAACCGAAGTGTAGATGACTAAGTTGCTTTTTAAGCGATTTGCTCTTAGGGATCGATCTCATTTCCAAAATTCATGCAAGCATATGCTACACTGGTAAGCATGTTAGAAGTAGAACATAAGAAAGTTGTTGAACGCTAATGACACTGATGTTCAAGCACAAATATTTGGTCAGCTGATTGCATCAATTGTCGAAGAAGGGCGAAGAAGTATCCGAGTTGATTAACACCCAGTCATCGACTTGGCTCTAAGAGAGATACAGCAATTAACTAGTAGTCAAAATAACAATCGAGTACAGCGACTGAACGAAGTGAATGATAGACTGAGTTAGGGTTGAATCAGCTGAGTTGTTGGGAAGTTACGATTTAAAAATAGAGTAGCTGTGTATGTTTCAGAAGGCAAAGAAATACAGCCACAAGAAAGAGTCTGATTTAGGCCAAAATTAATGGGGCTAAGTAATTCAGTCCTGATTGGAAGAGGGGATAGATATCATAGAAAAGGGCTGCCCATAGAGAGGATAATTTCTCGATGAAACAATCTGTCTTAGCAAGAAAGGGGCGGCTCTTTCTGAGTTAATAAAAACGGGATCACGAATAGTTCAGTTAATTAAAAAAGAAATTAGGCAACCAAATACCCAAGGAAACATCAATTATCAAAGCAATTGGCTACAGAGCGAGAATATGGGAAATATTAGTGTCAAATTGCGATAAAATATTATCAAATAAGTTCAAAAGCAAAAAAATAAATCAAAATTCCTATCGATATATAAGAATGGGAATTTAAACTTTTTAGCAAAAAATATAAATCAGAGTCGGCCCTTAAAACCTGTATATTTATATTAAGTTATTTTAAAAACAAACGTGCGAAAAGGTTTTAATCGATAAAACTTCCTCTCCAGTGTAGGAAAAGAAAAAAGAAGAGATCTTGAAAGACTCGATAGCAAGGTCGGAAATCTTTTAGGATTGTTTTGTATTTATCCGTTTTAAAACATTTGACTATGAAATGATTTTATGTGGGGAGTCACCAAATAATTTTGGACGCGAGGAGAATCTGAATTAAAAACTCCCCCTTTTGTAACAAAATACAGAAGGGTATCGAAAATCAGTAAACCTTTCAGCTTTTAAGCACCCTCCAATAGTCAATAAAATCTTATAGTTTCGAGCCAAAGGAAAATGATTGAAATCGCCTGGCTACATGAAAGGAAAAGAAGAAGAAACAATTCCGTAAAATATGATGCAATAATATCGAAAACTCAATGTCATAATTCAACCTCAGCTGTTACGAGACAAAGAAGAGTTAAAGTTTATAGGAAGCATTTTGAGAGAGATTACACAAAGGAAAAAAACTTAAGGTAGATTCTTACACAAAGAATATGGCTCTCATGAGCAGATAAAAGGCAAACTTTGAATTCTTTAAATGCAGGCAATACAATGATAATATCAAACAAATATTAAGCAGTGAGTGGAGAAAATTAATTTATAATTACCGCTAAAGAGTAGTTTGCAAGAAATCCCGCATTTCTGTCCATTGTTAATGCAGTAGAAGGAAAACAAAGATAATATTTCGCTAGTCACTGAAAGACCCAATATAGTTCGAGTATATTAAAAATATTTTATTTAAAATCACGCAAATTACTGGATCCATAAATTCAGAAAGAACATTTGACCGAGAATATTGTAGTAGTTCAAAAGCTCCATATATATTAATGAATTAAAACCGGACCAATTTTTTCCTTTCGATAGAACGTCGTTTACATTTGCGCAGCAGTAAATTTGAAATCTCACCGTGCGCTAAATATATAAAGTACCACAACATCAGAACTACTCATATGTCGCTTATCTTTAAAGAAAAAATAATTTTATAGAACATTTAAGTTGTATCCAAAGAATTTCTCTGCTATAATTTTCGTAAAAATAGGAAAAACTAATGTATATATTTGTAACAAAAGTGTTGCCCAATTAAGGGCGGCTTGCTTTTGGTGAATCTCAACTAGTCATATCAATTGACCTTGTGGTTCAAATAACTCCCTAAAGGAGATGTCCGCAAACTTAATACTTTCATTAACCGTGATCCTTTGGGATAAACATTTAACATTTATTAAATTTTCTCCCTCTTAATTGTTTAAGTGAACAATCCTTGTTACTGCATTTACTTTCTAGGTTTCTTTATTATTTATTTTTATATTTTTAAAATACCAACACCATCAATTCCGATTGATCGAGAATAACCTCTTTTTGTTCTGACTTTTATTTTTAATGAAAAAAATTCACTTTCCCTCAAATAAATCAGTGGCCAGGTGTCACGATCGATCAAACGTGATCGTTTGTCTGTCTATCTCTTTCTTGTTCACTATTCACATTGATTGACGTTATGGATGTTTCTCTTCTCCTAATTAAGTTATTTACTTAGCCAGTATATTAAATCTTTATCATTGATTTAATAATTAACTCTCTTACATTAGTAATAAAATATAATCGCTATTACAACTAACTTTGAATAAAATAGTCCTGAATAATGCAAAACATGTGCATGAATTTCGTTATAATGTATCTGAGGTTTGGGGGAAAATCAAAAGGAATGAAAGGAACAGCGCGTCATGGCCGAATTCATTTAATTCTTCTATTTTATCCAGGTTTCGTCTTATCGCAATTCCTGTCTTGTGATGTTGAAGACTATCATAGGCCACCAAGCTCTATCAGACAGTTCCTATATTTCCTTCGTTGCCTTCCTCTAACTATTCTACTTTTTATTCTTTCAGGTAAACACTTGCTTTCAATGTCTATTTTCTTAGTATAGGAAATAAAGTTTCCGTCATCATTTTCTTAGTAATTTCAAAAGTTCTTTATTAATTCAAACTCTCTCTTCACTTCCATATTTGTAAGAATAAATCAGTTATATTATTGGTATATATTTAGGCAAAGATGAAATAGATTGTTACATAGCAATATAAAAATGGTAATAAATTAATCTCTCCTTAACTTAGCCGTATAACTTTTCTAAATTAGTTGTTTAGCAGATTTTTTCCTATAAAATTATTTTCTAAAATGAAAATCTAATGATAAGTACCAACAAATCTGCGACTTATTCACAATAATTTTGGCAGTATTTTAAGAATTGAAAGCTCTTTTCTTCTTAAAGACAGGTCTTTTGTTGAACATTGTACGAGGAAGTAAGGCATTTCAGTATTCCTTTGGAGAAAACAAGGCAATAATTTTTGGGCCTTTTTTTATTAAAATTTTGTATCACGATTTATCATGTTTTGTTTCCGTCTTATCCATTTATTGATAACAATTCTTCCTCTTTAATATTAATTTGATTTGGGTTCTTATTTCAAATCGAGAAAATTGCACGAATCTATATTGAATCAGGGAAAAAATGTACATCAATTCCTAGCCCAAATATGCTTCTTAATTTGAGTTAGAAACAAAACTACCAAACACATTGCGATGTTGCTACGGATTTCCCTAGTTTTACAGCAAACAATTAATTCAATGCTTGTAAGTTTGTTGTTGTTTATCAATTCCATACATATTAATTTGTAAATCAATTATCTGTAATACAAAAAGGGTATAAGAACTATAATAATTCCACAAACTTGATCAGCATCTTCTCAGATAAAAAATTATTCAATAAAATGTTCACCTTCTGAATTCAGTTTATTTACGCAAATAATTAGCCTTCAATATCTAATGGGAAATAAAGAGATGTTCTCCGGGAAGTGATCTACTGCTTTTAGGCATTGCATGCCAAGAAAGTGGATATAGGTGTTCACTCTTATTTGTCATTCATGGCTGGAATCATGAATTAATTTTCAGCGTAAGATCGTTAAGCCAGTCAAATCCTATTACTTATAAAGGACAACAATAATTCTATATTGGCTGAGTGAACTTTTTGATTACCTTATTATTGAGAGAGTGCCATAGCGTCTAATCCGTCTTAAGAAGAGAGTTCGTTAAACACGTGAAGGATCCATTGAAACACTAGAGTTTAACGAAGATAACCATACTTGAAACCGGGCCTAGTTCAGAAGCTATTCATGTCCAAATCAAAATAGGCTCCAAGTAAACAAACCAATTGCCGATTAGTTATTTTATAGTGAACTTTTTACATTAACAATAAACTCCAATTTAAGTTTTACTCTTCTAACTGTGAATATGACGGGGTTTACTAACAATTGTCTCTACGTTAATTTGAGTACCGTAATAAACTTATACTAAAGCAATACAAATATAAATGGTCATTCTGACTTACATGAAAGGAAGGATCAGGGATTGCCGGATGTCTCTAGATGGCTTTTATCGCGCTTCGTTGTGTTGTAATGGCCGATTGTAGATTTCCCACGAGATGGGAGGGGGGTAGGTGACACGATGTCACTTGTTTGGATTTACGCTAAAAAGCAAAGGGAGGAGTTGTACTTTCTGGCTCAAGGAAGGCTCTTCTGGGTGCTCTTAAAGCCTTTTTGTATCCTGGTCTTCTTCGAAGGGTTGCCCAACTGGGTTTTGGCTATACGAGGAGATTTTGAATGTACTTGAAAAATTGGATCTTCCTCGGGCATTGATTCTTCTTCTGTCTCCGGTATTAAGATGGCAACTTGAGAGTCACTCGAAGGGGACCCGTTCTTCTATTCTCTTAATTGGTCCAGCCAGGCTTCTTACTAAGCCTGTGCAGGATACTTCGGTCTGGCACCAATTCAAAACGTAACGTTACAAAGTTACTTGGAAATTAAGCGAAGGACCTATCTTCTCAAACTGGTCCTCTATCGTCTCTTACCGAATAATCTTCTTCTCTTGCTGCTGAAATTCCTGGTTTGGCACTAGGAATGGTAATCCAGCCAGGTTTCTTACTAAGCCTGGGAAAGATACCTCGGTATGGCACCGATATGAAAACGTGACGTTTTCTATGTTAATTCGACACTGGGTGAAGGATCGATCTCCTCGATCCAATCTTCTATCATCTCTCCTCGAATAATCTTTTCTCTTTCCTTATGGAGGTATTTATAGCCTGGCGACCGCTCCATCTAAAGGGGGGAAGGGGCGAGGCCGCAGAGGAGAGAGCAAGGGGTGAGGCCACAGAGGGAAGAGCGAGGGGTGAGGCCGCAGAGGAAAGAGCGAGGGGTGAGGCTGCAGAGGGAAGAGCGAGGGATTTGGGGAGGGTGGCAACGCGGTGCCCAAGTCGACTTCTTAATTAGAGGCACCACCAGCCATCACCATCCTTGGTGTTCTTTTGGAATGGCATCGCTTTTTACGGGGATTTAACCACGTGCCTCTAGATCTCTTAAGTAATTGGATCGTTTGTGCGCTGCGTAGTGGCCTTTGGTGGTCCCCTTGTCCCAGCAGCTCGCTTTTGACTACCTATGCGGCGGAGAGATCAAATAGGGTAGGCCGTTCGACTGTTATTCCTCCGGCTAACGTTTCCATGAGTCTCCTCCTGTGGCTCAATCCTGTTGCTTTCTCCGAAGGGGGGTGACTTTAACATATATGTCCGCCTGGCCCTCCGAGGCTTTATGTTGTATTTTCTCTACAGTGAGTATGATATGATGAGTGAGGCTGCTCATGCGTGTTGTCTTATGAGGATCTAAGTTTTCACGGGCATGTAAATAGATTCGGTATAGTGGTATTTATGTTGAAATAAATTGCATGGATTAATTATTGCATAGGCGTTAATTTACAAGAAATGTAATTCCTGGTACAAAAAAAAGAGTTACTCTATCTGATTTCTATTGCCGCGATGCAGAGTCAAAGGCTAAATCGAGATGTTAATCATTAAATATAATCGTAATAAAAAGAAATAAATCGAGAAATCATCATCAATTACGTACAATTAGAGATTAAAGATCATTTATTACACCTCTTAGAAAGAGACTTTTTAATCTGAAAATATGGCAGAATGATTTCATGAATTCCTATGAAATGCACTTGAGAAAAATGCTAAATTTTAATGGCCGAATGGAGTAATTTTGGAGCAAAAACTTTTACTGTAGTTTCTTTGCAGTTAAATCATTAAAAACGACGGTTTTAATCCTAAAATCGCAGTCAATTTTAGGCAAAAAAAAGGTGAAATGGTTAGCGCGTTTAATTATCTGTTTCTCTTCGGTTGCTTTTACATTGCCTTATTTCTCTCTAATTTTTCCTACTTTTTAAATTAATGGATGTTATAAACATTAGAAAGCTATGCCTCCTTCCGTCTAAAGGTAAATTCTAGGCTTATGTCTTTTCAGCAATTCCCACATTTATCCCTATTATTTACATCGAGTCTAATTGAAATCATGTTCATCATAGCGTAAAATTTAAGAAATTATAAGAAACACTTATTTATTCATCCTCATGGAAGCAATTAACCAAAATTAAGCAATTATCCTTACTCGAAACTGTAGTTTTTATGACACTTGCTATAATATTACAGATTGGAAACAGGAATTGAAGACTGATATTAATTCAATTATTTTCAGAAAAAAATCTATTTACTATTAGGTAATGCTTAGATTAAAATGAAAGAAAAATTATAAGGTAAAAGTTGATGTAACTAATATTCAAATGGATGTCCTTTTGCGTCAATTATAGAAAGAAAACTAGATGTTAGCTAAGGGCATTTGGCAAACAGGTTTCTCAGCTCTTTCTTAGGGAAATTTTCAGTTTTCACTTTACACCTTTGGAAATATGATAATAAATGGTACAGCTGTCTCTTCTGACCAAACGTTCACTACACTTCAAATTCCATAGCGTTCAGATATATAAAAATGGGGAGTGAATGTGTCCTTTGCCAAAACCCCTCTTAATAATTTCCCTGGCAGCAGTCTTGACTTTTTTTGGATATGTGAGGTTGCTTTATCTTGTTGAGGGGTCAGAGTGGCATATCCTATGGTTAATTCGACCCAGTTGATCTCTTACTTTTATATCATCCCGAAATAAACATAAACATTTTATTCGATCTTTATCAATCCTACCCTTTAAAAGAAATTAAGTGAAGTTTGGTCCGTTGATGTTAGTTGGTAAACAACATCACCGAAGCTGGCTTCTGGCGCTTGAAAAATATCCGCCGTTCGACCTGAAACTCTTTTTTGGGCAAACACTATTTGTTTGTGAGTTCTGAATGGCATATTCAAGGAAAACATCTTATTGCTCCAACAGAATAGAGGCCCCAGCTTTGCTCTTTCGACTCTCATCTTTTAGGTGGATTAGAAAACAGATGTCCTCAGGCTATGTAGAATGACAAAATTTGGCCTCCTTAAGTCGATTGAAAGTAATGAATTAATTAAAGATGTGTAATCATTTTCAATGATTTGTAAAACCAGTCTCAACTTAGTGTTTCCATATTGTAGGTTAATTCCTCTAATCAATAAATTTAGACTCGATATTGTCATATTTCTGTATAATTTTGGTTTTTCATTTTATTAAAATTAAAACCGTTTAAACCCTTCATTATTTCGATTGCTATAAAAAAAATCCTTATTTCACCTCGTGTTATTCAAAAATGAAAGCATTTAGAAATTCCAAATATATTTATATTTGACCGATTTCTGAATCCATAAATCCTATATCAATTCAGAAATGCCTAATATTATATTCTCAGCTACAAATCAATAGGATCATATTTTCCTGCAGTTCCTTACTAAAGGCTTTGAAATAAGGTTGTTTCATTGAGCATATTAACGCTCTGACTTCAATACCTTCACCCATCAATAATAATCATTGTTTTACCGAATAGACTAATCAAATGATTAAAAAATAAAAATTGATTCAATAAAATAGACGCCTTCATCCAAAAAGCCTATCAAGATATTGTTTATTAAAAGTAAACGAACTTTGGTTGAACTTAAATCTCAAGATTTTATACGCATTTTACGTATGGAATATACTGGATTTAGAATTTTTGGGGCATTTCTCCCGGATTAATTTTGGAAAGAGCGTTTTCTTAAAATCCTTTTGAAAATTTAGTATTATTATAGGATCTCCATTGAAAAATGAATTTTAAGAGATACTGACAGTAAAGTTTGTATTCATTATATTCATTGTTTATACGTAGTCTCAATATTGTTTGTATACAACAAAATACATGGTTTAAATTGCACCTTTGCCCACTCAATTAAAGACAAAAACGAGTGAAAATAACTTATGGGCAGAAAATATTCATACGAGGCAAAACATTAAGGCGGTAAAAATAAACTTTATTTTCAACTTTTATCTCTTTAAAATAGATAGCAATACATTTAAAAAAAACAAAAAAACAAATATGGTTTGTATTTTAAAAACTTATTTGTATTTCTCTAAATTTTAATAATAAGCAAACATATTCTGTAATTTACACAAGAAGAATGTGTTTTTGATTTCTCTTAGAATTATTTTGAAAATATTTCAAGGACTCCAGAGAATTAATTAAACAGGCAGCATTTTAATATAAATAGTTCATTTCGTAATTCGGATAAAAATAAAATAATAAAGAACTAAATTTCTCTTTAAATATTTGGTTCCTTTCGATTAAATCTGTTTCGCACACATACATGGCTGCCTATGGATAAAAAGTGTTGAGAATTCTACTTTGAGGTATATTTACCATTTGTAGTAAAATAGATTCCCCTTATTTCTGGGCGTAGGGAAGATTTTAATTGAGGTTCGTCTATTTTTCCTGTTAATCTACTTCAAACCCACGAAATACTATTTTCCACATTATTTGAAACTGACCTTTTAACTTTGACACTAAGAACCATGGGTAATTTGACCCTCCGTGTACATCTTAAAGGAGTCTTTCGCACAGCTGATCTGGGAAGTGGCACTCATTTTCTCATTTTGCAGATCGCCATCGCGAGACTCAAATATTCTCGGCACGCCAATTGTTTACTCATTTGCCTCGATCTTGATTTATTTTTATATCTTCTGCCATTTTCTGCATCTGTTTCTAATGAAAGTTAAGTCATTGTTAATAAAGGTATTTTTTCGAATCGCATCCTATTTTAATTCGTGTTTTGAAGGCAAATTACCCGCAGAAATGCGAGGAATCTCAATATGTTAGTAAATTATTTAATAGCAATTTACCTTCAGAACCTACATGGTTGTTCTGGGTAAATGTTCTTTGCAATAGAGAACTCCTTCTGATGGGAGAGTAATCAAATTACAGTAATAAAAACGAGTGAAAATTACTTAAAATAAAATGACTTCTGCCCTCCGTCCAATTAAGTATCTTCTCCTAAACATAAATTAGGGTAATCTAATTAATAAATAAACTTCGGATCAGTTTAACTTGTCTTCTTATATTGGAATCTGGCTCAGTTTAACTTGTCTTCTCAAAATAGAATCTGGCTCAGTTTAACTTGTCTTCTCATAATGGAATCGGAATCAGTTTAACCTGTCTTATCATAATGGAATCTGGCTCAGTTTAACCTGTCTTCTCAAAATGGAATCTGGCTTACTTTAACCTGTCTTCTCAAAATGGAATCTGGCTCAGTTTAACCTGTCTTATCATAATGGAATCTACCTCAGTTTAACCTGTCTTTTCAAAATGGAATCTGGCTCAGTTTAACCTGTCTTCTCAAAATGGAATCTGGCTCAGTTTAACCTGTCTTCTCATAATGGAATCTGGCTCAGTTTAACCTGTCTTCTCAAAATGGAATCTGGCTCAGTTTAACCTGTCTTCTCCCTATAATAATGGCTGTGTGATCCTCTTTTTTCCGCTGTTTACCTAATCCTGCTTATGAAGTGTTTTCTTTCTTTTTGGTCGAAAACCACTACCAATAATAAGATAAACATCCATAAAGACGAGATGGGTCCTAGAAGTGACAAAGATCAAATTTTAAAACGTAAGGGGGAAGGGGGGCAATTTATAATATGAAACAAAGGTCAAGACATGGATTTGAATAAATATTGATTTGTAAATTACTAATGTTTATTAATATATTCTGTTTTTATAATATTAGCAAACTACGGCAACAAATAAATAAATGGACGAAAGAGAAAAAGGTCAAACTAAAGTTTTCTATAAATCTATATTTGTTTGGGAGGTTGTTTGTTCTATAGGAAGAAATTTAGTATAAATGGCGTTTCTTTCGATATTATTTACTAAATTAGTGTTGCTATAAACCAAAATAATCTCACTAGTTCGCCTATTTTTTAACCTGTTCTCCCAAAGGTACTCCTACAAATAGCTAATTTATTTTATGTATTTATATATGATTTATCAAGTTAATTAACACTAGTATTACATCTATAGATAGATGAGTAGGGCCAAAAATATGAAGGCAGGGCTTTTATTACTTTCATATCTAAATTGATTCACTATCAGCTTTCTTAATTTGCCAAGCCGTCACAAGTTGAATCCCCATATATATATATATATATATATATATATATATATATATATATATATATATATATATATATATATATATATATATATATATATATAAGGTGCTCCCCCCTGCCTCCAAATCTATAAAGAGACCAGGTAATTGTTGTGCCACACCCCACCCAACACGGGGAGAGCTTGCGCTTGGCTACTAAGTTTAAAATTTAAAATCTAAAAAAACGCATTCATGGTTAAATTTTATAAAATTTCTGAAATTGGCCAATTATAATAATTCTAAAAAGGAACTCTAAACTAAATTTCTCCCCTTTCAAAATATAACGTTGCTAAAATATTGAGATATACAAGATATATAAAAATAATTTTGTTAAACTTCACCATTTGTAATTCCTTGGGTTTTAAAAAATTCACAAAATTTTGATAATATATTTATTTCTGAACTTTACCATTTTGTTTTTGGATATAATAGAAGAATTATTAGAAATAACTTTGATAAAAAAGACATAAGTCATAACCAAACTATGATCAAATTATTATTCAAATAATCAAAAAAAATCTTCTTCATAAATTATCGAGTTAGTGATGATAAATTGTTTTTAAGAAAATCGGCATTCAGACACATTATTTATTAGGGTTTGGGGAACGAAATTCTCATTTAAACTTGAACCGTAAAGATTAAAACTCAGCAATTGAATGCAGTCGATGGTTAGTATTTTCAATTTTTAAGAATATTCATATAAGAGACAAAACAAAAAACAGATTTGTTAATTAATTCCTATAATACTTATTTGTATGAGAGATTCACCACTATTACATATGAATCTTTATATTTTCTCTTTATTTGATTTGTTTTTATTCATATATTTACTTCTGGTTTAATTTTATGCTCCAGAGAATAGAATCCTGCTCTTTGTCTTTCTGAACCTCTCTCCGAACAATATGAGAAATATCTTTTAGATTATAACATAATGATTTTAATTCTTGATACTTTAGCTATTTTTCTTCGCGACTTTCCTCCTACTACATTTTCACCTTATTCTTCACTTCACGCTCAAATGGAAGGTAGAGGATCTATAATGTCTTTCACTTCTTTTAACTTCTACTCATTTCAAAGGCAGGTTATGTAAGGCTATGTTACGCTACGCCCTGGTTGACTTTTCATTTAAAATGAAGCAAATTCCCTTCGGAAATAATTAATTTCAAAGATCTGTTGCTAAAATGCTCTCTTTTTTTAAATTATCCTGATATTTAATTTATTACCCCCATTCTATGCTAAGAAATTTTGACCATTCAGAAAAAAGATGAACTTTTAGAGAGTAATTATTTCACAATTAAGTGGGGATTGCTTCTCCTCGTTTCAATAGAAACAACTAATTTATGGTTTCAATAAAGGAAATTTTAGAACAAATCTTTGAAAATTCTATACTACTTAATAATAAGGAATTATCGGATTTATTTATATGTTCCTTACTTACTATTTAGTATCCATATTATGTAGATTACAAGCAAGAACAGCTGGCAACGCAATGATGTATATAACTGGTGTCGTGGTTTACGTCCGAGTACTGAGGTACATTTGATTCGTACAAGAGTTAAGCCATTCCACTTTTCTCTACGAGTGCTCTAATTTAATTCTTTAATCGGACGGGCTTCGTATTATGATATATCTATTGCAAATGCTGCGGTCGAGAATATAATTACACAACTTCGACAAAATATACTTTAAATCACATAAAAGAATGAAATCTTTAAATACACTAATTCTATAGTAAGAGGGTCTAATAAAAATTAATACTACAAACAAGTAATATGAAGAAATCTTAGATGAAGGAAAGTTATCCTGATACCTTTGTTACCAATTCTGGCGTATAGACGATGAGACATAAGCAAGAGGTGAATCTCTTCTCGAATGGGAATTCACTTTGGTCTTCCTCAATGGTGATGGGTATTTCTATGTTTTTTCGGAAAACTGAGATACGTGAATTTCTCTAGACGAAACTGATAGGATAGTTGGTCTTGATACCACTTGTTTGCTGTTTTAAGCAACCAAAGAAACAGCTTCGGGAGGGTACGCCCTGCTTTGTCCCAACTATCTTCTTTATTCCCTGTTTGACTCAGAGACTCATCTTCTTCTATCGATGGCTACGCGAATTTTCCTTCAAATTTCTCAATATCGAAATATATACTTCGCTTATCCAATGCTGGGAAGGGAAAACGTGGTAGTTTAGGAGGGAAAAACCCTCAATATCCAACAGTTATTCCCTTCTCCTTTGGCATAAATATTCAAAGCTGTGACACTTCGCCCTTTCATGTTTACGCATGGGCAGGTGAGATTTTGTCTATTTGGCAAAAAATAGACATAAAAATCGGAGAAAACAGTGAGCCTGTTTATAGATTTTCTGCCAACGAAGCCTTATGCAGCAAGATTTTCATTATAAAGGCTCTTACACACTCCTATGTTTATATTAACGGACGAAGTGACCAGGTCTTAGGTACTTGACTCCGGGATGAAAGATTAAATCACAGTCTCGTAAATTACGAAATCTGCTGACCAAAATCCATCTTGTCTTGTGGCAGCGAAGAAAGGGGGAACAGAGTCTTGACACATGCGGGGCGTAACGGTTGGCGCTGTATACAAAAAACTAGTGTCTTCTTTTCATCGTTATATTCATCCCTCCACACCTGGTAACCTAACGCATTCGGGAACTCTTTTTGTGCCACGCACGAGAAAGGCACAATTTGGTCATACACACAACTCTCTTCGCTCCACGCCAGACTCATTTTTAACCTTTACCCTGCGAGAAACTCTCCACCAATGCGAAAGCTATGGTTCCTAACTGGAGACAACCAATAAGCATTACAACCTTACATTTTTACTAATTCTTAATTGTGAGTGTGTTGCATGACCGACCGCTCCACCACGAATAATTTAACTAGATTTTAATGAGGATTGTATTAGAAAACTCTTTAAGATTATATCTCTAAAGTACTGCTCATCTTCTCAAGGCTTGTTGAAGCCATTTGCGTGAATAAAATGTAAATCTGGAAGAGAACTTGAGCAATATATACAATAAATCGTAAAAAGATATAATAGGGGGAAAAAATGACTGGTATGACAAAGGGTGGTATAGTTATTGGATTGTCTACTAAAGAGGATTAATAGAGGGTAATATATGTTGCATAGATAACTGCTCAATCGAATTATTTAGACAAATACTGAGACCTTAAAGGAAAATTAATAACAGCTATGAAAAAAGTAAAATTAATCCAGTGGGTTGATAGGTTAAGACTGTCAATCAGAAATATAACAGACCTACAAATTATGAGAATTTTCTAATTCAGGAACAAATAATACAGCAAAAAGGGATTTTTTCGTCAATTAATCTAAAATTAGGTGACAAAATAAGGGACAGAGAAGAAAATAGATACATAAAAGCACAAATGTTAAAAGTATTATCACGACAAAAAATTAAATTTGTCTTCTGCTCTGAATCTTAGTGACATAATCTTAAGAAACTTAAAAGAAATATGAAATGTATATGTATGATAGGACGGAGGAATATTTTTTCCTTGACTCTACTGAAAGATATTAATGATCTCTCCTTATTTTCCGTTTAATAAGGAACAGTTATCTTCACTAGTCTGTTAAAGTTTAAGAAAGAAGATGGAGAAGTAGGATGCAAAAGTCTCTTATCGTAAGTCATTTATTGGTTCTAGAAGTAGGCCTGAATTACCAAGATAAAATAGGAAAACCACATTTTTTTATGAATATTTCTTCAAGAGAATAGTACCTACCCTCTTTAAACTTGTTTAGGTTTGACTGCTTCAAATTTCTTCAGCCTGCTTCCTCACAATTCCAAATTCTAAATATATTCGAGGTTTACCTAAAACCTCATCGATCTCTTTAGCTTGACTCCTGTTGGTTTCCAGTGTTTAAATAAACAGCTTCAGGTTTTAAACTCGCTTCCCAGTGCAAAGTTCTAAAGAAGCCATCCTAGATACAAATGAACGGATCTGTCCCTCGAATCTCGTGCCTTCCTAAATTCCAAAGATGGGTGATGCCATTTCGGCTACAAGAACGTGTCTTCGAAACATTTTAGACACTCATTGCCTCAACGCGCAGATCTATTTTGAGGTTCAAATTTTGCCCCATCTTCCATTCAAATATTTTTTTATATAATCAATTTATCAGTTCTTCTTTCTTATTTATTTTTTTTTATTACTTGGTCCTTAACTCAGTATGTTCATATATGTTATATTTGTTTGCCCGTTGAAGTTCTTTCGGCATTCCTTAAAGATTAGTTCCTTTTCCTCCCCTTTATTTGTTTCATATTGTTCTCTTAGGTATTCTTATTCATTGCCTAGATCTATTATTTGTTTCTTCTGTCAATGACAATCAAGTATACCTCTCTTCCCACTCAGCTTAAAATTCCAAGACACTTAGACATTGTAAATCTGTGCTCAATATGAATAATGACTTGCTGCCTGGTTGAAGCACGTTTTGACTCCTTCTCATGTGCCTAAATGTAAGTACTTAGCTCAATTTTAACATGAGTATTTTTATGGTGACCTTAACTCAATATTAAAACTATGAAGAGCAGCATTTAGCGTTATCTAACTCTTAATTATTGAGACATTCATGGCTTCATTTCTCCTCTCTTCCTCTTTAGGAATCTTATTTGTATACACATTCACTTGACTAGGATTTATTGATCTGTGCTATCGTTCCTTATTTGTCTCCATTAACTCTTTCAAATTTGCCTTTCGGCTTTCTCCGCCTGCGAGAGAGTTTCTCTAATCCATGTCACAACCTGCACAATCGATCTCGCAATGCCTGCAAAATCTTAAATGCAATGGACGCCTTGTACCTCTCTCACTTTTTAGGCCTCTGTTGCTGCATGAGAGCGATGTTCATCTTTTATACATCGGCATTATTGATTATCGTTATTTTTTTTAGGTTGTGGAATGATATGCCTGCCCCTTTATGCTCTTTCCCATCCATTTGGATCTTCAAGAGAGTTTGAAGACCCACCTCTTCTCACAAGAACTTTCTCAGTTCCTAGACCTATGGGCTTAAATTTTTGTGGGTGTGAAGATTGTCATATCAAATTTGGGGCATTATTCTATATTAAAAGTGGATCTACTCTGCATTGGCTTGCGAGGAGTTTTCTTCTTAAGGATGCAAATTGAACATTCGAAAGGACAATTTCAATTTCTTTCTTTAAGATTTGAATGCAATAATTATGGTAAATTCGATAAATACACCTTTTCAATAAAAAATAAATATAGTATGAAGAAAAAAATAATTATCTTAGAAGAAGCAAAGATGCATTTAGTAAATTTTTGCTATGCTCGATTCATTTTCCGTGCCCTTGTTGCTCCTTTCGCAAGTTAGATATACCCTAATTACCCCATGGCCAATTAAATGTTTTAAATACCTTAAATCAACTATAAGATAAAGAAATAATGAACTGTTAGGACTTTATTATCTTCGTTTTACTTAATGCGAAAACAAAATGTCTTATGGTTTCTTCTACTGAATGCACATTACTGTTAATCTAAGTAAATATGTGCAATCAATAGGGTCTGTATGAAGAGCGAGTTTTCCTAAGGCACTCTTAATAAAAATCAACATAATTAAAAACATTTTTAAGAAGGAAACCAGAGCTAGCTATAGATTTCACCCAAAGTTTAATAAAAAATTAATCGTCTTCAGGTATTTTGATTGTATTAACATTTACACAAAGGAGAATATTAAATACATAAAGGAGAAATAATAAGAGAGAAAAATTTATACAGTCAATATTACGACGGAGATAATTTGGTCCTCTTGTAAGAATATTATAATTACCTCCTGGTTAAAATTAAAATCAATATTTTTATTATGAAAATGACAATCAAAATTTAAATTACAGACTCATCTAACACTGAAAAGTCTAGGAATCCAGTGCCAAAAGAAACACCCAAAGAAATTAGATGGAGACGATGCTTCAATTTCAGTAAATTGAAGCTACATAGCTTGGTATGAGGACTAAAACCATTAAACTTTAACTTTATAACTTTAATTAAAACAAAAGAAATCAAAGAATACTTAGACAGTCCTAAAACCATGTATATATATACTTATAAACTTATATTTAGTGAACTCCACAAGGATGCAGATGTGTTTTTTATATCTTTGAATAGTGAAAAATACAACATTGAAATAATAGATAAATTACTTTGTTATAAGCACCTGGGTGTTCGAAGTGTTGATAATTGACATCAATGAACAATGATTGTAATTCATCAAATGTCTGTAGAGGTAATTGTTAAGGCTGCCTTCAAAGGGCTGTTTAATTTAACAAGTGATTTATGTTTTCTATTCTAAGCCTACATCGTATAGAAAAAAGACCCCATAAAAGTAAACATGCCTAACATCTGACGAAAGAGATAGTTAGATATTTGATTCAACCTCGTCGTTCTATCCACAGCTTATGAAAAGATTTGTTCTGGTAGTTAAATAGATCGATATTGGTTATGAAAAGATGATACATCTTATTAAAAGTCAATGTCTTTATCTCCTTAAGCTGATTAATTACAAGGAAACATTTTCCTCGAAGAATTTTGAGGTAATTTTGCTTATTAACTGTAGCATCAAAAGAATGGACCAACTTTACCTAATTTAGAAATTCAAGCAAGAGAATTATCAGCACTAAATCAAAAATTTAAGATGGGGTTTTTATTGACTATTTGAATAATAATTTCATCTTAGTTTGATTATGACATGTTTTTTTATTAAAGTTATTTCTAATAATTCTTTTATATTATCAAAAAAAAATGGTGAAGTTCAGAAATAGATATAAGTATCAAAATTTTGTTAATTTTTTAAAACCCAAAGAATTACAAATGGTGAAGTCCCAAAAATTTATTTTTATATATCTTCTTCGTTAAATATAGTTTAGTAACGTGATATTTTGAAAAGAGGTAAATTTAGGTTAGAGTTCCTTTTTAAAATTATTATAATTGGCGATCGTTCAGAAAATTTATGAATATTTAACAATTGCAGCTTTTATTAGATTTTAAATTTTAATTTTAGAAGTGAAGGGCAAGTTCTCGCCCCTTAGGGGGTATTGGCGAAGCCATTGCCTGGTACGCAATAGAGCTATATGTCGTAAAACATAAATATATGATATTCTGTGATAATAATGAGCAATTGTGATGATTAATTAGAATATTCATCATAAATTTACGCTCATAAAACCACATCTCCGCAAATTGGCCATGTTTTGTTTTGTATTTTTACTCAAACTATTCGCAGAACTTGATTTGTCCATCAAAATCATCTTCTCAAAGACCTGTAATAATCTCTTTTTTTTCTCACATCTATTTATCATTTTTCTCAAATTCCGTCGACAGTTGTCTTACATTTTTGTTTTTCAACGGCAAATTGTCTCACAGAATTCCTCAGTTGAAAACCGATTGCATTTGACCAGGACGGTTAGTATCTTTTGAGATCGATTTCTTATCTGCTAAGGCTAGGCACGGCAAGGCTAGCATCAATTCAGCTCTTATATTTCCTTAGCCTATTCAAAATAAAGGAGTTTATGTAAAAGACAAATAGGAAATAAAAATCATCGGACACTGCCGTTGGGTTTGTACACACACACACACACATATATATATATATATATATATATATATATATATATGAAATGTAAAACTCACAAAGTAGCACGTAAGATATCTCAAAGTAATGTAAATTTATTTGTATCCCGCCATATAAAATATGATGTTTTTGGTACTCCAGTTTGAGAATTAGAAAGACGAGTTTATGTACTAATAAATGAATAAATCGTATGTGTTAATGAAAGCAACAATAACACCAAAAAAAACTAAGTCTGTGCATCATAATTTGCTTAATGATGTATCTGAGATTACAATTTGACCTCTGCTGCAAAAGGAGCCAGGGCTACTATCTCGGCATGCTGCAAGAAACCTTTCCTGAGGGCGGAAAAGCGCAAGAAAAGAGTTGAATTTTTTAAAAAGCAAATCAAGTGGACTGTTCCTGATTGGAAAAGCGTTCTCTTTAGTGATGAATCCTCCATTTTAATATTCAGAAGCTATCCAAGAGGGGTGAGCCGCCCACATGGCTCAGATAGGATGGGTCCTAAATACATTATCAAGATAATGAAACCCCTAGCATTTGTGAGGGTCTGCTGTTGTTTCAGCTATTTTAGTAGGAGGGCTTTATTCTTTGTTCCTAAGGACACAACTATGGATGGTGAACAGTAATTAGGCATGATGAAGGAAAAACTTCCACCGATACTGGCATTGCATGAGAAAACCACTTTAATGCGCGATGGGCCCCTTTGTCACAAGGCAAAAATCGTTAGTAAATAACTCGATGATAAGGAAAATGGTAGTCTCGCTTGGCCTGGTAATAGTCCAGATCTGAATTTGATCAAGAATTGATGGCTTATTATTAAAAATAAGGCAAAAGGTCACAATACTTGCTCGACCCCTAACCTCACAGAATCCATAAAAAAAGGTCTGCTGCACTAAGATATCACAAGAGATGTGCAAAATTTGATCAAATGTTTGCCAAAACATCTCAAACAAGTCATCAAGAACAAAGAACATATGACCAACCACTAGTATATGGTAAAATTGTACAAAGACTAGGTTTAAATACTTTTTTATATTTAATTGTGTAAAAAAGATCAGATACAATTCTCATGGTGATCTGCTTTCTTTTCCCCGCACTCTATTTAAACCTATTCTTAATATTTCTTCTTTGTGGCAAAAGGAAGTATGATGAATGTTTTAGGGGAAGCGGTACTTGTCTTTTTAGTACAATAATAAATCTGTTGGCTTTGGAGTGACATCATTCAATGAAGGATAACGAAACATTACACCAATCAGCGCATAACTCATGAAATTAAGTTCTTAACGAAGAATGAGCCAGCTGCAGCTAGGATAAGCTCTTAAGATTTGTGATAAGACGACAGATTTCTTAAATGTTTTTTCAGGGATTAAATAATAATGTTTGTGCGAACTTGAATTCTATCTAGCACCCGGTTGTTTTTTATGCATACTTTTCTTCTTTTGTCATTTAGATTTATTTGTAAAATCTATCGTTCCCTCGTTCTCTGAGATCTTCTTAACTAGTCTTGCTGCTTTATATCATTGTTGTATAAGTTTCACTCTATTTAGTTAATAGGTTTAAAATAATTCTGCTAATTCTTTTGCAGTTTTATCAGTGATGGAAGGTTTTATTAGGAAATGTAGCTACGAAGTTCATTTTCAATGATGCCATCAACTCTGAAAAGCTGTCATAAATAGATTGCTTTTTGCCCCGAGGCTAAATTATAACGATCAATTCCATATCGTCTTCAAAAATCGATCTTCAGTACTTTTTCTTGGAAATTCTTATATTCATTACAATCCTGAAATCATCTTTAAGATTAGCTGTGCTGCATTTATTCAGAGTTTCATATATATATATATATATATCAGTGTATTTGGGAACAAATCCTTCAATACAAGTAATTAATGTAGGCTGTTCAATTATTATCTCATTTAATACTTGATTAATTTCTTTGGTTTCTTAATGTTGCATATTCTTTACAAAAGAATGAAATCAAATGATTTCCGGACCATGAAAGTATTTAATAGGTCAAAATAAAAAAAAACGGATAAAAGTTTACATTGAAAGAGAGACAAAAAAACAATCGCTATATTTCGTTACCCGAGATTGTTAGAAATTACTATAAAGTTGCAGCAATCTTGACTAAACTATTTTCTCCAATTTATCTCTACAGAGAACCAAGATCGTTTTTATGCTGCCCCCTGAGCCACTTGGAAAGAGCGCTGAGTCAAGCGCCATCTGTTATGGTAAATAGGCGGAGAGATTCTTGAATCTAGTCGGCTCCACGGCGGCTGCAATACGTTAAATAGAGCGTCGCTCATTTGAGGATGAAACTTGACTTCTCCACTGAAAAAGAGAAAAGCACCTTAGATAAACAGGTTAGTGGCAAAACTCCTACCAACTAATTATCATTAATGTTTGTTGTGAGGAAGAGATAGGGATAGCGAGGAGAGGGGGAGAGATGAGGAGAGGTAGGGATAAGGAGCGTGAGGGAAGAAAGGGAGCAGGTAGAGAGATGAGAGAGAAGAAAACTGAAGAGAAGGATATAAGGGAGATTGAAAAATGCTAGAGCGATATGAAAGAGACGGAAAGTAGTGAGAATAGGAATATAGAGGAGAGGGAAAGGAGTGAGAGTGGTATTGTATAGAGAGACGGAGGGTGAGAAAGATATGCTAAAGGAGGTGATAGGAAAGAGAGAGGGAGTGGGATACTGGAAGTACATAGATAGAGATGAGTGAGAGTGAAATGAGAGAGAGGGAGAGGAAGAAGTAATATGAGGGGACTGATAGATGAAAGGGCAACGAAAGGAGGGTTAGTCACATAAAAGAGTGAAAATGAAGAAGCCGGAAGAAGGAGAGGAGAGAGATAAGAACAAGGTAGATGAAGAGTAGGGAGAATGAGGGAATGGAGAGGAAAATTAGAGAGCGTCAAAGCTGGGAGAGGAAATTGAAGAGTGATAGGTGAGAGAGTGAGAGGGAGAAGAGGGGGAGGGACGAAGAAGACGAAGTTGGGGAAGGAATATGTACAGCAAGGAGATGGAGAGAAATGACCAATAGGTTAGAGAGAAAGATGGAGAGAGATATGGTTGAGATTGAAAGGTGGGGAGGAAAAGAGAGAACAGAGAGACTGAGAAAGGGCATATTAAGAGGAGGAAGATTAGGGTAGGCGAGATGAACGAGAGGAAAAAGAAAGGGAGGAATAGGGTAAGGGAGATAAGCGACATATAGATCCAGATGATGTAGAGGAGGGAGAATAAGGAGTTGAAGAGGAAGAAAAGAAGATGTATATAATAAAGAAGAACAGCGAGAGTAGAGAGAGGGAAGATAGAGACTAAACAGGAGAGAAGGAGAAGATGCAAAAGAAGATGGAGGATAAAAAAGAGATAAGGACGAAGCAAGAGGATGAGGAAGAGGAGAGATTGAGAGATGAAGGTTGAGGACCTGGAGAGTGAGGAGAGAGAAAAAGAGATTAGAGTGAGAGAGTGGAAGTAATGAAAGAGAGATATGTGAGAATTATGGAGAGAAAGAAGGAAACCGAGTGAAAGAGCGGAAGTGGTCGATGGAGACAGAGAGAGGGCGAGAGTGGGAAAGAATGTAGAGGTAATGGAAATGGAGATGGATGGAGATGGAGGGGGAGGGAGAGGAGGGCGACATATAGGTTGTATAGATTTATAAGGGAGAGAGAGAATAGAAAAGAAGGAGAGAAGGGAGGGTGATCAAACACACAGAAGGATATTAATGTGTGAGGAGAGTGATTAAGAGAAGGAAGGGAGAAAGAGAAGAATTAAAGAGAGGGCGAAATAGAAAATGGATGGAGATGGCAAAAGAAAGGAGGGAGGAAGAGGAAGAAGATAGTTGCTAAACTGCTTACAATAATGTAGAGGAAGATGGGTTTTAGAGAAGAGGGAGAAAGAGGGGTGAAGAGGTTAGGAAAGAGAGATGAAAGATGGTTTAGGATAGGGAGAGGAAAGATGGTGTGGGAAGGGAGAGGAGGAAAAGAGGGGCAGATGATAGGAAAATGGCAGGTAGAGAGAAGGTAGGAGCGTAGACAAGAGCGTCGGATAAGGGGAAGAGTAAGAAAGAGAGGCATTGGAATGATATGAAGATGAGGCTAGAAATGTAAATGAGGAAGAAGAGAGAGAGGGTTAATAGGAAAGGAAAAGGTAGATGAGGAATGGAGAGGAGGAGTTCAAAGGGAGAGTAAGGTAGTAAAATAAGAGCTAACAGGAGAAGAGAAGAATAAGAGAGATAGGGAGATGTAGAGGATCAAGGGAGAGAAGCGAGATGAATAGGAAAATGGAGGAAGAGTGAGATTCAGTTCAGAAGAGAGAGAGAGATCGAGTAAAAGGAGAGACTAACAGATAGCCAGATTGTGAAAGATAGAGTGTGAGAGAGAGACTGTGTGATAGAGAGTTTGTGAGAGGGACTGTGTGAGATAGATATGGAGTGAGAGGCAGATGCTGAGAGACAGGGAGAGAGAGAAAGGGAGAAATTCTGAAAGAGATTGCCAGAAAAAGTGAGAGAGAGTGGTAGAGAATAAAAGCTTGCGAATTCTCTGTGAAAACTTCGCTAATATTCAAATTGTTCTTCCTGACATTTCATCTCTCGAATATATGAAACCTAAATTGAGATTCCATTTTCCTTGTTCTCTATAACTCGGTAGCGATCGTGTCCATTTATGAAAAGCTGTGGTGTCAATCTTCTTTATTTTTTTAGATTTAGATGTTGTAGTTTGGTGGTTAATGTGCATCCCTCTTAAGAAAAGTAAGTTCTAGACTGTCTGCATCATCAAGCATATCGTCTTCATGTAGTGAAAGGCTTTCGGCAACTAGAACATCTATTGCTTCACCTTCATCACTATATTCGTGAAATGCTTTCTCTCCCTTATATAATCTGTAAACTGACTTGTGAGACAAGAAAGTGATCTGAAAAAATTCAAGCACATATATTCACACCTACTTGTTTTTGTAGCTTTGTATGTATGTGCAGCAAAAACAAGGTTAGCATGAAATGAAAATTCTAATCTTTTATGCTCTAAAAATGAAAAATATTCAATAGAATATAAATAAACATATGGCGTATATTTGTGGAAGTAGACCAATCTCCAAAGGATGGGACACTGAAAATAAAGCAAAGGAATAGTTAAATTATAGAAATGATATAAAAATTTATTTTTCTACGAGTTCTGACATTGCTGATGAACAGTCATAAGAGAGAAGACTTATCTTTAGGCATTACAGGAGGGATAAAAACAAACCATCGACTTTGCTATAAGTTACGCAAAAGAGGTAATTTTTTGCAACTTGTTTCATAATTATTAAACTATATTCTAATTTTAAGGATATATTTAAAAAATATGGTTATTATGAAATATATATCAAATGAAACAGAAAGATCAACATCTTATTATATGCCATTTAGAAGCTCTGGCCCAATAAAGAGACATTGGTCATTGAGTTAAAATTAAGACTATTCAGCCAATATACCCCATTGGCCAAAACTATAAAGCACATTAGAGAAAAAATCACATAAGGAAATTTGGCATTAGATAAATGAATTCAGTATATATAATATAAATTTATTTATTATTGCTTGAATTACAACCAGAATTCGTGGTAGGGATTTCATCAAATAGTTACAAATTTCTGACGCTATCTACTTAGCTTATAAATTTTTATAGTCGTTTTATTTATATCACGGTCATCTTTCTTCATTTTCCCAGCATATTCTACGAGTGGTCTATTAAATTTAAGTCTTTAATCTTTGCTGACCATTACATATTAGTGATTCCAATTTTTTCTCAGAGCCTTCTGCACATTTTATTTGATATGTAACATTTTTATTTAAATATATACTTATATATTTTTTCTTTATCCTATTTATTTTAAAGTAAAATTAAATACCGCTTTGGGATTATTACATTTTGGAACTCATTTTGACCATGTCAAAATATTAGTCGTCATAAGTAAAAGAAGAATTTTTTTCCAAAAATTTTCTTTTTTAAACAATGTTCAATGCTGTAAAATTATCTTTATTTGTTTTCACTCTCCACAAGACATAATATACGTACTTCGAAATCCCCACTTCAGTGTTAAGGGATTTAAACTGTTTGATATTACAAAAGTTTGGTCAAACTCGATCTACCGTAATCTGCTTTCGTCTCAAGTTTCGCTGTGAAACAATGAAATGGGTGTTGTGCTCCTTGGCCACCATCTTAAAGCATTTGAGCAGAGATGTGGGTCTCGACTGCTAGTCTAAAGGTACTCTCATTGAATCGACCGTAAGGTCTTCTAGGGTACTCTTTTTCTTTGTTACTCCTTGGCCACCATACAAAATCTACCTGCTCAAAGCAATTCTTCTCCAACTGCTTTTATTAACTCCCCTTGTACTGTATATATTTATATTATCTAATTATCTATTTTTGTAAAATAATATTAACATTTTATTTTTTTAATTTAAAGTCACACTTGGCCTTTAATTGGAGAGAAATCCCTACAATTAATAAGTAAATGTCAGGACTACCTAATATAAATAAGTAAGGATAAATACTTATAAATGTAAGTGGTATTTAGTTATTTTGGAATTTAGGTGAGGATGATTTTAAGTCTTTAGTCTTTTTTGCGTCTCCAAACATAATTCAATAAGGATACTATTCCAAACGACCACTATTAAAGATAATCCTACCAAAAACAACAAAGTAAATTAATGGATTAGCGTAATTAATTCGCTAATTATTATAATTAATGAAATACCGTTGATACCTAATAGGTATCGCCTGATCATCAAGAGGAACCAGCCCTATTATAAATATTTCCTCAATTTTTTGTGCCCTTCGCTCTTTCTTTTTCATGTTCTACGTTATTTTCTCTTTTCTCTCTCCCAATTTGTATAAGAGGAATGTGTTAGGGTAATAATTTGTTAGTCTTTGTACAGCTGAAGGATGAACCGTGATGTTCCGGATCTAGTTCTGTACTTGTCAATTAATATAGGCATTCGCTCTTAAAGCTTTCGATTGTCATCAGCAGATTAATTTCTTCGCTTATCAGGAATCCTTGCATGATCCTTGTCTCCTTTTGACTTAAAAATAAAATTTATTGACCCGAATTTTAGCTATCTTCCTTTATCGATTCTTTAAATTTTGCTCGATTTTCAAATTCTCACATATACTTTGCAATAACGTTGGCTGCAAAGTCATTTCGTCCATAGCATGGGCAAGCTTGAAGCAGGTGACATTTGGGAAAATTATGTTCTCTTCTTGCCACAATGCCTGCAGTTTTCCCTCCTAGCCCAAATAAATATTTAGCTAGATATCTTCCACACCCTTCCATCATTTGCAACTTCACCATTTAGTTTATAGTTCTCTTCTTACAAACCCTTTTTTAGTTATATTCTCTCGTTGCTATTTCCGCTATAATTTCTAAAAATTGCAATCATCTTCATAGCTATATCAATTAACACGAGTTTGGTTGTGTAATCAATAGATCGAATGTTGAACTGATAATTTATGTTCTTATAAAGCGTTCAAATTTAACGGTAGCAAATCTAGAAACTTTCTTTTCAGAAAGATTTTTAAAGTTTCGTCTGGTGTAGTCAAACTTTTCAAATTCTAAACAATTTCTTATTATCCAAGACTTTCAGCAGGTAGAAGAATTCTATCACGAAGGCTCATATCTTTGGCAAAAACAATTCCAATTTCTATGTCTCTTTTATGGAGTTTGTTTTGCAGCTCTAAAATGAGCTGGCTCGCCCTTGAGTAAACGTATTTTCAGTTTAGTGATATCCTTTTACAAAAAGAAGACCAAAAATGAGATGCAATTTCCGTTTGAGGTTTCTCCACTGAAATTAACAATGGAAGGATAACATTTCTACTTTATTCAAAGTTTACCCCAATATTTACGTGGTTTTTTTATTTATTTACAGTATTTTAACGCACAAGTAGGAAAATTTGAAATCACTCGATTATTTTTAGCAAATATGAATATTTCTCACACATATTCTTTTCAATAACTTCACAATGTTTACTCAAACTTTCTGGTTCAAGAACAGATATGCTCTATTCTGCAGAAATTTAGATTAAAATTTTCCTGCCGTGCAAAGGTCTATTAAACTAATTAGTGGAGATCTATCTGTATTTCCTAATGAGCTGGGTCGTGACCCGCCATATGACCTAGTTCATTATCGTCCACGACTTGGGCAGTTTTAAAAAGTAAGCCGAAATTGAAAGCATTATTGTAAATACATATTAATAAAGGAGAAAATTCTGGCCCCTTAGAATTTAGTTTGTAAATTTAGCCGCATTAGGCGATTTTTCCTTTAAGTCAGATCTCGATCCACCGCAATAGACATGTTATAAAATCAAGATTTTTTATTTTCAGAGCTTTCTGTCCATTTTTCCATACATGGAGTTTTAAATTTTCTCACTTGAAATCGGTAAAAGCACAGGTTTCGTAGTCTATTTAGTCATGTTGTTTACTATAATTTTATATTTAAACGAAATAAAACAACAAATAAATAAAAAAAATAAAGGGTATTTAATCTTATTTCTAACTCATAAACAATTATGATGTTCTTGAAACAAGATGGCACTTCGGTACATACGAAAATTTCAGAATTATCAAAAGTTTTTTTTTTTACACTCAAGGCAGATAAGGCACTTCATTCATGAGACTAATCTGTATTAGCATTTTATCACAAGTCTTATTGATCAAAAAATAAACGCATTAAATAATTACCTTCAGAACGATCGTTAAACACTTTGTTTCTTAAAGCCTTCAAAGCAGCGTCTGTTGAATTTTACAGCTTGAAGAGATACTACCTTTGCTCGGCCTTTGTTTTATAGCAACTTAACACAACATTCAGCAATGTCATTTACCATTTTCAGATTCTTAATATAGTCCAACGCCTTTATGCAGTGCTCATTATGTAAAACAAGAAGGCTCCTATTGCATTCGCCACTGAGCAAGTTAAATGGAGAGATGAACAATGGAGGTAATTCCACTTCAGTGACGAATGTAAGTTCAATTTGTTTGTTCCGATGGCAAGTGGTTTCCTCGTGGCAGATCAATAGAAATATTTCCTTGCAAATGCACCACAAAGAGTGTTAAATTTTACAGAAGTGGTGTCATAGTCTTAGATGTGATTTATGTAGAAAGCACTGGGCCCTTGTCCGCTTACTAGGCACAGTACAAGAACAATTGTTCAAGAAAGTTTTGCGAAAGCAAGCTTGCCTTAGCAGCTTAACGTGAAATTTTCATTAAAGAAAACAATACCTTAAGGTTAAATAAGGTACAAGAATTTGGGGGACCTTGGACTTTCTCTGGCAAAACTTATGAAAGTTGTTGATATGCCAAATCTTCATATACAAGGTGTTGAAATCGAATGAGATGGATGTGGGAAGTAGCAGATCATATTACAGTAATAATTGACTTCTTAATAAACAAAAGCAAGAGAAATCTAATGTTCTTACTCTTTAAATATAGACGTTTCAGGTTTTCAATAGAAATCTTTCTTATTTACGAATTAATTTGATGCAATCAAGGAAATTTCCTTCTATCTGGCTAAGAGAAACAGAATCAAGATTCTTCGAACGCCTGGCGTTTTCCGATTGATGGTAGAAACAGAATAAATTCGTTTGACTTTATTAAAAGTGTTCTTTTTCTTGGATTATGTTTGTTAAAGCAAGATAAAGATGTTTAAAATAAAAAAAACAAGTATGCGTAAAGATAATAATTTCATTCCATAAAATAATGGCAGAAGTAAAAGAGACTTTAGAAGGAAGAAAATGAAGAGTACATATAAAGGATTGGGCTACTAAGTATGGCAAGGGCAGCAATTATAAACCTTTTCGAGTTAAGAGATACTAGATATATATTCTTGAAAAGATTTTCCTAAATAAGAAAAAAAGATAATTATCAGAAAAATACGCGAAAATTTTTAACTTTTCTTTACCGATTTTTGTTCCAGTTGAGAAATCACGTTCTCCATTTTTTCTTATAGAGTTTGGGTAATCTTGAGGAAATCAGAGGATTATAATGATCCCATCTGCAGCAGTAGTACCCCCAAAATATTTTAGATAACTGGCTAGCTTAAATAGTTTATCTGGAGGAGTAGAAAAACTAAATTCTAAAGAACGTAAAAGTATGCTTTAGAATCCCACAAGCTTTCCTCCAAAGCTCAGAAATGGAAGAGAATAATCAATTTCTAATTTTTTCACTTTACAATAAAAATTATTTAAAAATTAGCTATTAATCTCAGCCCCTTCACTCGTAAACCACTAAGAACCAGAGACACGAACACGTCTTTTCCATATAAAATAAATTATCAATAGCCCATTTACTGATCGCACAAATGATGAAAATTGGTAAATGAAACAATAGATGAAGGAAATTTGTAATTTAAGATCCATTATGTTAATTAATTCGAGATAAGGGCGGCATTTGACCTTTGCCAAGGAAATAAAACTCCCATCCACCGAATTGATCTCAAGAATAGAATCAGTTAGGGTGAAGTTTTGCCACTATTTGCCCTTAAACCTGCGAAAATTGTCCGTTTTTAAATTAAACCTCCAAATATCAACTTTATGCAAAGTTGATGGATGAAATTAAAAAAAATATGAAGGGTGCCATATATGATTTGAAAGGGAATTTAATACTAAATATAATGCTATAAAACCAATAACTTTACCCACCACCACTACCCCTAACACCTCCACCACCAGCACCAACACTTCTACCATCACCACTACTTTCGGAGCCAATCACCTCCACGACCACCATCGCTCCAGGCCACCACCTCAACCACTACCCCTCCTGTCCACCATCACCACTGCCGCACCAGCCCATCACCTCCACCGCCACCATTCCTGCCCACTAACACCACCACCACTACGATTACCACTGTCCAGCACAAGTACAACCGCCACTGCCCACCACAAGCTCCACAGGACCTGCCCACCATCAAAACCCCTACCCACCCACCACAAGCAACCCTACCCACCACCGCCACCGCCACTTCCCGTCACAACTGCCCCTACCTACAAACTCCTTCTCTGCTCCTTATCCACTTCTCCTCCTCCTCCTCTACTCCTCCTGCTTTTCGGGAAATCTAATCATTGCCTCCTCTTCTTCATCTCCTCGACCTTCTCACTTGACTGGCCAATTTATTACAATAAGAATTCATTTGATTCGCAACAATGGCTAGAACAGAAGAAAAGTGATGAATTTGGTCAATGTGAATACAAATTATTTGTTTTTTTTTCTTAAAGGCTTTCAAGGGGCAAGGAGGGATCTGAATCTTCTGAAGAAGCAAATTTGTGGTATCAACTTTATTTTCTCATCATGTGAGCCGGCAAATAACCAGCCACCCCCCATCGGAAAATGATAATAATCACATAAAATAAAGGATGCCACAATTTTCCTGGATTTTTTTGAATGGTGAGACTGGTAAGAATATTTTTGGATATAATTTTAATTATGTTCCTACATCCATTTGAGATCATATTTTAAACCCTTTTTAGGCCCAAGCCTTAAAGGGCATGCTATCCATAAGAACCGAGGAAAGAATTGATATGCCATCTCTCTTTTTTTTTTCTGGAAAATATATTTTATATTCTTGTGAGTTACCAAAAAAGCCTGTAGGGGCCATTCCCACTCTCCTTCCTCTCTAGCCCATTCATATGCAATGATTAGCATGTAAGCCTTTCTCCAAGAGATCCATGGGCATCTTTGTTCGCCTTCCAAGAATTTTCTGGGGTCTATTTTCGGCCTTTGTTTAAAATATTTCGTCCTTTGAACTTTTTGATAAATGCACAGACAGATAAATGGAAAAACACAACTTCTCTCTTGTGCTTGAACGAGGGGACTACTTTTAACTTTTATTGTCCTAGCCACAATACAAGACTTTTCTTACGACCAACACTCGATGTCCCTGCTATAGGGGGGAATTAATTGTAGGACAGAGAGGCTTCTTTTCATCGACAGATCCTCTGATAGGACTCTTGGGCATGAGTTGGTAGATCATTCTGAGTTTCAGATGCGACAATCTACAGCAGAAGCCTAATTTAAATTCTTAAATGCCATTTCTGCTAAGTGTAATAAGAAATAAATGAAACGACGAAAAAAATGAATAATTGTGCACACCAATGCTCCATCACACTCGGTGAAGTTTTCGCGGGAATCTCTGGACCAAATGAGGTAGAAAAATAACTAAATAATGCACTATCCTGTAAGCTACCTTGATTTGATTATCATTGCGATATTTTAGTTCATGCTTAAACGGCAAATCTCCATGAATGGGTGGCAATATTTGTGCGATGAAGATTTTATTTGTGGGCTACTATTTTGACTACTGTGAAAGGTAATTCATACTAAGTTATCGGGAATCGCTTTTCATCGATGGATCTTCGGCTTTATTCTATCGTTGCTAGTCATGGTTGATATATATATTTATATATATATACAGATATATGTATATATATATATACATTATTGAGGTAATTTCATTTTATAGATGTTAATTTTTATATGGAAAGTTTTTTATACTGTTTCCTTTTAGTGTTAAAATAAGTATTAAGGAAATGAATGAAATGCCTTACTTTTTTTAGCCATTTCTATCTAAAATCTTTCAATTTTATGTTCTTTTCTTTAAACTTTCTTTTTTTTTGAAGATTCAGAATAAAATCTTACTTTAAATTATTGGCCAACATCAGCATCTGATTTAACATTTGTATGTATATTTAAGACTCTAATTGCATCTATTTCTTAAAGAGATGTTTAAAACGAATTCTTGGAAGAATAGGAATACAAAGTTACCTTAACCCTATCAAACTTATAAAACATTGTTAGTTCCTTAAAATATATAGTAATTTATTTTATTCCAGAATTCTTTACAATGAGTTTAATAATGAAACTTTCCCTGCCTTAAGGATTCTATTTTACCATTTTTGCTGTCCTAGTTAATCTCATTTAAAATTTTAGTTTTAACACATTTATTTTCTTATAATTCAAAGATAAAAGTGAATTAACATCCCAATAATGTCAGTTAAATCAAGTAAATTCTATTATTATTCAATTTTAAATGAGGCTGACTTGTTTATACTCTATAATTTATAGTTAGAATTTCCTCTCTAATCAGATATGAGCAATAATACCATTAAAAATAATACTTACAAAATTTTTATTCATATGGAAAGCAAATTTTATGAATGAATTCTGTATTTCATTCTGACCAATATAAAATAGAGGAAACAATCCTCTATTTTCTTCTAGTGAATCTCCCTTTATCGTCACTTCGCCCCCTACAACTAATTCAAAACTATGCTGCCCGGCTCCTCCTTCGCCGCCCCCGGTTCTCTCCCCTGATGCCTCTGTTACAGGAGCTACACTGGTTACCTATTCGCTTACGTATCCACTATAAAATTCTTCTCATCACTTACAAGGCCCTAAACCTCGAGGCTCCACCTTATCTCTCGTCTGCCCTCTGCCTTTGTCAAACTCCTCGGGCACTCCGGTCTAACCCCGCTCCCCTCCAGAACACTTCTCGTTCTGTCCTCTGCTCGATGGGTGATCGTTCCTTCTCAGTTTGTTTTCCTCGACTCTGGAATGCTCTTCCTGCCTAAGTCCGATCCTCTCCCTCCTTTGCTACTTTCAAACGTCCCCTGAATACTCATCTCTTCGTAATTGCCTTTTCTTCCCTGTAAACTTTCTCTAGACTTGCTAAACAACCTGCACTCTGTGACGGCTAACAGCCCTGAATGGCGCATTATAAATACTTATTATTATTATCTTCCCATTATTGGCTTTATTGAGGAAGAGGTTTATAATATTTTGCGTGTTTTCTCTTCTCAAATCACTTGTTTTAAGGATGAGAAGAATTTTTAGACAGGATTAAGTTTACAGAAATTCCATACGATGAACTATAGACAGGAGGGAATTGTTCCGAACAACTTCCTTACTTGTTTTCAATGAGACCTTGTTGCATATGGTTCACAACCAAAATTCTCATGGATTTTTTGTAGGAGTTGAGATAAGAAGCCAAAGGTATATTTGTGACGAAATTATGCCCATGAAATGCTCTTTCTCATGAACGTAAATGACAGTAGAATTTTCTTAATATAAAATAGTTGTCTTAGATCAGAATATAAAATGATAGGAAATGGAAAAAGATAAATATATTGTTAAAATAAGAGCCGTATATAAATGAATCAAAACGACAGAATTAATCTTTATAATGCATAAAAATTGGTCTACGTTCACTTAATATAAGTTAATTAAAAGAAAATATGATAAATCGACTAAAATTTATATGATAAAATTAACTTAACCAGAAACCATAATGAAGGAATTTTGTATTACAAAAAACAAAAAAAATAAAAGAAAAGGCAACCAAAATAAAATACACTAATTATTGTCAGAATGTCCGCAATGAAGAATGGAAGATAAAGGAAAGAGTATCGAAGAATACACTAATTATTGCCAGAATGCCTGCAATGAAGAATGGAAGACAAAGGAAAGAGAATCGAATAACACTGAAATTTGCTGTTTAATTAAAAAGAGACAGAAAAAATGAAGAAAAATATTTTCAGCAAAGGATTATTTGTTGTTAAGTTAAGACAATTTGAATTTTTTTAATTATATTAAAACAATTGTAGTTTTGCAATTTTATTTACTATAAATCAAAATTAATCTTTTGGCCACCTGGTTTTTAATGGTGTTCAGTCTTTTCTCAAATTTTTCACGAACCCTTGTTTGATTCTTCGATGAAGTTCTGTCTTCTGTATGGCAACTTTATTTAATGAAGATAAATCCATTATTTAAATAAATAACTAAACATTAGTGAAATTTATTTGAAATATGTAATTAAGAATTACTTAAAGGAAAGCTGACTTCTGAACCAAGGAAATTTTCAAATTTTCACTAGTAAATATTGATCGCATTAGAAAACACGATTATTCTAATTCTGGTATCAGGTCTTAATATATACTAGAGGATAATATGAACATAAACATGAGCATTTTTGACATAAGATATATAAAAAAAACCCACTGAATGAATTTTTCTTAGCCAAAAACTTTGGAAAAACTCATTTTCCCCAAAACATCGCTTTTGGCGCATAAATACATGCATAATAAGAATGTACTGTTAAATGCTGTCTTTAAGAGGTTATACAGACCACTAACGTTTTTAGTAACAATCCTGCTCAGTGATTTTAGTTTACCTTTTGAGTTCCCCCTTTCAAATATACAGACCAGGCAAGATTACTTTCTTCCCCCTTAAAAAACCAGGAACGTAATGGGATAAGTAATTGTTGTTGTTCGGATAAGAGATGAAAAGGATTTACCAAATAGGTTGCTGACATAAAAAATAATAATTAAATTCATCGTCATTTTTAAACTTTTCCTATCTTAAATATTACAGTATGTGAGCTGAGATGAATTCATGTTCTTTTGATCAAACATTTTCTTTCCTCCTGCGCACTGAATTGTGAAGAAGCTACTAATTAATTATTTCAATTAAGAATTGTTTCTTTCATTCTACGGAATAAAAGTCTGGGGAAAAATTTCTTCATTACCAAAGTGAAATAAAGTTGTGCTTGAGTTTCGATCTAATTATTTGAAGCCAAAGTTTTTACGAATTTAAATTAATTAGTGTTGATAAATGCTATATGTGTTTATAAACTTTACATAGTATAGCTCTCTGGTCTGTTTTCGGTAGGAAAATTGGCTATAATATTAGCAAGTATATAGGAAGCTGAAATATTCAGATATAGGCAAAATATGACTGATACTAAATATGATAGATATTATAATTAGCGTATAAATGTTTATTCTTTAGGGTACAATTCATATTCCATTAGTTAAGGTGATACTATTTACTACTTTGTTAGCCACTTCTTCTAGTAAGGTAGTATAAATATCTCAGTTATTGTTCCTATTGCTATGGCCTTTATCAAATAGAGTCTCAAATTTAAGTAAGAATGTCTACCCTTTAACTATTTATCAAAGTTCAGTTAAATAATCGAAAGTGCTGAGAAAACTCTTTTCATCATTAGGAGGTCTGGACGATTTTGTGAAATTTTCTAACAGTCTATATTATAATTCTCAACTTCATTGCTCGGTTTGGTGCCTCTTCTCTTGTCATTCTATTTACTTTAAATCTTGGCACCTAACTGATACATTTCCACTTTATTTTCTTTTAGTATCGCTTGCAAGTCGAAATGGTGTAATTGGAATTTTATTTAATTTTCTTATGAGAGTTGGTTAGTTTATAGTATAAAATGCTTCCCTCCTACCAAAGATTTGCGAATTGCTAAAAATTAATTCCTTGACATTTAAGACGAGATTGTTATTTTGTGCATTAGTTGTATTTTCAATGATATTTATTTCATTATATACTATTTATCTCGGCATCAAGTCAAAATATGACTAGTTTACCATAACTATAGCTTAATTCATATTTAATTGCATACCAAATCGCTTGGTTTCAAGTCAAAATACTTAGTAATAATTTAATTTATATAAGATGATAATTATGACCAAAATATTACTTCCAAATTTCAGGTAGAGGTAACTTCCAACTATTATGATATCACTCTTATCGAAGTATTTAAAATTCTTCGAGGCATCCACAGACTGGACTACGGGGATATTTTTTAGCTCAGCGAATGGAGAACACAAAATCACGGCTTTAAACTTGAACTGAAGCGATACCACCGTGATCTGTGTGGGAAATTCTTCACTTACAGTATCTGCGGTAGTTGAAACGCACTTCTGATGGAAGTTGTCAACAGTAAATCTGTTGACGAGTTCAAGTTAAGACTAGATAATGTCTTGCGAAATCGCCTTTAAGATCCTCGCAAGTGATTCTCGAGGTTCCCACCGTCACCTTTGAAGATTGCGCCAAAAGTACCCTCCTTGTAGGGACCGTAAAGTCTTCTAGTGTACTTATTTTCCTTGTAACTCCTTGTAGCTTATGTAAATTTAGCGTTTTTGAATATTTCTTTATAGCAAGAAGTTTGTATTTCCCTTACTAGCTTTTGTAATATAGATAATACAGCTTTCGTATTTAATTTTTAAAATGTTATTCGCTAGTAAATGTCTTCTGTTCTAAAGTACTTATGATGTCTCTTGTTCTATAATATAAGGATTTTTTTTTCTAACGCATAAACAATATGTATTTTGGTGGGATTTTGTTCTTCCTAGATTTAACCATTATTGTAAACACCTTGGTAAAGTGAACTTTTTTCACTTATTTTCCCATCTGGCTAAGACTATATTATTTGGCTAATGACTTTAAGGGAGGGTTTATTGTGACATCCGGAAGGGCTGCATGATTTTCAAGGTCGAATATTCAATTAGTTAAATTTTCGAGTAGTATTACTATAATATAAATCTTTATTTACATTATTCCCAATTACCAAAGAAAATCCATTATAGAACACGATGACTAATGTATAAAAAATTCCCTTTCATATTTGGGAATTTTTATATGCCTGATATAATTTTGAATTACTGTTTTGTAAAAGAGCAAAATATTTTCAAATCCTGAGCATTTATCTTTCTTTGGAACTAAACCAAGTGTATTTGCATTATAATTTAGTTTTCCTGAAATATCTTTGGAAGGAGAGGCTTCAAGGATTTTTCATTTCTCAAGTGATTACCTTTTTGTTATAAAAATGTTTTTTCTCCGTGCTTCTTCAAGCAACTAATCTGATTTATGAAGTTATTCCTTTCATTTTGATATATATATAATATTAGTACGATCAGAATGTTACAATTTTGCGACCAAGATTTGGAGTGGTTTCTTAAATCATAAATGTGGAATATCTTTCTCTATTGATTTTAAGTTTCGCTATGTATCTCTCATAATTTAGCAACCTGTTTTCTGTTATTTATGTCATTAAATCTATTCTTATCAATGTATTTGTTAATAAATTTGAAATAAATTTACTTAAGCATTAGAGTTTTAATCTTTTCCTGCTCAGTTTGAGCAGAATCTCGTTTTTAGAAGATGAATTAGCAACTTTAAACTTAATGGCAATTAGACAAACACTAAGATTTTCTTATTTCTCATTTGACGATAGATCAAAATTTTTTACTCAACATTGATTTCCTTGATTGACAGACTAAGCGTAGAATTTTATCTCTTTAATGTTCAACTAAATTCTTGTCTTCATAGAAGCTAGTTGGTTGTGTAATAGCAAATGTTGCCCTGTACAAGTCGACACATTTTGGAATCCTTTTCTTAATAATTGTCAGCGGCTCTTCTTTACAATATTACACATTCTTTTCTCTTAATTATTTTAGGAGCTTTGTCAGTTAGAATCTCTCACTCAATCTTTTTTTCACTTTCTTATAGTTAAAAATTGAATAATTGACAACATTGGTTTTAGTTAAAGCTTTAACAATTCTTCTCATTCGACTCAGCCTAAGCCCATTTTATTAATTAGTTCTTTCCAGGTAGAAGTTTATCAAATTAATGGTCATTTTGCTCAAACCTTTTAATAGCTGAGATAATATTCTTTAGCCATACTATCGTCAACAGATTAGAAGCAAATGGATTTTAATTAATTAACGGGACTATAATTTCCAAGGCACACGAGTTAGATGCACCACTTTTAGTTTACTCCTTAATTTCTTCAATACTTCTTTACATTATGGAGAAAATTGAAGCCTGACTCAGAATATTTATTACCAAAACATTGCTTCGAATATTTGGACAAAGAAAATAGTGACAAATTATTCATCCAAAATAATATGATTGGAGATGGAACGGGTAATGGGACATAATACGTGGTTGTTATAAAAAAAATTATAATAAAAAGGCATGATTGGCAAAATATGTATGATACAGCTTTAGCTACCCTCATTTTTGCTGACAAATCCGCACAGCCAAAACTTCATAGATTTATTTGTGCTCTTTAATTTTACAAATAAAATCAGCCAAGAGATATAATTTTTAACAACGTTAATTTAATTATTTGTAGCAATTGTTAAACTAAGCTAACCCAAATTATTTAATATACGCTACATTTAGCCTCACCTCTTTTCATAAAATAAATAAGAAAATGCATGAAAAATGAAATTATTGAATAACAGAAACCAACTAAATTCTTGCCAAAAATTTGTTGTTTTTATTTGTTAATTTTTATTTTTTCTAATAATAATTTACTTTTGTTTCAAGTTCACTATTACTAGTTAAATCGATACGATGTATTTAGATACTAGTCATTTTGCCTACTAACCTTTATGCCCAACCTGTTTTTTTGTAAAACTATTAAAATACGAGCTATCTTATTTAACAAGTTCATTAGAACTCGTCTTATTTCTACCAAGCCATTCCAAATATAGGTTTTTTGGGGTTAACCAATGGTAGATAAGTCCATGAAACTAACGATTACAGATTTAGAGAGTGTGCGATGTTCAACGCCGCCCACAGTATCTGCATATATAAAAGGGCGGGTTTTTTAAGGAAAATTTGTGTAAATGACTTTGGAATACAACTTGAGTGGCTTTTTCATCCGGCAAAAATAGCTAAAATGACGAGGATTCCTTGATTCCTATGAGGAAAGTTTATTATACTGAAGAATTTATTCTAAGGATATTCCAAGAGTAATACTAATGAAATTCTTCATAGGGAGAGTTAACCATCGAGGAGGAATACTATAGGCAACTGCTTCAGGGTTAAATGACTGCTTGAGAAGTTAATTCCTACCCACCAAACAAAAAATTAATAGGAAGAGCATATGCACTCACACACAACACTTTTGAGGCAAATTTCATTCAAGAAAGTCTACTCATGTAAGTGGCTTCTTCCCTTTTCATTTTTGCATATTGATAATAAATTTATACCACCTTCGTCCGTTTATTTATGATTTATATTATAATATAATTAACAAGATTTATTTTTCTTAGGCAAAAGTAATCCTTACACTAATGTTTTTCAAACACTTTCAAAAGTTCCTCGATTTAACATGAGTGAGTTTTCTTTCATGATTACTATATTACGAGATAATTCAAAAACATTTAAAGCAAATATATATTTACTAAATTAGCGCCATATTCTACGAGGAAATAACTAATTTCTATAATTAATAATATTATAGACTTAGTATGCGTTGCTCTATCAATCACGTCAGAAAGAGCCTACCTATCGATGGATGAGTCTACCACTTTCTCTACCACGAGATCATCAAAGGAAAAATATCTTTCATTTAATGAAATATTAAAGGGAAAAGAGGCCTGAATCATTGCAATTTTTATTATATGGAAGGAAACTGGAATTTCTATTGATTAACTCTCGTAACATTCATATCTATTGCACTTAATGGAGCATATTTCCTGAATAATTATTTACGATTTAATTAACAGAAAAAATAAAATTTCCATTAAGCGCGAATGACACTTATTCATTTCATATAATTTCCTCTTACTTTACAGAAATATGAGTAGATAGGTACACAATAATACCTACTTAGTTAAGTGTGGTAAAAAATTTAGATAAAGATGATACTGTTTAACACGATTTTTGTTCTGGAGTAGCAACATTATTTTCTATTTGCTTCTGTTCAGAATAGATGAAAAAACTGTGTTATTATTTCAAATTTTGCTTTTGTGTCTAGGATAATGATATTTATCGGAAATTTACCTATTCCCTCTGTAAGTAAGTAGCAAAACGGAACATTCATTTGGATAAACTAAAAATAAAACGACATGACACAAAAATAACATTTATTTATTCTTTAATTACATAAGTGAGACAATTAAAATATTAGAAAAGAGTAGTTTTCCATGATTTTCGCTTATACTGTAAAATACTTTAAAGAATCAGCCCCCAAATATATTCTCTCATCAGATTTTCACTCAACGATACTTGATAGCGGCGTTAAAAGTCCAGTAAATGCTGGTGAAAATACTCGCCATGCTCCAGGGATTACGCTCTAATGGTCTCAAGATGAGCGTCAAAAATATGGACTTTCAGGTACATCCTGTAACCCATCTTGCGGTAGTTTCTCACCAGGTTTCCACAAGCTCTACATAGTTTTCGGCTTTCTGATTTTTAGGAAGCACAGAACCACTGCGATAAAGCTGTTCTACACGGCTTTTCCTGTCATAGTGAGCTTCTCAGGGCAACTCCTTGCACTCTATCATCTCTTTTAATTTGTGGACCGACGAAGACCCTGGCTTCCACCTTTGCTGCAGATAGCTTAGGAAAGAAATCTTGGAGATACTTGAAAGCTGCAGACTCTTTATATAGAGCTGTTTGAATTGTTTCATAATGCCTAATTTTAATTGCAGAGGAGGAAACAGTAAAACTCTAGGGGCCAACAAAGGCTCCCGATTGACGTTGTTTTCATCCAGAATAACTCGGTCCGTTGTGGCCAATCTCACTGATGGTATTGTGCCAGGGTGTTCTTGTGATCTCAAAGGCAAAAATAACAAGGAAGCTTGGTAAAGACGCCTTGGAGACTCATCAACAAGGCCACCATTTTAAAGTCCGAGAAGGCAAGGAGGAAGAGATGGATACATATTACCGTTATGAAACAGCACTGCTTTGAGGCTTCTGGAAGAGCTGCCGATGAAGAAGTACCACTCGTTGGCGTTACAAGCGTTTCTGACTACCTCAAAAAGACCGGTTACATTGTGTTAAAAGCAAAGCTCATCTTTATGTGTAAAAGAGCTTAAAAAACACTGGTAACACTATCTCTGACCTGATATTTGCACACTGTCATCAAACATATCCCGCTGCTTGAGTATCGAAATTAATAGCTCTGCATTGGACTTTGTGAGACTAAGATCTCTGACAAGGTCGATGAGATGATCTCTTTGTTTGGGAGAGTAAGGGTTTCTCTCCTCAGTTGCACTTCTAAACTTTAAATTCGTGTGATTGCAAAATTCATAGATCTCTTTTCTCCTCTGTACCTTCCTGTAAAATAAAGGAAAACATAAGTATAAATATACAAACACCTTTCACTTAGTTTTATTAGAAATATTAAATAAATGAAAAATCAATTATCTAAATAAACAAAACATTATATTTTTATAACATATATATAGATATATTTATATATATATATATATATATATATATATATATATATATATATATATATATATATATATATATATCGTACTTTCCCGAGTTCTTTTGCATAGCTCGCAGGTGAAGTGAGATGCCCACTGTTTGTCTTGATCTCCGACTCTAATGCAAAACTATGCCTTATATGCCTCACACATTTCATCAGATCTCTCCAACAAGTGCGTTTTCGCTCATGTTTTAATAAATTCACCGCAAACATAGCAAAATGCGTCTGTCGAATGCTTAAAACCTCTTGATGCCATGTGTGACGAGTTCTTCTATCAATGATGAGTGACATTTTCTGCGCTGTGACGGCTAAAGTTAAACTGATCTGTTGATTAGACAGTCTTTGTATTTATACAGTCATCTACGTTGCCATAATTTTCTAGAAATTCTTCAAACATATAAAAAATTCTCTAAAGTTCTAAAAAGCTCTATAGTTTATTTTTCACAAAATTAGTGCTGAATTTCTGCGGAATGTAAGAGAACCGTAATTGCTGTCCAGTTCGCAAAAAAAACAAAATATAAGGTACAGAATAGCTACTCGTATTACTACTGTATTACTGTTTCGTTTACTCTTTAAATAAAGTATATACGGTTTATACCATAACTGAGAAAAACACATACCGCTTAAACTTTTGATATATTGTTACTATTAGCATCAAAATATTGTTATTTACCAAAAAATGGGGAAGTTTGGGGATTACAATAGACTTTTATATTTAATAGAGCCAAAGACAATTGGGTAATAACACTTTTAACCCAAGGACAAGAAAAAAGTTAAATTTGGTTGCACAGTGATATGTTTGCAAGATACATAATTACGATCTTATTTTTATATGAAATTCAAATCACTATGAGTCTCCGAAAACACCAAGGATTTATATTGCTATATCTCAATATTACTTAAGCTATTTATTATATACATTTATGCCCTAAACATTTAAGTTTTTACGATCTCTTTGATGTTTTCAATTATTAACATCTATAAGAAAAGAGACATTCCCCAAAATTTAAAGGGTTCTGACTCTATAAATTTGTGTACAACATCGAGTGTTCAACCTCCCTTTTTAGACATTATATTTACTTTATATAGAGTGGGATCTTTAGAATCTCCATTTAAATCATTTAAAAATTGCTTGGAATAAATATATTGCGACCAAACTTTTATATTCCTTTGAGTTTGGTTAGTTAGAACGTGCATTAAACCTTTTAAATAAAAATCCAAGAAAGATTTCTTTTAAACATCCGGAAATATTAGGATAATTATGCCATTTTCTTTATCAGATTTCGAAGTATTTAGGTTTGAAGAAATAGATCAAATATTTCTTGGTTAATTCCAACTTTAGTTGAAAGAAAAAAACTCTTCCCTTCTCCTTTGCCTCAAATATTCCTTCCCTTTTCGTCTTCATAAAACTCTGATCTTACATCGTCTCTACCTCCATCTCCCTCTCGTTCTTTTTGAGACTTACCCACCTCTCTTTCTGTCTGTTTTTAAGACACCATCACATATTCCGTTTTCCTGTCTTCACTAATCACTCACTCACTCATTCACAGACTCATTATCGAAATTATCTCTCTCTTCCTTTGCTCACACCTACCCTTTGATTTCTTCTCTCTCTCTGCCTCCTTATCTCTGTTTCTTTCTCTTTCTCTCTCCATATATATATATATATATATATAATATCTATATCGTTTTCGAAAATAAATTGTCCTGGGTATGAAAGAAATATGTTTCGTGGTACAAATATCGCTCCCTTCTCTCTATTCAAGGACTTTTTCCCCAAAACCATTGAAATTGTGCTTAACTGATGAAGGTAATAACTAATTTCTAGTCTTCCAAAACATGAATTGCAGGAGTCTTTTCATCCCTAAAATGCAATTTGGATTTACTCCGATTAGAAATTCGTCAGCAAGATTGTGGAAATGGAATTCCTGTTTAAAATATAAACTTAGGAAACTGTTAAAAAACTGTTAAAAACAAACTCGAAGATAACTATTTATATAAAGCTTATTTCATATTTACCTCCTTTTTAACTTTTATCCTTATTTGTATTTTCTTTTAAAATTTTAGTCCTTGTTTTTTTATTATCGCTCCTTTTCCACTTTGCCTCTCTGCATATTGCTTGGTAAATTGTTGGAGGAGAAGAGCCTTCTTATCTTTCGTACTTTCCCTCTATTGTATGGGTTGATAAATCATGTACAATTCTTCTTTACCAAATAAAAGATACTCTTTATGTTTAAAAATCTATTTAAAAGACTTATCCCATCGTACTAAAAAGGCTATCTTAAATTTTCGTAGAAATGTTGTGAAGTGTGTGGAAATTAAACTGATCATATTACATAACTGGCGCAAGTACTTAATAATTGGGGACACAATGAAGTTGTTAGGGTCCCTAACTGTCATTAAGTTATTTATAATCAAGATTAACTAAAATATCTTTATTTTTCTATTCCTCGAGGGGAATCAAATAAGAATTTGCTCTTCCGTGAGGTGGAATATTTCTCGCTAGCAATGCTTCAGCTTTCGCTTCATTAAAATTATGCTAATATCACTGTACGACAAATTTCAGTGTCAAGAATAAAACAGAGATCTCAAACGCATTTATTTTGAATTGAAGTGGGCTGAATTTGAATTTGCTCAAAAAAATTCTATCAAATAACATTTTCTTCTAAATATCCGATTTAAAAATTAGGGGATTGTTCCCTTTTTCCACGATATCATAAATGTATTTCGCCCCCAACGTCAGATTGAATGTGTCCATTGTAATTATTTCATTAATATATAATTAATCAGCGGGTTCGTTAGCATTTTATAATGTATTAACCCAAAATTTTCGTATATATTTCCTTGTTTGTAAGACGTCTCAGGTGTGTCACACTTCAGGTTCGAGCAGAAGTGAGCCAGCATAGCATGGCTACATTTCCCCTTATACCTATAATTCAAAGCCAAAAATAACCTAAGAATCATTTACAAATTTCTAACCATTTCGTGTATAAATCAATCTTTAGAATTTAATTATGATTTCAACTTTGTTTTCACATCTTCCAATGATGAAAATTAAATTTCTTTCTTGCTTTTATTCAAATTGGGATAACTATAAAAAATCAATGGGCAGAATAAGAGCAGCAGTATGCATTTGAATGCAATTCCCCTCAAAGTGTTGTCGTTTGACATCAAAAGTCTTGAGAAAAGGGATAAATGTTGTCCCTGATAATATGCCTAACGTAACCTAACCAAATATACGTCCTGAACCTTGTTATGGCTACCAAATAAGTCTAAAATATCACATCTTCTGCCTGACCCCCCAAATTTAAATGTCTGTTTCTGTCAATCTTCTTAAATATTCTTTGACGAGGTCGTTCGAACATTTAAATATCCATTATTTTTATTATTCCTTGACACAACGATTATATTGTTCATTAGTAAAATATCGTTCTTTGGGGACTGTCTCGTTGCAATAGGAATAATATTATTTTTTTAATCAAATTTATACTCGTAATTTTGACCTATTTCTAAATAATAACTATGGATGCGTCCTCTCTTTAAGTGGTTATATTTTAAATGACGTAAATCTATTATTATCATTAATAATCCTCGCTTTTATGGAGGAGCTTAAAAGTTCATATGTCAAAATTCCGGGGAGAATAATTATTTCTATACGTGAAGCGAAGATATTTTCTAGAAACTTCGAAGGACTCTGGTATGCAACACACTGTTTAAAATGCAAACTCTCATACTTCTATTCAACTCACGTTGCGTTAATGAAATTCACAAGATACGTAAAACTTTAGAGAATAAATAAATGTAATGATCAGTTAATCCAAATAAACAGGAAACAAATTATAGAAGAATTCGGGAAATTTAACAATGCAAAAGTTTACAGCACATTCATATAAACATGGTTTTGTTCTTGGCTGCAAAACCTTATTTATCAGGTACAGCTTGCCAGCGCTTTGAATAGTCTCTTGCGGTTTTCTGCAGGTGCGTGTGCGATATTGTTCCATTCCTTCAAACATATTTTTCTTAAATCAAATAAGTTAAGCCGATCTCGTTTAAGCACGATGAGTTTCAATTCCGTCCAAGGAAGTTCGATAGAACGTAGGTCAAGACATTGATTGGGCGGTTCCAAATCAACGAAGAAATCGCGTGTATTCCGCCAATTCTTAGATTGTTTTACGTTATACTATGGGTTATTGTCCTTTTTAAATGCTCCTTCTTGTTTCTAGTTAAAGACAGCCAACGCTAGATAAAATATTTGTTTACCAAATTTCCTTGTAAACTACGCCCTTCATTTTCTTTGAATACCTCCATTCATCGAACCTGATGAGCAAAATCACCCCATATCCTGATTGATCCCACACCAAATTTTTCTGTAGGGCTCCTATTCTCTGGGGCGTAAGCTTCACACTTTTTCTCCAAAGTCTGCAGATTGAATTTCAACGGAAACATTTTATTTTCGTTTCATCTGACTACAAGATTTGTTTAAAAAATACTTGTAAGTTAATTTTTATCTTCATTTGCAAGCGCCATGTGAGATTTATAAAAACATTTCAAGGATGGGCCTTTCCTGGATTACGAGAAAATAGATCAAAACGACGCATCATTCTACTCACTTCAAATTATTTCAAAAACCTTCAGTAGCTTTCTAAGTGTTTCTTGACATCCTTATGTCTCGAAAGGCAATTGAGATTATACCATGCTTAGGCCTGGGCAAAGTGTATGGAGATCCTGGATTGCCCATTTGTCAAGATTACCCGTTCGGCCTCTCCGTTTTCATCCAAAATAATGCAGAGCAGTACGTTTGGCATCAGGTTGGCTGCAGGAGTTGTACAGAGTTCTTTATTCACCCAATTGAATCGGTGGAAACGTATTGTAGTAGATCGAAGATTGGTTCAACGGAAGGAAATAACATACAGTCATAAATAGTCACCAATCAAGATGGCAAGACGTAACAAGCGGAGTGCCCCAGGGGTCTGTGCTGGGTACATTGCTTTTTCTAATGTAAAGGACTTAGATGAATGCCTAACGAGATTATTCTCAAAATTTGCTGACGATACAAAGCTGGTTGGTTAGTCAATAACACTTGCCAATCAACATTAAATCCAGAAAGACATAAGTAGCATTGTGGAATGGTCAGAAAATTGGCAGATGAAACTCATCATTGATAAATGCAAGGTACTACCCATGGAGCAAGAAACAAAGAATTTAGCTATACAATAAAGGCCCTGCAACTGAAAAAGGTATCAGAAGAAGAAGCCTTTGGTGTTATAGTCTGCAGCGTTTTGAAAGCTGGAAGTCAGTGCGTGGAGGCAGACAAGAAAGCAAACATAATGCTCGGTTTCATATATAGAAATTTTGCTTACAAATCGGAAAATATAGTAAATCCCATGTACACATCTTTGGTTTGACTTCATTTGAAGTGGGCAGTTCAGTTTTAGAATCTTGTTTCCAAAATGATAACTAGACTACGTCAAAAGTACTACGAAGTCAGACTTAAAGCACTCAACCTGCAATCACTTGAGACGAAAAGGTTAAGAGGAGAACTCATACAATTCTTTAAGATCATAAACAGTTTTGATAAAGTAAAAATTGAAACCATTTTCGAGTTGGACGCCTCCTTAAGAACCTGAAGCCATGGGTACAAGCTTAAGAAACGAAGATTTGAATAAATATAGCAAAGATTTTTTTCTCAAACAAGGTGGTTTCCTCGTGGAACGAGTTGCTGGTGATCGTTTTTAAATCAACAACCATAAATATGTTTAAGAACCGCTTAGATGACCACTTTAAGTGCCTCAGTGTAGTTTGAAGGAAAGCTGGCCCAGAAGTGGACCACACGGTCTTTAGCGGTTCTGACATCTTATATTCTTATAATTATGATGGGCTATGACGAGATTTTGGCGTTATGACTCTCGTGAAAGCAATGCCGAGGTAGCAATGCCCAATGAGGAAAGAAACCTCACATTTAGTTTAGAATATTCTAATTTTTAATGATATATTTTGCAGATCTAACTTATATACAATAACACTATAATTGTGAAATGCAGTTTTCTAAGCAGTTCGAATTTTTGTTTCTAAGTCAATTTAGTATATTTCTAGCTTTTATCCAAGTTCTTTTTAAGAGTTTAGAAAAGATAAATATGATTATTGAAAGTTTGCGAATTAAACCCCCAAAATTAAAAAATTTGAAGTTCAGAAAATGTAGCAAAAGTAAGGTATGGCTGTTTTTTGTGTTTCGTATATAGAAGCAAATTTATATGCGTAAACAAGAGCTCTGATGATTGTTCTTTCTGTAAATCAAAGTAGTTCGGCAAACATTTTTTTACATTCAGGCCAAGGAAATAAGCATGGATCTTATCTTACAACACCAGTAAATTATTAGGAGATATGTACTGGAAACGTTTAATTTTGTTTTAGATTAAAACTCCTTTGCTAGTAGAGCCACTTAGGGCGTAGGCCACGGAGGAAATATCTGCCTGTTAAGTGCATTCTTCTACTGTAAGGATGAGCGGCAAAGCCACTAATCTTGTCTGTATTTATATGATTTTATTGTAAACTTTTGCAGTGTCAAATTTCTCTAATGTCATTATAATATTTTTTATCATTCACTATTTCCCTCCTCTGATCGTTGAAGAGCATTTCCTAAATAAAGAGGCAGTAAGGAAAGAGGAATAAAGAGACAGAAGGAACAGTATAGACTTGATAAAAGGGCGAAGAAGATTAGGTGGGGGAATTGACCAAGAATTGAGGAATGGTTATGAAAATAAACAGAATAAAAAATGGGAGTTGAGATGAAACGTCAATTTACAAGCAGTAGTATGAAAATAGGCAGAGACCCAGGTCAGTTTTATCTATAATTCGAGGCAAAATGTGAATCTGCTATAAATAAAGCAAAGTACGAAGGCAAAACAAATTAATCAGGGAAATGAAGAGGAAGTAAATAAAATAAAGAGTGGATAGACATTGGGTAAAAGAAGGGGGAAACAATATATAATAAAATAGATAGGAAGAAGAATGTATTAACTAATAACATAATCCAGTCTCCTGGAAACTACTATACACCTATCACTATTTCTCCCACTTCTTTACACAAATTCGAAGTTATGTAGGTACTATCTTATAACACCTACTAGTAATTACACCTTAGGACCTTAAGATTTGCAGACGGAAGGACTTATTCTAATCGCATAATAATATTACAATTATGCGAATCAAATTATGGGTGTTAATAAGACACAGCCCAATAAGAGATTTATGAAGAAAAAAGAATGATTTGCGTTCTTGGGCTGATTAGATAGATCTCCTGTTCCATTGGAGCGAGTTAATACCTCAAAGTGGTATTATATTTTCTTCATTCTGTCTTTTAATCTGTTGAGGTGCTCATAACCTCTTGCAATATTTCAGCCAATAAGGCAATTTAAATCGGCCGCCTCGAAAGTCTGATTGGAAATTAGTACTAGGCTTTGGGAAACCCCTGCAGGAAACCTCATTAAGGGTTCTGATTAGCGGCCAAGATCACAAAACAAACAGTGGACTGATGGTAGGGATAGTCTTCTTTCGGTAGGGTGGTTCAAGAGTGTATGAAATTAATTTTAGAAATTTAGTATTAGAAAACATGTGGAAGCTTCCCAATGAAGGAAAAATCAAACAAATTGGATGGATTTATTTTTTTCCGGTGAGGTACAAAGTAAAAGTTTGAAAAGTCAGGAAGAAAATTCAAAGTGAGCGCTCCAAGCGATCAACGAAAATGGAGATGGAATGCAAGAGGAATGCACTCCGAGCAACGCACAAAGCCCCACGACGGGATAGGACTATTGTGCTAATCAATCTAATAGGCAACAACACAGGATATAAATTACTCCCTTATCAGGAATAAGATGCAAACAGATTAATATCGCAAAACGGACTAGAGATCCCGAGGAAAATAGATCTAGACCCATCCATATCTCATCAAAATTTCGAAAATAGAAGGATGATTTGTAGGAAACATCAATCAATTTATGGGTGTAAACGCACTTGGGAGATAAATGGAAACAAAAAATAGAAATAAGTAATACAAAGATAAATGTACACCAAATCGTCAAATTTGGGAACTTTTCTCATGTATTAATTGCTCAGAACAAATACGGAAATTGCAAATAAGATAGCAATCAAGAGATTACTGTCATTCCACCTAACAATTCCAGCAAATAACATTGAGAAGTAAAAAAATATTAAAGTTCAGATGTGGTACAACTCTTAACCAGTAGAAAAACACAGCAGAAAAAGCTGCGCTCTATCCACATTCCCCAAATGCTCAGAATGTCTAGTAGATGGGAATGCACCTCAACTAACAAATAATGCAAACCAAACACGCAATAAAATGCCCCCCAAAAAGATCGATAATAGAGAGAAAAGAAAACGAAAATACTCTAAATATGCTGACTTTGCTTTGGTTTGAGGATCACAGACGGAACGGCTCTAAAGTCTTCTTACACCTTCTAAGAAGTTAAGAAGTGCCCCAAAAGCTAAATATCTGAAGACTAACGTTAAACAAGCAACCGTCTCCCTTATCTTTATATAAATTTGTATGGTTTATACTAATATACTAAAAGAGTATTGAATAACAGAAAATATTTTTAAGATGTTATTTTTATTGAAAACCTTTTAGGCTTTGTTAACTTATGTGCATATCAATTTTGGATATATTTTCGCTCAAGAATTCCTAATGGAACAGACTCGTCACTCCTGTACATCCAAACTGAGTTCGCTGGGTTCGACTCTTTAGCTAAGCTAAGAATTTTGGAACATTTAATTCTCTATGTTTTAGGCGCTACCTTTATCAGTAGTTAAATGCAATAAGGATAAAAATAACAAACCAAAGCTGAAAATATGGAGATGAGGGAAACACGTTGCAATTATCCAAATAACGCACCTGGATCAGCCTAAGTTATCGCCCTAAGAAGCCTAGGCTCCAATGAAAGCCCTATCTAGCCTAGCCGTAATGCACTATTGTTAGATATCATAAAAATGTTCTTACCACAATTAAAATATTAAAACCGATGCTAAAAGAAATTAGATCGAGCACAAAATGAATTGTATGGAATAACTTAAAATCATTCAATATCTATCGAGATGGGATAAAATTTCCCTTTTAATAAGATTCTTTGATTTTTCAGTTAGTGACTGTACTAGAGACAACCCTACATAGCTCTTCTAAAGGCTAATATTATCCAGAGACACGTTACAGTTATATTTTTATTCAAGGCATAAACATTACGCTTTTTATACAATACTGGGTTTTATATTGAGTGTACATATATATATTCGCCTCTTTTGATCGAAATTTTTATCAACTTATCTCTAAGGCAGAAATTATTATTACACTTGGAGTAGAAATGTGTACTACTAAAATTGCAAAACACAGAACTCAAGTCAACCCTTTTGTAATTTGGTTTTCTCTTTCGTATGGCACAATTAACAGAGTTTTGTTAATTTCTTCACGCTTTGTTCTGACATCATCTTTACAAAATAGGTAAAGAAAATCAATGCCTTTTCTCTTCTTCTCATCATCTATTATAATTTAATTTTAAGAGTAATTTCTTTTATGGTACGAGATTGCAATCGATTTGTAACTTTTCATCTGATAATACAACCTGGGAGTTATGTACCATGCACTCATGAAAGCACCTGCAAGGTACTGTCTCAATATGTGCAACCAGTCCGTTTGGTTGAAGTTCGGACGTCGAAATTTCAATATATTCTAATTTACTATTTGCCTAATGGCAAACAGAAAAGGTAATTGTGTCCTCAATTAGTAATTATTCAGGAGCTGTGCGGTAATCGATAAAATGTGTGTTCGTCTTCTTGGCTTTATACTTACCTACCTGCGTTCGCGTGTGTATTCATGTCACGTGTGTTTAATATCATTTGCATGCGAAGTATATAAGTACTATTTCTTTTAAAAATAAGGAGGTTAAGTTAATTAATGTTTACATGTATTTTATTAGGGATTTTTCAAGGGTATAGTTTATTCAGAAACGAAGATTAAGGGTATCGTCAGATATTACGACCTAATAGAACAATTAATAGAGCTCCCTTGTAATTCTCAATTCCTTTCAATAATCATCTTCCCTCGACACCTCCTGCATGTAGGACATAATTGAAGATACTTTATGTAATGTCACGATCAAATAAATCGGCTAATAAAAATTGGAAGGAGGAAGAGGAGGAGAAAAATAATGAAAATAATTGCAAAGATCTTTTATCTTATTAAGGCTGAACATCACATGCCTCTTCCTCCCGATAATCGAGTCGACTCAAGGGAGTTCGCCTTCACCCATCAGGCTCTCTTATGTTATACGAGTGGTTCTTCATTGACAACAGAATGTTAACTACACTCCCTCGTTGGTAGCAAAATCATTAATACCGCTCAACGTTCCCCATCACAACAACCAGGACTGGTTACTGGTTGTATGGGCCATGCCATGGTTTGCCAAGTTGATCTTTATCTTCTGTGAATTACCCATTCGGAGACACCTGGAAAAGAATGTAATGGCAGTCTTAAGGAAATAAATTTGGTCCTTCGGGGTAATTTCTATACACATAATTTAATTGCATAAGAAAAAACATCAATATTTAAAAAATAATGAAATAGGTCACTGTCAAAAGCTTAAATAAATACATAATGGCTCATATTCTTGTACCTATGATGAGGGATTTGAAATCATAGAGTAATCGGCATGAAAGAATTACCTAAATTTCTTAATCATTAGGTAAGGACTTTACTCCACCTCTTTATAATAATTTGAACTAAAATAGAACTAAGCAGAATTAAATAAGAAAAAAATAAACTGTTAAAATGACACAAATATACGGTTGTACAAAGTACAACCATAAATAATCTCCGGTTAACCAAAAACATCGTATATATTGAGAGAAATCATTTTGAGTTTGCAGTCGAGTATTTAGATACTAAAATCGAAATAAATGTTATCTTTTAGATGAATTGGTCGTTGCTACGTCTCAAAGTAAATCATAATTGATAATGTTAAGCAAATATTTCCGTAGGGAAACGTCGGCAGAGAATGAAAGTTAGAAAGTTAGAGATAACAATGGCATAACGAGATTATGAGGCGAGGTACCAGTAACATATGTGAGTGTTATTCACTTACCTTTGTTGTGTGAATGTTATAAGATAAGAGAAGGTATGTATGCTAAGTGGAGGTATCTATTGTGATAAAAAAATGACAAAGTTAGGTGATATTTAGTTCCACATCATTGTCGAGAAGGAGTGTGTCGTAAGCTAGGAAAGAAGCTGTTTCCTTGCATTCTTCAGATAAAAAGGATGTTGACCATTACAAGACTATTGGCGTGGGAACGTAAACAAAATTATACCTGTCCAGTCCTTTATAATGAGATCGGCTCCAACTAATTCGTCTTTCCACTTCCTTCCTTGTTTCCTGCTAATTACTTTTCTGCTCTAACATTTTGGTCTAAGGAAAATCATGACGGAAGTAAATAGTTTCTCACCTAACCTAAAGTGACCTTTAAGGCGAGCAAAGGGCCTCATGATGGTTGCTTTGGTGGCTTCAGAGGTAGACAAATCTCTTTAATTATCACATTTACTTCTCTTAAGGACAAAATGCCTGCCTTTTCATTTTTAGACAAAAGTTTCTAGCCATAATGATGGGAATTTCAATTAAACATAATTCTAAATTGTTCGTGGAAATTTCTTTGGACGACGTCCTTTCACTATCAAAGATTCGGAGCAACTAAAACAATCTTAAATCCGTATTAACTTGATATATTTTAGAATTCAAAGTTGCCAGATATCGCCACAATAGATTCACTGTGAAATAGGGAAAAGTTTTGATAAAAGACTGCTGAAAAGCTATATTTATTATACTCTCAAGAATTCTTGCCATTTGATTTTTTTGGAGAAGGTCTCAAGAGATTTGCCGGCACTTATTTCCCCTGCCTAGCTAAAGAATGTTGTTTTGTTATGTATGAAGGAGAAATTGAACGAGAGAATCAGTGTCTCTTTTCTTACAGCGCATCTTTTTGTCTCTGTTCCCAATGAGAATTGAACTGGAATTCCTAGCGTTAGGAAGTCAACCCCTTTATCCACTAGGCAACATTTAATCGTTTGGAGGGAATCAGGGATCCTCAGCTTTTTAAGGCAGCTTGTTATTCTAATATACTCTTCTTTTTCCTAATTGTCGTTCCCGTTACCCGTATATTGGGTGTCGTCGGTGATGAATTAGCAAAAAAGGTCAAAATTTGGTAGATCAATTCGCTGTCTGGAATTTAATTAAGGTTCTTGTTTCGAATACTTTATGAAATTGGTTATTGATAAATATTTTGCTCAGTCCTAAATTAACATTCCCAAATTGAGCTAGAATCTTTCTAATAGGACGATCTTGGCATAGTAAAGAAAATTGTACATTAACCTAGAGTTACACACAACAGTTGTTCAAAAATTTTATTTATTTATTTATTAAAAAGATACCATCGGTTATTCCGGTCAAACTGTTGTTTGAAAGTTTCATAAAATCTAATTGTAAACTTGGAGCACAATAAATGTGTGGAAAGAACAAAATCAATTTGGTCCTAGGAGAGGAAATGGATAGCAACGACCTGAAAATTGCACAAATTTACAAATAATCCCCCCTTCATCATTTAAGCCAGGTCGTGTGGAGTGCGGTGGCCATCTTAAAAGTCAGATGAATGATCGAATATCGACTCGGCGTGATCGTTCGCTATAATTTTCCCCTTAAAATTCTAAGCTTTTGAACACTACATGTGTAGCACAAATCTTTAGACAATTCTCTTAGAAAATTTGACACACCTTATTAAAATAATTTACATTCCATTTACCATATTACAATAATATTACGGAAAGCTTTTATATATGCTCAGCTTTTGGCATTAATGTTATTGAAGAAAAAATATTTTATGTTCAAGAGTTGCTTTCATATCATGTCGCTATTTCCTTTATTTCAAGATCCATTCGCGTTTTGCTAACTTTTTTGTTTTCTTAATTTTTCTATACAGTCATGTTTCTTTTTGACATTCGATATTGGAATTTATTTCATGCATATTTCAAGATCTTTTAATAATTAAATCCTTGCGGACACCACACCTCTTTTCCCTTTTAACTTTGAAAGTGTTGGCAGAAATAAGCTGAAAGAGGCTTAACTTATTTCTTTTCATTCACTAAAAAAAATCCTGAAAACTGAAATTCGTTTGTTCGCCGCCGAAAATAATCGATCCTATTATCAAAATCTAATTACGACTTCTGTTTATTATTAACCTTGATAACTCTTTTTAAAGATTTATGCTATTAATCTTCATTTTCTCTGTTCCTATTTATAACTCTTTCCTTCGTTCATCTTTATAAATTAATCTTACTATTTCTTTTCCTTAATTCTTCCTTCGAGAGATCAGTAAATGGACGCACAACGAGACATTCGAATGTTCATTGTGATTTTGCTACCAGGGCGCGACTCTTAATCGATGAAAACAGCGCCGTTTCCTCCTGGGTTTCTGATGAAAAAGGGCCATCTTACCGAATTTTCACTTCCTTGAAAATTTTCCAGATAAATTTTCTGTAATTTAAGAAGGGGTTTTGGGAGTATTTGAATAATAATTTTATCGAAATTTTGTGAATATTTAAAACCCAAAGAATTATAAATGGTGAAGTTCAGAAAATTTATTTTTATATATCTTTTTCTTTTATAACTATATTTTAGCAACGTGAAATTTCGAAAGGGGTGAAATTTAGTTTAGAGTTCCTTTTAAAAATTATTATAAATGGCGAAGTTCAGAAAATATATAAAAATTTAACCATGGCTGCTTTTTTTTAGATTTTAAATTTTAATCTTAGTACGAACGCAAGCAACCCCCGTAGGGAGGAGTGGCGTAGCCATTGACTGGTTTATATTATAAAGGAATTATTAGAAATTACTTTGATAAAAAAATTAAATATACTTGGTGACCACAATTATAGAGTTAGTGATGATGATAATCCCTATTCAAGTGAAGCTTCTACTCACAAATATCGAGTGGCCGCCCAAAAATGAGCCACTTAAAAAAATTAATATCTCAGTCAACTCTTTACTCATGACAATCTTCATTGCAAGAAACTTTCAATCTCCCTTTTTCGAATGCAAAAACGGAGTTCAGATACCCTTTATTATTTTATTGCACTCCACATAAATATTGCAATGTTAGTAAAGCGAAATTAATATTAGTTATAACGATAGAAAAACATTTTAATTGTGTCCCTTTAGATTTCCTTCGCCTAGTTTCTAAAAAGAAAAACGAGGACCAGCAGTAAACTTTCAACCAGATTTTGACCATACAACTTAGTAATGAAGTTAGAGAAGTTAGGAAATTTGAAATGCTTGGAGGCAAGGTAGACCAAGGAGACGAATGAGGAAAATACTGGAAAAACGAAAGACGATATGACCAGAAACGCTTTTGATGCTGTTTCATTTTCTAAAGGAAAGGAGAATTTAGTAAAGGATTCTCAGAGGATTTTCCTAAAGAAAAACACGCATCTATCACATCTGCAACTTCACTTCCACCCCTTCCCTCGAGGCTTTAGCATTCATTACATACATCTGCCCCTTCGCTTACACTGTCCTCTTTGGGCGCCTTCTTTGAGGGATTTATTCTCCGTTGTTTCTCTCTGCCCTAAAACTGTATAATTCCTATGGCAACAAAACCCTTGAAATCGCCAAGGATTTATTAAAATGCGATTGAGGATAAAAGATCGAGATGAGTCGGAAATGACGACACTAAATTAATTATTTTAATTAATTAAAGAAAAGGGAGAGATAAAATTTAATTACCGAAATCGAATCATAATATTATGCATCACAAGGGACCACCCAGTGTTGACATAGCGACTGAAGGAGTATTTCTCCGTCCCAAGCCTAGTGCCCCTGGCATTCGCAGACTAGACTGAGGCTACCTGGGCTTTATAACTATATTTCCCAGTGTCTTCTCAGCTTTTTTCTCGACTAGCGGTGAATTTCGTTGGCTTGTCGCCTAGTAGCTTTCCCCCATTAATTTCTAGTTAGGGGGGTGACTTTTTGACACCTGCCGCTTGGCTTCTATTGCTCCTCTTTCCGTTACCCACCCACAAGGGGGTCTCAGGGAAAGCCTGGTGGCTCGCGTGCCCTCCTCGCCCCAACACCTGCAGTTTGCACTCCTGGCCTCATTGCCTACAGGAGGATCGAATGCCTTATATCTTCTCCGTACTTTCACTCCTCTAACTTTCCCCCTTTTTCCACTGCCTCGTTGTTATTGCGCTTTAAATTCGAGGCCAACTAGAGCACAGTTTGCATTCTTCTGTGTCCTCGTCCGCAACCATTCGGTGGCGCCTGGTATCAACCAAGTAAATGAAAAGTATTCAACCCTCCCCTTCCCCTCATGCCCTGGGCAGGAAGGATATTGGTAGGGTGAAGGTAGTTAAGTGGTATTAACTGTACTGATGCTTTGAATTCCATTCTTCTGAATTTCTCCCTAATTCTTCGAGAGCTTCATTTGCCCACATAAGTCGATATTGCTATTAATCTTATAGACTGTGCTATTAATAGACAGGTAATAACCACAACTTTTTATTAAGAACTATATACAAATCTTGTTCTAATAAGGGTCCATGAATCAAATCTGGCCCCACCACATCCCCGAGAATTCCGAGGCATTGCTGAGAAGAGACACAAATATTATGAGCCCCGATTTCATAAGGTTAGGTTAGGTTTTAAATATTTATAGAGTTTTACTTAATATTTGGAGAGGATTTCATCTCTTTTGGGGGGCTCTGACCCTGCTAGATGGATATACAGGCTCATATTTTTTTCCCCGGGAAGAAATTGGCTTTACTCTGTGAAGGAGGTTATCACCTGTTCTCCCTGCCCTCATCTTGATATCAGGAGTAAAACCACTCTTACACGCTTCATTCCACCTACCGCTGCAATATATGGCAGTTGTAATAAATGAACTTTACTTCTATTTCCTGCCATCTTCTACTGATCTGTAACTTTCTCCTCGAGTTCGATTATCATCTTATTTACTCGTTGTTTACTCGAGCAAATATGGAACTCATTGGAGCAGAAGGAGATGCCATATGGCGGTATTTTATGTCCAATTTTGTCACCAGTGGTTTTAGTATGTGTGGTAGGCAGAGGAAGGAAGTGGGACAAAGGCAACACGATTGCTTGGCTTTTCACTTTAATTTGGTTCGAATTAATTCGGTCTTTTCAGAGTTTTAATTGTCCCTCTTTATTGCAAATTCGGAGAACTCAAAATTATACCATCGATGAATTTGATTAACAAAAACTGGGAGGTTTAGTAAAGATAGGGAGGTTGCATCAATATGAATGTATTAATAGATAGAGAGATAGATATCTGGTTGCGGTGTGGAATTGGAATACGATAGTCATTATTAATAATAACTGTTATTGGAGACGAAATAAAGAGGAATAAACATATTCCAATGGGGCGAATTTCAATTCCAAAAGAAAAAAGGCATGTGGAACTCATCTGTTAGTGCCGCCTACTACGATGACTCCCAGGGAAAGAGGCTCTACCCAGTGGCTGAATAGTGACTAACTAGGCTGCTTTGGTGAAATATTGTTCCCATACCTTTTGGGAAAAACAATTTCATCCGAATTGACAAGATAAAACCAATAATTTTCTTATTTTATTTCTCTCATCTCCTATTACTTTTTCTATCTTCTCTTTCATTAGGTCAAAGCATCTACATATATTCCCGATGGGAAAAATACTCAGTTTCCCTGTTGACTTTTCACATTATTTGTCGCGATAAGAAGGGCGATACTTCGCTCTCATTTCGCCTGGGATCTTAAAAGATACTTGTCTGAATTTCTATTCTTTTGTTTTGTAAGGAAGTTGGGTCCAGTAAAATGAAATGAGAGCAGTTTAATCTCTCTCCCATTGACTCACAACACTGTAAATAAATAAACACGTTTGCAGTCAATCATGAACAAGAAACAGGACCATATCCGTACATTACAGTGAGGTGTAAGGTATCTTGCACACTTTGAAATCCCTCGAAGTTTAATCTCGAGAAAAATTATAATAAATGACGATGGGTTTGAGAATTGAAAACTGAAGTTAGACATTTGTTTAATGCATGCTCACTCGAGGCATTAGATTTGATTATTCTCGATAAGAGTATCAACAGGAAGTTTGCTCTACTTATTATTATTGATCATTCCTTTTTTAATTTTTGTTATTGTTAAAAAATTGCGAAAGGGGCTTACTTGAAAATGATTTATATACAAATGCTAGGTAGCAGGGCTGAACCCGCTAAGGGCCTAGCTCTTAGGCTGAACTGGCTCTAGGAGCTAGCTAGCGAAGCTAAATCGGCTCTAGGCCCTAGAGAGCGAGGGTGAACCGGATTTATTTAATAGCTAGTGAAGTTGAACTGGCTCTAGAAGCTATATAACTTAGTAGAACCAGCTATAGATTCGGGCAAGCGAAGATGAACTGCCTTTATGGGATAGACAGTGAAATATAACCGGGTCTAGGGGCTAGCATACCTTATCTATCCTGTTAACAGTCCTTGGAAGCTGGTGCTCGAAAACAACAGTGATTACATTGCTCATTGATATGTATATTTTGCTGCATTGTTTCATTGTAAATCATTGTCAATAAAAGTTGTGTAAGAACTTTGTTTCCAACATATTAATAGAATGTTTATGTTCTCTGAAAACATGTTTTAAAGATGTGGACATGCAAACTTCTAAGGCTAGTACTGATGTGATGGGCTTTGACAGAAGAAGTCTTTGTCCTTTTATGGATCATTGGTGTATTTTAAAGTATGGATAAAATTACGGATAAAGTTGTTCCGTTAAAGAAAATGAACGCAGTTCAATTTAACACCAATGTTTGAGAAACCCAACTGAAGTATATGCAAGGGCGGTAGCATCATAAGACGAGATAGTTGTTACATTTTATCACAAAAGAAGAGAAGGCAACAGAAATGAAAAGAAGTGAAATTTTTTCCAAAAGATTTTTATTCTTAAATGACTTCAGTAAATCCCAGGCTTGTCGTAAATAAAACATCAATCGAAAAATGTTCCTTCAAATGAATGTGGAATGTCAACATTTTGTTGAAAAGACGTTAAACACGATATAAAATTAGAGAAAATTTCGATCAAATTGTCATCAATCTGCCATTATTCATTTAAAGAAGTGACTAAATCGAAAAAACTCCTCCTGCCATTGAGGGGACAATGCAAATAATAGTCCACAATTTCCTGAGCTCAAAGGAAATGACGAAGCTTCCCTCAAATGGTGTGTACATTGGGTAGTGTGAGGAGGGCGGGGACACCCTCCTCATCGGCCTCCTTCCGCTCTTGTTGTTGCTTAGCTGGTTCCAGGCCTGGAGGGGCTGAATAAATAGGTAAAAAGGGACATATGAAGACTATAACTTAGCCACAAACGTCTAAATCTACACCCATATTAGCGTGCTCATTTTTCTCGTGTGCTCACACACTCATCAATTCTTATGCTCAGGATGTTCCTCGACGTCATATATTAGAAGCACTGCTCAGTTTTGGTTCCCTATTCATCATTCTATATGGCAATGTGCCGTGTCAAACTCTCCAGTTGACCTGAGCCTCAAGGATCTGAGATTTAATTGTGCATAAGTTCGTTCTTCCTTATTTTCTTTTAATTTGGAGTGGATCAAATTCAATGGTACAGTTGTGATAGTTAGTAGTGTCACAATATACGCTCAATTTATTGGAGTGACAACTTAATATATTTTTTTTTTGGGGGGGGGGGGTGAAAGAAAGAATGTTTGTGGTGTATTTAGGACTAAATCCAATAATAATTTTGTTTCTTGTGGTAGTTCAAGCATTATTATCGAAATATTTTCAAACGGTTGTTTCTAAATAGAGTTATGCTAAATTTATTCTCATATTTACTTTATTTTTAATCATTAATATCGATTAAATATTTCCATTAACATTTGGGAATTAGGTAATTTTAACCCTTTCATTCGCTACGTCCACAGTTAGGGAAAGCCAAAACTGTCTACCATACGCATTATATGGCATCATGCTTGAGTTTCTCATCGTTGTCATGGAAACTAAGGCTAAAGTTTCCACATGGATTCATATGAAATATCTTCTTTTATATTTAGGTGTTCCTCTGTAAGAAGCAAAGATGGCGTAAGCTGATTCCGGAGAATGTTCTGGTGAGTGCATTTTTCAATCTGTATTCATCCATTTTCTCTAAATACTTTGGAGTGAAATAAATATATGATTATGCTGTGGTGGATTTTAATTGTTTGCAGTGAAAAGAAAAAATTCTTTAAAAAAATTATTATGTGCAGAAGACGCATAGTTTTAATGTCCCCGTTTGTGGACGGCATCAGATAAAGGTTACACGTGAAATTTTAAATGGGCAGTTTGGAAGAAGATGGTATACTCAATTTAGTAGATAGTGGGATAGTAGTAGATAAAATGGGTGAAGTTTAAAGCGGGGAGGGGTATTTTGCCCTACTAGGAGGACATTACATTATGCTTTTTTTTTTTTTCATTTTTGTCTTATTTGTAGTATGTCGTGTTTTTCTATGTTTGTTTCTTTTTGTGTTGTTAGCGTGTTCTTCTTATCGTTAGTGTTTCAATTTTTCTATACTTATTTTTGAGTTAAATACTTGAGCATTCAAGCCTTTAATAGCTGTTAGCTCAGCCATTTACCTTGTGTTGTTTTAATGTTTTCTTATTTAATCTCTCTGTTTTTTTTTGTTTCGGTTGAACTGTGTTTGTATTTTTTACTCCGGTTATGTGTGTATTGATAAAATGTTTTCCTGTGAGCAGAATTTAGTACTTGGAAACTAGCTACGACGTGAGACTTTCTCTTTTAGTCGTGCAGGTATATTAAGTCTGCCACCAGTTCCCTATAATTCCAAAATGACAACATTCCTAAGGGGTGACCAGACCCTTCTTCCCAATTTCTGGGAGGAGATGTTGAAAGGGTCCTGTTTATTTCTTTTATGGAGATCTCTTTGCCGATGTTGGTCATGCATTATGGATTTATTAATTATTATGGATGCAAAGTTCTGTACGCATTGCAGTTCTCTTATTGAGGTCTTGCTGGCCGATTGAGCGACTACTGCGGGGTAGATGAGCTTAGCCAGGACGTACATCAGGTATATTTTCCTAATGTTGGTCGAGCTAAGATCTCTAAACCTGTATAACTTGGCGATTTCTCTCTTTCCCAGGTTCCATCTCTCCGTGTAGTGTCTCCCGTATCCGTGGTCGTAGATCTTTAGGTCTAGGACCGTGCTTTTGGCGGAGTAGCTCTATCTCCTCCCATCCATAATGATGGGTCACGTCAACGTGCGGCTCAGTGGGACGATTTTGAACTTATCCCTATTAGTTCTAATCTTCCAGCGTATCTCGTACCAGTTGATGTTATTGATTTCGGCTATTGTGCCCATTGCCTGATCCCTTGCTTTCTTCACCGGGCACCGGACGATCGGAGTGACATCATCTGTAAATTGCAGATAAATCGTGTCCCTATGCACCGGTCATGGGAGGTCAATAGTAAAGACCAAGTATAGCAGTGGGCTCATTCAACTTCCCTGTGGAACGCCCGCCTTGAGTTCAAATTTAGGTCCTCTGCATCCTTCGATTATGAGACATGCCCTTCTCTCCATGACAATCCACAATGGATCCTTTCCAGGATTGGGTGTAGCTAGAATTTCAGGATCTCGTATTGAAGTCCTTCCAGCCAAACTTTATCAAGGGACTTCTGCACGTCATTTAATACAATGTTTACATGGTACCCATTAGCTTTGCAATAGGCTACTTTTTCTGTCAGGAGCGCAAGGGCTGTTTCTGTGCCCATTTTTGGCAAAAACCGTGTTGTTGGAGGTTATGCACTCCTAACTCACTCAGTTGAGCTTGTAGCCTATTAGCTATGATCTTTTCAAGATTTTGCCGTGCATTTCCAGAAAAGAAATCGGGCAATGGTTAGCTACCTGGTCTGGGGGCTTGTTTCTGTTGGAGATGAAGATGATGGTAGACATCTTGTATTTGTCAAGAAAGTAGTCTGTATTCAAGGCGGCATTCATGGTGTTAACCAAAGCAGAGCCTAGACCAGCATTGTGCCCTTTACTTGAATGACCTTATGGTGTTCATAGTCTCTTCGAAGGTTATTGTGCACCGGTAAACAACCATTTCTCTTTCTTGAAATACTTGCGGGTTGGGGTGGGGTGTATATATCACTATGCCGAGATCTTCGAGAAGTTGGTCTTAGAATTCCTGGTCGAAGTCGTCGTTCTCCTCAAGGGTTATAGCGAAAATCTTTTTCCAATGTGTCCTGAACCTTTTTTCGAGATACTCTGGATCCTCAATAAGCAGTTTGGAATTAGCCACTAAAGACTTAATTCCTATTAAGAAACTTTCAAATATAATACATACCTAAATATCTACGTGAAAAAACTTGTGAGATATTGTGGACAATCAATTGACAAGAAATTTCAGTATTATTTCTCTCTATCCTAAACATATAAGATTTGTTTTTTCAAATAGGCCTCGGTGTTTATATATATATATATATATATATATATATATATATATATAAATATATATATATATATATATATATATATATATATATATATATATCCATTTCACTATATGGTTGCTTAAATGCAATTAGTTTATTTTTGCTTATATAGAAGGCTCTTTTATACTCAATTTAAGGCAACGACGTTGAGAATGATCAGGGAGGTCGTTTGATTGTTCGTTGGCACGTAGTGGACCTTGAAGACATGCTGGCTGAAGCTTACGTCACAGTTGTTTTTATGGTTGATGAACGGATCGAACGTAAGCCTTTTTTTATCAGAAAAATCAGAATTCAAATGCCATGACTCTTCAAGTTGTTGAGAAGGTGACGACAACGATTCTGACGTTGTTTTTACATATGGTCTGTAAGCGGAGGCCTTTTCAACGCACTTCAAGCCCCTGCCACTATCCTTCACTTGTTGTTGCAGGTCTTCATATATATCCGGTGAAAATGAGATTACTGCTATTTTTTCAACCAGTTCTCATAATCTGGATGTGGGGTCAATAACGTGCAAGCACGGTGAGGTCAGAAAACACACCTTCGTTGGAATTTATTTCTGCTTCCCGCAGAAGTTTACCGAGGTAGGATTGTATAACCGGTGGTACTCACCGAGCTTGTGAAATTTGCTTGATCCAACTAGAGAGTTGGGCAATCAAGCGGAGAAATGCGCACCCCGAATGCTGAGCTCATCGGAAAAAATCTCTTGACCTCTTTGGAGTGACCAGCTTCGCGAGAGTATTGCTAGCTCTTCATTGAGAGAAACCAATACTGCATCGATCTTCTCACTGAAATGTTGTGAGGAATCCTCGGTGGGAGTAATGTTGGCCATAGTTGTTGCGACGTGGCTCCGTAGAGGTTCTTTTGCACCAAATTTCTTATGTTATGTAATTCGATGGTTCCTATGGGAACACCATTTCGTAGTTGAAGAGGCAACTGCTTTTGAAGAGTGAACTGAATTTGTCTAGCTTTTATGACAGTAACTCCCTTTCCACATTCTTTTTTCTTTTGGCTCAATTGCTTTACAGCTTCTCTGCTATAGAATCAAAATTTGTCCACACATGTTGAGAGAAATTAAAGCATTCTAGTTCTTTATTAACAAAAATAAATATGGCAAACTTACAAATAACTTAACAACGTAAGAACTCAAATATATGTACATGCCAGAATTTAATCAGGGGAATCGTGCGGCAAGAAATTTTAGATCAGAGGACTAAATTATGTTGAATTGACCATTGGAGGAATTGAAGTCAGGGAATTCTTTTATGCTTGCAGATTCAATTAGTTGTGTGTGAATATAATTGTTAAAATAGTAAATATTATTTTTCAATTTTAAAATCAAGTTCATTGTCACATCACTAGGCATATTTAAAAATAATTTAATAATTGATAGCTTATTTTTCGACTTAGAGAGTGACAAAAAGTTGGTTCTGGCTTTATGACAATTATCTATTAGCGAAATCTAATATTCTCACCCCGAGACTCGAATTACTTGGATAAATTTGTCTGATTGATGAGAGAAACTTGGCCTGTGGGGGCCGATGGACTGGGTAAACTAGAGCTAAGCTCCTTTCAAACAATTTCGTTTTCCTTTTACCTCCCTAATTCTTTTACGGACGTCTTTGTATAATCCTTTGTATGGAGATTCGGTCGTTTCTTTTACTCTTACAATTTAATAAATAAGAAAAAATCAGTTATTTTGATTAGGGATTAGTTTGTTTTGCTGATATTCTGAATCTAATGCAGATATTAGAGTATGTTTAAGAAAAACTAAAGAGTATTCAACAAGTGTAAGATTCGCATCCTTAGAAAATTATTGCTGGATTTTGGTGTCTATTCTCGCAGTTGAAATTCATGTAAATTTGTAAAATTTTGTTACTAGAGGTTTTGGAGTCGCTCCTGCAGGGTTGGATATTGTGTGAGTAGCTCAGTGCTTATTTTCTATCAAAAGGAGTTTTTATCCAGAACTGTTATCTTTTGACACCCCGTTTAAAAATAGTTAACTTATTTAACATTGGCAAATTTCTTCTTTTAGCTAACAACAACCGCAGTTCAATGTAAGCACTCTGAGAGGGGTAGTTTAGAAGGAGTAGCAGTTGAATTATTGAAGTTAATTAGGAAGAAAGTGGGAGCAAAAAGGTCTGCTTACCGAAGTCGCCTGACCTCACTTAATCTGATGTAATGCCTTACGAACTTCAAAACTGTCAATAATTCCCGGACTAACGCTGGGACAACCTTGACAATTATATCATTTAAAAGAGAATGTAAAAGAACATAAACGTTTCGTTAGAATAGTTATGATGTTTTGCCAAATAATTCTCAGGGTAACATTGAGAAGACTTTTGCAATTATATCAATCAAAAGAGAATCTTAAACAACATGTGTTCCTGACTTGCAACATTATTTATGTGAACTATTATTATGCTATTTTTTATGGATTTGGCCCCTATGAAGGGTCCTCTAGTAAAACCATGCGACAACGAAGTTAAAAAATATTAATAGAGGCGTGGAGTCCTGTCTTATTTTAAGCTCAAAGCTTAGACACAGAAATTTGCAGGTCTAAAGGGCTAAGTGCATCTTCAGATATCAGTTTTGACGTAGTTCTGGATGTTGTAAACGTATTTGTCTTTTGCTGTATCCTATAATCCATGGATGACAAGAGATTTAACGAGTGTCATAGGGTGATTGCATGATTTATAAATTTCGTGAAGACGACTATGCACACTTGCATCTAAGAAGATACTCAATGTGTCTGATGGAGTAGCTAAGGTTCGCAAATTTCAGACCAGGTAAGTAAGTTTAATATAAGTAATTTTGCTCAACAGTTAGACAATAAGTAATGAAAAAAGGGGGCCAAGAAAGGTAAGTGTATGCCTTATTCTCACTTTCTGCTGTAAAAAATTAAGGAACTCCTTTAAACTACCTTTCACTTTAAGTGTTGTTAAACAGTTAGAACAAATGATGGGTTGACTTAAAAATTAAATGATTTTTCTCTTCTAAAGAATCAATGGTTTTTAAACCTTAATATGTAATACCTTCCTTCACGATTGGGTGATATTATTGCTAATGAAATCAACTGTGTTTTTGATTCCTACCTTTATTTTTATGTTTTATTCGATGAAAATAACAACCGATGTATACATTATTTTTCAGTAACCCTCAACAGTTTTCTCTTTGAATTAAACTTTGTTTACAATACATGCTTTCATTTAAAAAAATAGAAGCTTTTGTAAAATTCTATTTTCTAAGGATAGAATAGTGCTATTTTCCTATTAAATAAATGCTTTAATTCACAAAAGGAGAAAAGAATAAGTAGAAATAGCGAAAATTATCTTAAAAGCATTGTTTTCCAGGCCTATAGGAAAGTAGTAAGGCTAACCAATTGTGATCAAGACAAAAAATCTCGAAATCCGAGAAATTAAATTTATAATCATGAAATATTTGCGTAACAATATTGAAGGTTACAAGAATTGGGATATATAAACATAATTCGTTGCAATGGTACCAAAGATCTATCTATACCCATCACGTCACAAATTTGTAGGACACCTATCCTAAATAAAATGCTTACAACCACTTTTGGAGTAGGTATGGAGTACTTTTAGACTGCCGTATAAAAAGAAGCTACTTTTTAGAAATTAAAATTTTTAGAATTCAGAAATCGCTTCACAAAGATGGTTACAAAGTGCACTGTTTGACAAATCGAAATCCAGACCACTTCTTCTGCTCTGAGGTTCTTTAAGTTATTTTGGTCTCTAAAAAAATATTTTCGCATCCAGAATAATTATAATCAGTAATGCTAGAAGAATTAACCATCAGATAGGTTAATATTCTAACTATAAAATCAGGGTACCAGAGGCAAACTCGCTTATGAATGATGGCTCTTTGTTTTATAGTACGAAAATACACAACGAATCACGAATCTAATTAAAATATTTTATTTTCCTTCGATAATAATCTAAATCTTATCTTTATGAAAGTTGTCCCGAATTGAAATGGAACTTGGATATCTTAAAACCTTCTTGAGCCTATAAAAATTCAATATAAAAACCAATAAACTTACTTGAAATACGGGTAAATATTACACGTGAAAAAATTCGATAAACAGAAGCTTCTGTTTGCTTATATCGACTGAACTGGCTTATTTATTTCTTTTGATCGTCGCCAGTTCGGTCTTTTCTTTCAATAAATTGTCTGTATTAAGGAAGTGCATGCTGGATATAGAGGGCTAAATAGCCTCCAAACCATTGACCTTCCGCCCTATTTTCTATAGGAAAAAATGACCCATCTGTGATTGTCTTTTCATAATCGCAATTCATTTTTCTACCTTGTCTTTCCACGGTGATAAAGTGAAGCCATTTTAGGCTCGGATGTTTTCTACCATTCTCCGTCTTCTCTTTTTGTTTCAAATGGCCTCAAACTATTTATTGTCATCAGTTTTATCTAGTTCCCGTTAATCACCGCCTTTTTCTAGAAACTGTCGTGTTTTCGAATCATTCACGAGTGCTTCAGAAATTAATAAAATGGTACTGAAGGTGGAATGAAGGGGGGTAGTGGGCAGACAAAGTTGCGGCTATGTGTACATAATAAACGTATATCTTGTCTTTGTGCCTCTGTTCAAAAACCAACTTATTTTTATAGGTTTATGTACATTTTATTATGACTTTTTACTATTGTTATAGGTTTCAAAGCGTGGTCTGCTGAACTGTAGACATTTGAAAGCTGCTCATTATTTACACACCTCGTCCAGCAAAGTTATTTATTGCATTGAGATTTTCAACACAGTTTAAAGCTTTTCTGTAGTCCCTTTATGTCGCCAGGACGTGACAGGTTTCAGAAGCCACTCAGAACAAATGTCCAGACCGAAATATGATCCTGGCAAAATAAGTAATATTGGGTGATCTGTAATTGATGAGTAATTTGGGGTGAAGTAAGTTTTGATTCCATCCGAAAACTTACCAATACACCAAAATTCATCAAAATCTGAGAGGATGTGGTTCCACCATTGTCTAACTTTTCACCAAAAAATAATGATCAAGAGGAGCACACTCAAAATTACTCATCAATTTAGCCTAATCAAATATTACTAATTAAGTTTAGTAAACCAAAATTTAGTTAGTAAGATTAGCACTCCTAAATATACTCATCAGGATTAACACACTACAATTTATTCAACCATTTAGCGCACCCATGATTACTCATCAAGATTAGCACACACAGAATTACTCATCAATATCTGAACAATAAAAAATCATCATTAAGTATAGCGCCCCCAAAATTCCCTAGACAAATACTATAGTACACAAAATTACTCGTCAATCTTAGCGTATCTAAATTTGTGGACCCAATTGACCCAAAATTACCCATCGGGTTTAGTTCACCCCAAATTACTCCCCAATTAAAGAGCCCCCAATATTACTTATTTTGCCAGGATCACATTTCGGTTTGGACCTTTGATCTGAGTGACTTCTGAAACCTTTCACGTCCTGGCGACATCAAAAGGACTACAAAAAAGAGTTGAACTGTGTTAAAAATCTTAAATCCATTTTTAGATATTTTAAATAGAAGCAAAGTTATGAAAATCCTAATTTATTTAGGGGATTTTGGAAGCATCCTCAAAATTTTAAGACTTGAATCTCATTCCCTAATTTACCTAGAAAATTACCAAGAAGTGACATGTTTAGGGATGAGGATTTGATCTTTTTAATAGTCTCCTTTAAATATTGTGATCTTAACATTAAAAAGACGAGAAATAATAACGACACACTACGTTTTCTGAGAGCAAGAGTTAGCTGAGTGGATACGGCGTTGCTCTCCCAACGCTACGGGACTGCGTTCGATCCCGGCATGAGCGGACACAAACGTCAGCGCACGGAGAGCTCTGGTTACCGACTGGTGCACATGCTGTTCTCACCCCTGTATTCAGGTGGGTAGATCTAACACTTCTCTCCAAACACATACCCAATTACAACACTTTTATCTTTCCTCTCCCGTATTCACATCACAACACACTCATACACTCTTTGTTCCAAGGAATCCTGCCGATAGGTATCTATATCCACATACCTCTGAGGGCGGAACAGGTCCTTCTTCCGCGGCGCGACAAAAGTTCCGCCTGGAAGCTGTTTTGTCTCAATACACAATACTTCCTTGCACCTGCCCCAAAGAGGACTGGCCCTGATGCCATCCCCCTCACAAGCAAATGTCATAATGATCTTTATGTCTATTTCATTATTCGGTCTGGATCAGTCTGGATAAAGGCATGTTTGCGAACTACAAATACTACCATTTTCTGATCAAGTTCATTTTATGTTGGCAGGAAAACGATACCCGAGGATTTAGTGGAACGTCAAAGAGGCAAAGTTGCTTGGAATGAGACCCCGACGCCGTCTCCAAATAATAAAATAACATTTTCTATTTTAGAGAATCTGCCCTGATTAAAGGGGCGGGCGGGGGGGGGGGGGTTGACTAAAAATCACAAAAGATCAACAAAAGATCTTGAAAGTGAAAAAGCATCTAGCTGTCAGCTTTATCAGGTCTCATCTAGTATTCCGACATGTTCGATAAAAACTAACCATTGTTTTAGGCATATGTACATGTAAACATGCATTAGAATTAAGTACACTAACCCAAAACCGACATGGGAGCTATCCCTCTATATTTGGGATATTATATTTTATTATATCTCAGCTCATTTGGAGACGGCCATCGTGGTTAATTAACTCAAGCCTGTAAAGTATACACATAGATATGTTGCTCTTGAGCTCTGAACAGCTGAGGTTGTCATGCAAAGGTAGATAAAGCTATTGTGTGCTACTGCTAATTCCAAAGGATGCATAAATCCTAGCTTGGAATTGATCGCGCGTCGATCTAATATAGGCGCCGTATTTAAATAACGAGGACTTTATTTATAAAGGAAGGATAACTAATGCCTGAATTTCTTATGGATCATTTTTTATGAATTTACTCAAATTACAATATTTGTCATTATGTCTAAAATCTCCTTCCTGGTGCACTAGAGTAGCCTGGTCACTTTGACACCGCAACCCTAAGAGTTATGAAGAAAATTAAAAGAGTAAATAAAGACTCAGAATGCATTCTATAAGGATAAACTGGAGAAAGGTTGAAAGCAACGCTACATAGGGCCACGTTTCTTAATTGTTGTTATTAAAATTTATGTAAAAATTCGGATTCGTAAGAAAAATGAAGGATATGGATATTGAAGGAAAAGGAGGATGTGGAAGAAGGTCGAATGAGTAAGATAAGTTTAACATACGTCCAGACTTGGCAGTCTGTACTAAGTATGAGGGGTCTTTTCCAGTGTCCCGACAGAGTTTTTAATTGTTTCCATTAATTGTGCAAGAATATCCCGGATTTTGATATCATTGTTTTTACATTACTTTGAAAAATGTTATATAACATATATATATATATATATATATATATATATATATATATATATATATACATATATATATATATATATATATATATATATATATATATATATATATATATATATATAATAAATCATAGTGCTTTTAAACTTTCAAATTCATCGAGAAGTCACTGGATTTTAATTCAATGTAGCTGATGATTTCTATCGTGTGTCTATAGATTATAGGCAATAAATCTTTGGCGTCTCATAATTTTTCAGAAAAAAAGTATGAACACCTTTTTTCAGATAGGATTATGAAAATAATAAGCATAATTTAGCATGTATAACACTATTTATTTCACAGATTACATAGTTTTGCTGAATTTTGCTAACCAGATAAATAATCAAAGAACATGGTGTTGTATTGATGTCACTAATTAACAGTTCAAAGAAACACATCTGTTTTTAAAACAAATTAATCTATCAATAATTTTGACGCTGCATTTCTCACTATTAAAAAAAGAAATCAACTGAAACAGTTATTTTGTTCGCCTGTCATAAATAAGCAATGATAAAAATATAGTCATAGTTCGGTAGCCCTGTATTAATATAATAACAAAATAGAAGATTTCAGAAAATATACAATTATTGTCCGGTATTACAGGGTATGGGGTCCTTTAGTCATCATTTGTAAACAGTTCCGCCCCAGGACGTAACAAAATATCGACTGTAAATCAATCGAATAATACACAAATGACTTTAGCGGGCTTTTAATCGTTAATAACTTTTTAATGACTTAGGAAGGCAGGAAAAAGCTGCACCAATTTTATATTTGACGCTCTGTAATACATTGACTGGGCTTAATGACCAAAGACTAGGAGGATTTTACCAAATGGTTCCTAGAGTAAGTCTTTCAAAACCATCGTTGTATCATAGAGGGGCTACTTTGTAGCTATGCGTCAAGCCTATTGACTTTTCGACTTTTGTGCCTTCCTTTGCTAGCTACTTCATGCCATCAATTTGATCTCACCACGTGATGATGCTCTTTCTTAAGAAGTCAGAACTGCTCTTTCTTAAGAAGTCAGAACTGCTCTTCCCAGTCAGGCATCAACTTTTAAATTAACCGTATTCTAAGTCCTGATTTTGCAATCTTTTTCTTTTGATAAAACCTTTCATCAAAGGACAGACTCTCCTTTTCAACCGACAACGACTCCATCATCTAAGTACAAAATATCCAACGCTAAATTCATTCTGGTTCACTTTGCAAATAATAACGTTACATAAAATAAAATTAACTTATGCGTTAGGGTCTTGCCCTTTAGAATGATAAAAATATAACTTTCCTGTTTATGGGCTGACCTTGTGTAGATCCGAGTGTCTTTGTCAGTGTCTTGTATTTTAATACTTTAACTGCCCTCTTCTTTCAATGGAATCCATCATGCTATCATTCGTCTTCGAAGGTCATCGTGCGACGCGCAAGCTCCTCCTATAAAATGATAAAATTTATGTAGATCAGCTTCGAGAATAAAACAACGAATCAGGAGGACCTTGGAGCAGTAGTAGTCCCCTAGAGGTGTTGTACCTTGGCACACCAACGTATGGACACACCCAAACCCTCGCCAACCCAGGACCCACAGTTTTGTGGATGTCCTTGACTGGACAAAGACTACTGGAGTCAACACCTAATGTAAAATCTGCTATGGCTACGCGCACTACCCGAGCGTTATTAGACCGACAACTCGGAAGTCTCCTGCAACATTCCACAATGGCTGGTCGTCTTAGAGCATCATGCAAACACCCCAATTATGGATTGTGCTCAGAATGCACACCCCCTACCCTCTCTAAGCATCTTTTGTGCAAGTTTTTCTCTATGCCCAACTTATTCTTTTTAACGGCATGCAGTGACGTCATCACCGAAATCAACGGTTAACTAACTCCTACTATTAGTGAGAGAAATATCATCGAAATAAAAATATGATGGGGGTACTTACACATATCCTAGTACAAAAGATTAAAAGGACCAGCAAAAATCGTAAGTAGATTAATACAATTTGAGAAATTATAGGTTTTGGCAATGTGAATTTTGTGTATTCCAAATTGGCTGACTAAAAAATGACTACTGACCAAAGAGTTCCTAAGTAGTCTGAAGGAAAATGGCTAGCAATGCTCATATACTTCACCTTCCTAAAAGTCTTCTCAGTGAAGTTTAATCCCGATTTGAAGTTTGCGCAAGGGAGCTAAATCGCTTAATTAAGCAGAGAAAAGCAAAATTATCTTGCCAATATCGTGGAGTCACATATCTTTTAAATAAATCGCGTGTATATTTAATTTTATGGAGAATTCACGTGTATGTTCTAGTTCTGGACATATTGCATGTATTTTTACACCGTTTAAAGGTGAATTCTTGAGAGTATGGCCAAGATTTCCTCTTTATGCTTTGACGGCTTCATGCTATTTTTCTTCTTTCCAAAATCAACACGAGCATTTTGGGGAAAATTTCAATGCATCGCATTTCGAATAGCAAAGACTTTTTAGCTTATATTAAAATCCTTTGGATATTTTTGTCTTAATGTAAGCACTCAAAGTTCCACTACTCCGCCGCTCCCTCCCTAACCCTAACTCCCTCCTCACACGCCACTCTCAACCAATCGCAATAATTTGAATAAAAGTCTAATCAATATCCAGGAAATTTTAAGAAAAATAATTTAAGATTTATTTACAAAAGAAGTTGAACGGGATTTATTCTCTCGTGAGCTCGATAAATACACGGAAAGAGAGGAAGCAGGAGAATGTAATTAGTGCAGTTCGGTTATTTTACATATTTTTCAAAGTGAAAAAATCTGTAACATTTTCGCCTATTTATTTGCCTATATCGATCTTTTGTTTACGCCTATATAAATATATATATGATTCGTTCGTTTAGAGACTATGAGTGTCATTCTGTTTTATTTCAATTAGAAATGGTTACAAACTATCTATTTGACCATTTGTTTCCTCAGTTATGCAATCTCTAGCAAAAGAATTCATTATTAACTCGAATTACTATTTTTTCCCCCGCTTGTTATTATTAAACTCCATTGGCAATATTTAATCACATTATTCTCCTTCTTCTTTCTCATTGTGTTCTTCCTCCAGTAAGTAGAGCCTCGTTTATTCGATATCGCATTTACTTCTACATGCCTTGTCTCCGCTTCTGATTAGAAGAGAAACCGCGTTTAGTTGCGACCAACTAAAATAGTGGTGGTTCATGAGGTTTTGGGACACTGTATTATTTGTGCAAGAGAAGCTTGGATTTTAGAAAGGAGCTCCCAAAACACACATGGATATAAAATCAATGCAAGCATCACAAGAGCCATACATGTTAATAAAAGTATTATTAAACGCACTGCGGATGTCTTAAGATTTTAGTAATTCTACAAATTAACAAATCCAACGCAATCCAAGGCCATTTGTCATAAATATTTATATTTTGAAATTATTACACAAAATGCTATATAGTCTATGCTTATTATCTGTATACAGTATATAGCACATCACTAATTAAGGATCAAAATTTACTATTATGCTGATATAACCGAAATTATATTAGCGCTCATTTTGTCATTGATAGTTTCTTTTGAACTGAAAAAATAATTCGAGGGTTAGGTGGGTCGGGGTGGGGGGTAATTTTTTTTTAATTATGTTTACACTAGATTGTTTTTGTGGGTTCTTTTCGTTTGGTTTAGTAAGTTCTGTTATGTTTGTTTTATGTTTTTCCCACCAGAAAGGAAGCAAACAAGAAGCCTAGTTTACTGAACTTTCCGTGCCATAGCCTAAAGCCTTTGGCTTATCTTTCTCATGCAAGAGTGAATGGATCTTTACATGAATTTTTGTTGTTAATCTGTAGAATTACCAGAGCTAAACATGATGAGCTAACAATCCACCACTCACTTTCGACATCATCGTTAAATTAGCGTCTTATGTCAATGTGATGCTAATCCCCATTGGGGGTGATTTGGCATTTATTGAATCGTTGCCCATACGTTCTCTCTTTCCTCCCGGCTTATGAGGTCCTACCAACACGGCTAATAATAGGTCGATTGCTCGGAAAACATTACATTCAAGTGCTAATATCTCGGAAAGTATTGTTTTGCTTATTGAAAAAATAGTAACAGAGAATTCCGTTACGCCGAAAAAATAGATTGAATGGAAATATTTATTTTTTATAATTAACCCATCTTATGATATTAAACGCATTCAAGAAGATAAAACTAACTTAAACAACCATCTTAGCTCAAAACAAAAGTAATTGTAATCACTACATTGATTTTAATAATATCAAACTAGACCATGATTCGGATAAGTTCTACAAAACACACAAATTTCAAATTCAAATATGTCTAAGGACTCATTTAGGTTCCACAAATTTATTTAATCTACATATGCTTTCCTTTGTTATCCTTCCCTTTTCTAAAAGCCTTCTCTATCCTTTCTTATATATAAAGAAATTGTGTCCAGTCTTTTTATTGTAAAAAGTTGAAGATGGAGGTTAATATCGAAAGTAGTCATTTAATGTGATATACTGATTCCAATAGTAGGATTTTATATCTTTAATATATACATATATTATTTATATATATATATATATATATATATATAGAGAGAGAGAGAGAGAGAGAGAGTGAGAGAGAGAGAGAGAGAGAGAGAGAGAGAGAGAGAGAGAGAGAGAGAGAAAGAGGGAGAGATATCATTTAAACTTGTTTAGAACAATGGCCTCAGGAAAAAGAAATCTACAATTAATCATCGGTAAACTATCTATGATTACCCGATATTCATTAAATTCTGCATTCTTAAAATGCCTCAACTTCATTGCATAAATGTGAGATGCCACCAGCAAGCAATTTCCTTCCTCTCACTAATCAATTCTCCTTTTCTCCGATAGAACTAAAAATTTAATTTCTTGGACTAATTACACCTAAACCATATATCTCATCAACGCCTCTTCATATCCACTCGCACATATGCAGGATTTATTTCAAACTGAGCTTTTAAAAAACAAGGTCTGCTCACCAACCTCGCGTGCTCTTACTTATTCTGATTTAAGACTTCACGACCTTCAAAACTTTTAATAATTCCTTGTCTAACCTTAGGAGGACCTTGTTAATTCTATCATTTGAAAAAGAATTTGAAAAACAACATGAGAGTTTCAAATTTCCATTGAATTGGTTCAATATTTACAATGTTATTAGAAAGGCAAAAAAAGCAAAACAAGAACGACGGACGGACTGTCCGACCGACCAACCGACATAGTTGGTTATAGAGTCGCACGCGACTAAACCACTGCGGAAAAGTCCGTCATTCCATCCTTTCATTCCCCCAGAGAATTGCGTTTTATTTTTTCTCTTGGCTATGACTCCTACTATTATCATTGTTTACCTTCCATCTTGCTTGGCTTTTATTTGATGATGGGGGAAAATAAATCTACATAATTAATAGATCTTCTTCCCTTCAAGTTTAGAAGAAAAGTCCACCATCGTTTATATCCTGGTCCATGTTTCCTTAGAAAACAAAAGGCGAGGTGGAAGAGCGAAATATCGAAGGAAGAATACTTGAAACATGACATTCCAGGAAGCGCAAATTAATACTCTCTCGTCGTGAAAGGAGGAGGCCGGAAGACAGAAGAAACTCCTCACATGTGGTTAAATAATTCAAATTTTAGACAAAAAATTCTTTAATTTTCCTTCATGTCCAATTACTTTTGTCCGTATTTTCGTTTTACTGCCTTCTAATTATTATCTTACTTGTGTATCATTGCAGTTTTAAATTCAATCTAAAAATTATTAATTTTACACAGGTAACCACCCGAAAGCTTGATTTTAGTGGAGGTAATTATACATTTTTGACTCAGAAAATGGCGTATTGAGTGATTTACGACCGCAATAAGTACTAAATTGATAAAAATACGCTGAGAAGCATAGGGTAAACTTTAATTCTATGCGGTACTTAAGTTGTGGCTTAGAGTGTCAGTTATTCCACTTTTGATAGTTGTGTTTCATCCCATTTCATATATTTCTCAGCATTTTTATCTCTATTTTTATTTTGAAATTTACACTAGTTGAGGTTTATGTTGTATGTAATTCCAACCAACGTTTATCGTCTGATGAAGAAATATTATTATGTTTAAAGGATGCAGTTGCCAATTGTATATCGCTCCAAATCCATTGCTCGTATGCTGAATTTGTAAAGCCTACAGACAACCACTGCTTTTGTTATATATCTAAAATACACAGAAGCGTAATACATATTTTGTTTAATCCACAAACACAATTATCCTCACAGACTTATTCCAGTAAAGGAAAATTTCTTAAGAACAACCGTATTTGATTACTTTTATAAGAATTAGCAAAAAAAACGAACCATGGTTCATGTAGTGTGGCTTGGGGCAATTGATGAGACTTTTCTCCGAATTATCAGATCATTTTCCTTTATCGTCCAATTATTTTCGTCGCAATACAAGCAAAGATTGATGAAAGTTGAAAGGTCCTTTCCCTGTCGCCATTTAATTACCGATCTTGCAGTCATCTGTAAAGTTGATTAAACCACTTATAATCCTCTGCTTATTTATTGTTTGAGATTTTGCGCCCTCCACTCTTATACGCACATATGTAATTCAGTGTGGATTATTTAGGCTTGTGAATGGATTTCATTTGAAATTTCATTAAAGATTTTCTTCAACTTGTTGCAGTTTGGCGGTTTTACGGCAAATTTCCCAGTGATGAATCTTTTAGGCACTAATAATTTAAACTTCTAATAAGTATTGTTATTTAATACTTTAATGGGACTCTTTCAAAATACTTTCAAGATTCCGAAAAATAATGAATTTATTGAAATGAATATGAAAGGAGCTTGCGGGATAATTTCATGGCTATAATTTTCATTTTATGGCATAGGAGCACTACGAGCCATTGGGCACTAAAGCTGATCAGGCCAAAGGGTGTCCCTAGAAATTGGACACATAGGTAAAATTGAAATTCATCTTATTTCATTTAGATTACATTTTATTCAATTAATATTAATATATAATACTAAATTGCTTTTTGAAAGTGATTTCCACTAAATGTGAATTATAGTTTTATGCGCTTTTCGAGATTAATCTGATGAACCCGATGCATTGCCAAATTTTGTCTAATTGAACCCATCCATTTATGATGACTTCCCTCAGGAGAGTTTTAATCTATATGTATCATTTATTACATATGATTTCTTATTTATAGATAAATATGTATTTATATGTTAGATATAATAAGAAAATGCGTGAGTAAAGGGGTTCGGTTCCCTTCATTATAGATAGGATGATTTGTTCAATTTTCGTTCTCGAGATCGTTAAAAGGAAGCGCTTTTTTAAAGGCTTTGAATGGTTATACTCCTGGTTGCTACTACCTTTGTATTATCTTTGACTTTTTCTGCTTGTTAAGTTTCTCCAAGTTTTATCCTAACTTATTTTATTTTTTTCGTCTTGCTGATTTCACCAGGATTGTGTCAAGTATATAAATATATATTTAATCCAATCCCTTTCAGTACTCATTTTTTCTTATATGATTAAGGCTCGCAATAGATAAGATTAACAGTCAATGACAAAGTTATTGATTTGCGGCAAATTGGTGGAGGGTCAAAGGCATCAATCAACTTACCACTGACGTTTCGCTCCTCTCGAGCTTCCTCAGGCTAATATGAAGCTAAGAATTAGTTTCTTGTTATCTGAGGAAGATTTAGAGGAGCCTGGCATCCGTATGAAAGAACCCTGTAGCATTTGTGGTTGCGCATAGATTAATGTTTGAGGTAGTGATGGTAAGGGTGCCTAAATTTAATTTTGTTTCTTAACTCGTAAAAACAAATATTACCGTATTGTTTTCCCCCCAAAGAAAGGAAACCTCTTGTCGAAAATGCATCTGCATCATTTAATCAAACGAACTTATCTTTAAAGAGAAAAACCAAAGGTTTTAACTCTTTTGGCCTCATTCTAGCGTGGATGCTTTCCATTTTTCTGGTTTTGCCTGACAGAAAAGTCATTTATTGGTGGAAAACGCATAACACAAGTATCCTTTTCTAATTGCGCAGGCATCATGATTCCTTTCTAATTACACAATTATATTGGTACCCTTTTAATTACACCAGCATTATAATCCGCTTCTAATGACATAAATATCATAAGCCCTTTCTAATTACACAATCATCATGATCCCTTTTTAATTACACAAATATCATGAGCCCTTTCTAATTAAACAAGTATCATGAAGCTTTTATAATTACAGAAGTATCTTGATCCTTTTTTCAGTTACACAAGCATCATGAGCTCTATCAAATTAAAAAAGTATCATGAGCCTTATATAATTATACACCTCTATTGGTACCCATTTAATTACATCAGCATCATAATCAGTGTCTAATGAGACAAATAAAATAAGCCCTTTCTAATTACACAAGCATCATGATCCCATTCTAATTGCAGAAATATCATAAGCCGTTTCCAATTAAAAGAGTATCATGAACCATTTCTAATTACAGAAGTATCTTGATCCTTTTTTAATTACACAAGCATCATGAGCTCTTTCAAAGGACAAAAAGTATCATAAGCCCTTTCTAATTACAAAAGCATCATGATTCATTTTTATTTACACAAGTATCATGAACACTTTCTACTTACACAAGTATCTTGATCCTTTTTTAATTACACAAGCATCATGGTACAATCCAATGACACAACTTATATGAGCCCTTTCTAATTAAACTAAGTAAATGCTCTCTTTATAATTACATAAGTATCTGGCTCTATTTCAAATGAGGACAGCAGCATAATACCTTTCTAATGACACAAGTATCCTGATCCCTTTGTAAGTACTCAACCATCATGATCCCATTTTATTTTCATAAGTATCATGATCCCTTAATAAATACAAAAGTTTCATGCTCCCTTTCTCATTACACGAGATTCTTGATCCCTTTCTCATTAAACAAGTGTCATGCTTGAATTATTAATACAAAATATCTTGATCATTTTCTAATTAGATAAGCATCATGATCTCTTTGTAATTACATAAGTTTTATGCTCCCTTTATAATTACACGAGGTTTTTGCTCACTTTGTAATGACACAAATATTATGAACCCTTTCTAATTAAACAAGTATATTGTTCCCTTTCTAATAACACAATAATCATGAGCCCTCTCTAGTTAGATAGGTTTATGCTCCATTTCTAATCTTACTAGGTTCTTGATCCCTTATTCATTATACATGTGTCATGATTTTTTCTAATTACTCAAATATCTTCATCCCTTTCTAATTAGACAAGTATCATGACCTCTTTCTAATTACACAAATATCTTGATCCTTTTTCTAATTACACAAGCATCATGATCCCTTTCTGTGAATATCTTGTTGAAGAGAATTTAGGAATAGAGTTGTAAGTGCTACCATTTCAACAGTATTTTGATTTAAAGAAGGCGAGAAGCAACACATAAATAAATATAGTTCAATTAGTCCATTATCAGCCTCATATAAATTACTTTAACAACACATTTAAAACCGCTACTACAAACCCTCGAGTTCACACAGCCACTGGGATATTGCAGTATCTGAAGTAACTATATTACTTATGACCATCTTCAGGTTGCTCAAAAGATAATGTCAAGAAGAAGAATTGAAGGCGATATCTTCTCAAGTTCGCGATAGTAGCCCAGAAAAAGGGTCTTTGGCGCAATGAACACCAAGCTGGGTTCAAGAACATCAGAGAAGCAAAGAATTAACAAAACCTTTATTAACCTATCCTTTAGGCGCAAAAGGACATGGGAAATAATTAAAATACTCTGCTCCTTCCAACTTCTCGACCTTATGACCTTATACCACCCCCTCCTAGACACTCGCAATCCGGCCTTGCTCCTCTATTATTTGTTGTTCGGAGTCTCCTATGTGGAAGCGTGATTGTGCTTTTTCTATATCTGCAAAGAAATTAGGGAATGATTTGCCATCTGTGAAACGCACCTTTCATAACGTGTGCCTTTTTGCGTGCATTAAGGAATCGCCTCTTCTCCCTAGCTTGTCCTCAATCGATACAAAGTTGCTCTGTGATGGTCCATAGCCTCAAAGAACTCCATACAAAAGTCCTTATTATTCTTATTGCTGGTTCAATTCTATCCAATCAATAAGATAAAACAAAACGAGACAATTATTTAATTAGAAAAGATCCTGATGCTTTTATCAGGGAACACTGGTTTACAAATGTTCCTAAATTTACCTCTTTAAGGGAGTCGCCGTAGCGCTCATTAATCGCACGCGTAGTTAAACGAGTCCTTAAACCCTTTATAAGAATAATTTAAATATACAGAGCATTTGAGTAAAAAAGGATGTAAGTTAATTAGAATACAACCTAGGACAATAAATTAATTGTTTTTGTGAATTATATTGTAAATATGATAATTATAAGAGCCAACTAAATATTAAACTGAATATTAATACAGGAATTCTACACAAAATTAATACACCTTGAGAACAGTAATTGAAATTAGAAAACAAAAACAAAAACTCATTACACAAAAACAAAATACATCATCAGACAAAGACAACGACAGATAGAAGAACGCGGAATCATCTCAAAAAACGAAAACGTTGTAAAAGAGAAACAACGACCTAAAAGCCAACCAAGAGGTACCTGATAGAAATTACTTCACTTTGTTGCTCAAATCTCTATCGACCATGAGTAGCGTGCCTTAAAGAGCTTTTCTATTCGTTAGATTCTTTGTCTTCCGCTTAGCCGAGTGGTCTAGGTGGCGGTTTAATTGAGATCAAAGCGCTGGCTCGCTGCCTGAATGTGTTGGATTTATTTCATCATTCTCTCGAGCTCATGAATACACATATTGTATTCGCCGCGTGTTTGATTCAATTTCTCCATTATCCTTTGAATTCCTAATATATTCTCTCTCTTTCTTAATCTCGATCGAGCATGCAAAGCGTGCGTTAAAAAACTATTGTATTCGGAAGATTTTTGTCATCTGCGTAGCTGAGTGGCCTAAGTGTCGGTTTAATTGAGATCAATGCGGTTTTTGGATGCTGTAATGTGCACGGTTCAAATCCCCACACAGCTCGAATTTTTTCGAAGTAAGAAATAACTATTTCTGATGAAAAATTATTCAGTTTTCTCTTTCTTGCGGTGAGCTATATATATATATATATATATATATATATATATATATATATATATATATATGGATATGTAAAAATCCCACAGGGTAATGAAAAGCGGATTCCAAGTTTTTGAACTTTGTGCAGTTCATTCTCAAGAAATACAAGTGTTATATACATAGAAGAAAACTAAGAGACGCTACGCCTACGTGCAAATAAAAGAAGACAAAACTGAGTGAGTGTGAAAAATAGAAATAAATTATCCGTAAAGTGGGATTAAAAGAAAGTCCAAATAGGCAAAGACATATAGATAAAATCCCCAGCAACTTATCCCTATGTGAGGGCTTGTTTGTGAAATGTAGAAATTTAAGTCACATAACTACGAATAGTTACAAATGCAATTATCAATAAACATCAAGAATTAACAACTTTAATAAATCTTACCTTATACATACTGTGTTCCTCGCCTAGTTTCTTCATTATTAGATGAAAATGGCATCTTGCTTAAACGAGTCCGATAGTTATAAATAAAATCTTGATTCAAATATTGTGGTTTACCATTATCTTTCATATATATATATATATATATATATATATATATATATATATATATATATATATATATATAGATATATATATATAGATATATATATATACATATGCTATTACATAGCATTTATTTATAGCATTTTGTGGAAAGCTTTGGACATATGGTAAGAATTATTTTGTTTATTATTTATTTGTTATAGGTAAGAGTATATTACATTTTTTGTTTTTTTTCCTATTACAGTTCATGAAGATGCTGAAGAAGCTTGATGTCTTTGAAGTCCTCTCAATGATTTTTCTATCAGATGGAGAAAAATCTGAAGATGATTTTGAAATTAGCGACATTGAAGTTGACGTGGTAAGTAGTAGACAGATGGATGTCTTAACACTGCTAATAACACATGAAGAAAACAGCTCATTTGCAATAGAAGAAGAAGAAGCATCGGAAGAAGCCACCGTTCGTCTCTCCTCGTTTGTTAGAGAAGTAAACAATAGAAAGCAAAGAAAAGTTGATGGAATTTATAGGAAAATTGATTTCCCCTCACTCCAGGATACGGTATGGAAGAATTTTGTGGATATTGATTAAAATTGGTGGCAGAACTCCATTATTTTTCTTTCGTATATATTTTATAAGGAAATGATAAAGAACATTTTTGTACAAACAGCAATATATGCTTTGGAAAAATCAGAACAGGAAATACACGTTTCTAAGGACGAAATGAAGGTGTATATAGAAATTTTTATTACCTCAGGGACTATGTAAATTCCATCTTTCCGACCCATTTTGAATAAATCTTTGAGATATTACGCAACTAAGTGAATTTCGCTGCGATATTTCAAAGGGACTAATTGGAAATCCAGAGACACCAAAGAGAGGACGACTGTCCAGTACTTATTTAAGTCTGCCTAAAAGGCGCAAGTTGCTTTCTAAGGCAGAAGAATCATTGCGCTTTGACAATACACTACATCTAACAGAGTGTACTGCTAAAACGATATGATGTAAGTGATGCATAACTGCGCATACACAAGTGAGATGTGTGAAGTGTAATGTTGCACTGTGTTTGACTGTAAAAAAAAATTGCCTTCGACCTTTTCACAGAAAGTAATTGTCCAGGTCTAACACAGTTAAAAAAGTAGCATATAACCATTTCCATTCAATCTGCAAATTTATTTCTCACCACAAAGCAGTTAAAAGTTAACTGCTTATCTTGTGTCAAATGGAGCTATTTGGAACTACCTGTTCGTGTGATAAATGGTGCCAGATGGAACTACTTTTTAGTTAGTTTACATTTTCGCAAAATAAAAAAAATGTTGGTGTTCTGTTCTTAATTAGCTTCCCCTAAAACTAGTTAAAAATTTTAATTATATCTATATTTATATTTGGGCATCAAAGGGTTAAGATCCAATAGAAGCGTGACACAAGGTCCGAGATACATAAATGTGACAATTTACTGAGGTAAAAAGATGATTGCAAGCGTGTTAACCTTAATTAAAAGACTTCCTCAAGAAAGAACCTTGCGTTGAAATAGAGAAGGAAATCTTGATGTAGGCATTGTTTAAAAACAAAAAAGCATTTGGGTGGCGCGTAAACCTTGCCTTTGGGCATGCAACTGTTAGTCAGGTTGTTTAATGGTAGCAAAGTGGGAATATTGCATCCTCTCTAACGTAAACTATATGTTCAACAAATGCAACGTTTTCATATAGACTTTGAAAGAAAACTTCCTTCACGGTTGACTCGAATGTGTTTCTTCCTCCTTCTCTATCATGCGGCTCATTTGACCGAGGAGAAAAAAGAATGTATTAGGTTAGGTTAAGTTGGGTTAATGCTTTAAGTAGTTCCTTTTTCTCTATATTCAACCAAATTTGTAGTCCATGAGTCAAATTCAGTCGCTATATCTTCGACTAATTATCAACGTTTACCTTGAGATAAAGGAAGTGAGATGGGAAAATATCAAATCATATATTTCATCAAAAGCAGATGACTTATTTTAAAGTGGTTTCCACTTGTTACTAAACCAAGGATTAGCATTTTTAAAAGTGCTGAAAGCTAATTTGGTGAGTAATTGTTTATTTTTGTATATTATGACGGATTTTTTCTTTCTTGTAAAAAAATGCATTTAAACTTTTATAAATTAATACAAACAAAGACTTTGGCGAAACAAACAGGCGATTGTTTTCCAAGTAGTTGTTTACTACGAATAAAAAGTGTCATTGTGCAAATATATTTATATATATATGCTATTAGACAATCTAACTATCCCCAGAAAGACTATTTTAATACTATTTTAACTTTTACTGTTGCAGTCACAGACACGAATGCAGTACTGATGGGTTAAAATGAATTCTTTTCTGTGATGGCAAAAGTGAAATTTGAAATAAACAAATTGAAATAGTTTTTTGGTCCGGTGAAGTGGTAACTAACTAAATGTATAAATAATCCTCACCGCATTAAAGTTTGAAAACACAAAAAAATACTTAAGGTTGAAATAAAATAGAATGAGATTTCAACATCAGACAAATTCGAATAAAATAAAATAGATGAAAGCGTGGCTGATAATTTCCAATTTTTCTTTTGTAAATTTTATTTTGACTCGCACTCCAGGGATCGGCTGATGTGCAGGGAAATTGTTGAAGGTTGCTACAAACAAATGAAATTTTCGCACAATTTTTTCAAAGAATATTCAAGTGGCAATTTTGGTATGCTAAACATAACTAGAAAATGATGATAATAACAAAGAAAGATTATAAGGAATTATGAAAAATGGCACTTGTCTGATCTAAGTAAAATAAGAACTAGTACATTCCCCAAATTTATGACCAAATGTGTAGCAAAATGGTATGTTTCTGAGGGTGACAATGAACATAAGAACGTTTCGCGCAGTAGTACAATCAACTATTTTAAGAAGCAATTATTTCTACATAAGATTAAGAATGCTTTTTGGGTTTCGAAGTAAGGAATAATAATCAACTTACATAACAAATAATGATACACTAAATCTTACTGTCTCATAGGAAGTTAAAATAAATAATAGAAAACAACCTGCCAACAATTTGCCAGATGTAAATGTCTTCCCTTTTTACAAAACTTAATAAAAAGTTAAATATTATAAAGTATCCGTGTTTTTTTTCGGTTTCACTTAATCAAATATTTCTGTTTAAATATCTTTCCTTGTGTGCCACAGTGAAAGGCTAAATATAGTAAACAAAATTATGGCAGATCCTTATAGGCTATTAATGGACAGGGGTTAACCATTTATTAATCTGAAATGGATTACTTTGAGAACTTTTTTTCCAATTAAAAAATATATACATTTCTTTGGTAAATTAGTGTTGGAATAGATATAAAGCTGTGACAGGAGACCACGATATCATTCTTAAGAGTTGTGGGAACAAATGCCGAAGCTGCTCTTATCATTCCTAACAATTATGGGAAGAGACTTCGAAGCTGGTCTTTTACTTTAGGGGACGATTCACAAGACTACAATTCACTTCTTCGACTAAGGGCTAATTTTAATCCATCTAGCGTTAAGTCAATACGAATAATGCCTCTAATAGGCATTTAAAATTAAATAGATTTGTTGTTATTTTTCTCTCTTCTACGGAGAATAATTTATGTACTTCCCTCTTTTCATGATGCACAACACAACATATAGTGAATTCCTTAAAAGACTGAATTGGCTGGAAGAATATATGAATCGAGGTTTATGATAGCAGCAATGGGCAGAAAATTACCTACTTCGAAATTACTGTAATACTAGGATGTGATTGCTGAGTATCACCGATGTAAAAATATTACACATCCTTGTCTTGCACAATATTTTTAGCATATGCTTAGTCACCATACAATAATTTCTCTCTAAGAGATGAAATCTGACTTACTATTATCTACACTCCTAATCACACATTGTTTTAACTCACAATGTGTTCCAAATTCTTGACATATCAAGAACGAGTACGTATTAAGATAGGATATGATGAAAATGTATGATAGAGTCTATATTAGATGCGGGGGAAAAATTATAATTTTTCTATGAATGGAGATTCTAGAAGAGCTATAGTGAAATTACATGATTAAAGAAATGTAAATCTCAGTAAAGAAATTATGGTTAGATTGTCCTTTTATTTGTTTTCCTCTAGCAACGGTCGAAAAACTACAAGATTCAGATTTCATGACAATAGGTACCAACAGGCGATAATTTGGGCGACCTAATGATATTTCTACAGATTAACAACTCAACTGTTTTTGCAGAAAACTTTCTTTCACTGCATTCTATAAGCCTCGCTGAATCGTATGTTTCTATTTATTTTATCCGATAAGCCAAATTTTCCGAGTTATTAGCCTTTGAAAATACTATTTTACATGCTATCTAGGTATTTTTTACCGCTGCTAGCTTTGTCGGTATGAAGCCATCGGCCTATGCAGAAGAGAGACTACTATCGCAGTGATTAAAGAAAGACACATTCCCCACGATTATAAATAAGATCACCTTTAGTGAAGACGCTAATTTAATTACAGTTTAGAAGGCTAGAGGTAGAAGATTATTTAAACTTGTTGATTTTTTGTATTTCCACCGATATAACGCCTCTAATTTGTTACGCTTTTATTCTGATGGAGTGGTTAATCTGGCAAATCACCAAAAGTGGAAATGGTCAAACTCTAATCAATGCAAAGGAATTGTCGGCGAAAATTATTGTTATAGATTATACAACGTGTCCGTTGCACTGTGAAAAAGGTGCAAACCACGGTTTGGGGTTATTATAATAAAGCATGAACATGCTTATTGCTTAATAGCCTGTTAATCTTCATGTGATTCCTAATACCAAAAAACGAACCCAGAAATAAACCTAACCAAGGTATAACTAGTAAAGGGAAGTTAACACATCCATTAAATAGAGTTCAGTTTTATATAGTATTTGCTAAAATAGCTCCCAAATTTACGAGAGAAAGTGAAAAACCCTCAGATACTTCAGACCTGACGACAAATGGCCTTAAAGTACCTCGTTTTCAAATTGTCAACTCAACTTTGATTATTTATGGCCATAGGTTTCTCGCTCGAATTTCAAGTTGGTGGTACTTGGTGGCTTTTTTAACAATAGAAAAACAAAGAAAGTCAGTTAAAGGCGTATTGATCATGAAAATACTTTCTATTGGATTAGTTATTTTCCTTTTAACTTCTATTTAAAAAAATATAAATTACTCACCTGCGGCTAATATAAACAATTACCATTATTTTAAACTTAGGCTAACTTTTCTGTGCCTATTAACCTTAGTGTATATAATATGCGTTAAGATGTGTAAGTGCCGTAGAGTAAGCCGCATGCACAGTTGCTACATATTTGTATTTGCCGCTAGTATATGAATAGTAAGCCCCAATGACACTGCATTGAACACGACTGGGTAACGCTTCCTTTCAATCTTAAGCAAGCGGCTGTATTAAATAGTGCAAGGATGCATATTATAGCCAAGATAACTGGATACCCTGGCCACGTCCATTGCAATATAAATATGCAGTCCTGGCGAAAGTTTTTGAGATTAGTATACTTTTCCTCATATGAAAATTAATAGAAAACATAGTTGCATTTTCTTTTAATATGTTGCATCATTAATTGGTTATATATACAAAAGTTTAGAGCCAAAACTCAATTTATGAATAAACACATTCAATTCATGTGCTAAGTCAATTTTTACAATTATGCCCCGTGTTCTCCTGGAATGATTCAATTAATTTTGGATGATGGAAAGAAAATTTAGGATGATAACTGATAATGCTCTATTTTTGTTCAATAAGCACCAAAAACTCATAGTTAGTTTGATTATCGCCCACAAATTCTACTTTAGTTTCAAATCTACCGAATTTCCGGACAAAGGTCCGATGAAATTTCCAGCCAAGAACATCTATATTGCTTTTGCTTTGTGAAAAGATGCACCATCATACTGAATATACAGCTACCATCCGCAAATTGGAACTGAGCATTTGGGAAAAGTTGCTAAACAGGCAGGTTCGGGTACCATTTCTAGTTCATGCCAGCATTCTTGGGCAAATATTTTTAGTGCTTCAGTTCGCTTAATAAGAAGAATACCAAGATTTGTAGAATATCTTGCTGCTTCATAGAATTACTGCACACGACTCGAGTAATCCAAACTCTTTTCTGATACTAATAAAGGATGTTCCAGAAGCTACAATCTAGTGGAAATGAGCTTCATCAGAGAATATTACTTTCGCTGATCTTCAATAGTCCATTATTTATAATTCCTACTAACTGGAGTCGATCTATGATACTATTCTTAGTGAGATAAATCTTCCTCACAGCCATTTACGACCTGAGACCTTTATCGAAATATTTCCGCCTCATTGCCCGTACTAAAGAGCCCACACCTGCTTCTTTCTTATAGTGAGCAATCTCGGCACTCAAAACGACCTGACTTTACGGCTGGTACCTTACCAAGAGGCGATCTTTGCGTTCCTTTCAAGCTATTAGGCGTTCTGGAGAGCTCTTCACAGGAGTTTATCCTGGCGTTTTAAAGTCATTAATGATCATAGATTTTGTGATTCTTGATGCAATACCTTTATCAACTTTGGTGCAGAGCAACAAGATTCAAATCTTTATTTTTACCATAAAGGTTAAAATAATGCATCTAGATTATAATTAGAAAACATGATTCATTTAATCAATTTCTGTCATTTTAACCGTTTGATTAAACACCAAAGTTCTAGGGACTGAAACTCTACAATTACATGAACAAAAACAGAGGGTGATTTTGTATTGAGCGAAGGATTTCAGTTTTTGTTATTATTTCTAAAATGGTGACGTTTTAATAATGCTGCAATAATTTGATTGTTAGAATAATTATCCAAATCACGTAAACTTTTGAAACGAATGAAAAAAAATACAATTATATATTAGTCTCTAAACCTTAGACTAAGAATGTAAAAGACTTCTATATAGCACTCATAAGTGCTACAATTAAAGGCCTTTACCCAATTGCTTTCTATCAAATAAGAAACTAATTGAAATAGGTTGCGGGTCTTTAAATTATGGCTGAAGGCTCAGAAGATGAGAACATTATAGTTAAAAGTTACATCCTACATCACTTATCACAAAACGAGAAGAAATTGTTTGTCTGCTTATGCTGGTCCGGAATTGAAAGATGCTATATTCTGTAGAAACCACTGCTTGTCATGCGCTATTAAAGTTTACCTCGCTAATGAGAAATAAACTAGATATGAGACAGAAGCCATAATGAATAAACTTTCATAACAAAGAGGTTAAATGTTTTATTGTGAAGAAAGGTATATAGTTTTGCTAATCTTAACTCTAGTGTATGAAGACGTAGCGATGATTCTTCGCCTGTAGAATGCTGACCTACAATAAGAAAATTTCGAGGATTTTTTATGCTTTGGGTGAGTAAAAATGCACATTTTGTTGTAGCCAAAATAATTCCTGGGAATCACAGAGATTTAAGAAGAACTGCCATGTATAAACTATATGAGCGTACATATATGAGACTATAGAGAACCTATGATATAAACTAGTTTACATTGAAAGTGGAGGCAAGAACTGTTAATAAAGTATTACCTTTGCATGAGATACTTTTTGAGTGTGTAAATAGACAGAGACATGAAGAGTTGCTCTTGTAAATGATAAACCTGCCTAAAATTGATTTGTGTGTTTGTACACCTTTACTCGAGAGAAGATGTGACATGATAGGCTGAATGAGATATAATGGCACATAGTTCCCAAATGTTGTAAAGTATTAATGTCTCTTTACAAAAAAATGAGTAGCTTTTTGCTTAATAGGGATGTTAAGGTGTGTAATTAGGAGAATGTAATTAATAGTATTGATGTACAAGAATTCATTTTCTGATAAACTGGTTAATGATAGTAAAGAGGTATTCAAGACTGAAATAATTTCTATGATATATTATCAAAGCGTGTCAATTTTTGATAATGGATATGCGCGTATTCCATTACAATATCGAAGTCATTAATATTCGCTAGCACATAAAATCTCTTTTACAGCCACGAGTGTCAATTAATTCTAAATTCATAAATATTGACAAAAGGTTAAAATCAACGGCATCTCTCTCTCTCTAAAAAGGATTAGGAAGCCTCTCTCATAAGATGATATGAAAACAGGGGCAGGTTTTGCCCCCAGCGTGGTGTAGGTTACCCACAGAGTAAATTTACCAGACTCTAGACGTAAGAAAAGAGAGGCTCAGCGAGACTCAGGATAAGAAATTCCGAAGACGCTGATCTTTCAAGTGATCGAGTAAGGACGTGGTTGTGTGGTACTTCTGAGCCGAAATCTCGATATGATTTCAATTCACCTTTCTGGGATGGGAAATACTTTCCCTTATTCTCTCTCTTCGGAAGTGAGCTAGAGATACAATGTGAGAATTTTCAGTATGCCTGCGTAATCTTCGTCAGTTAGTTTTCTATGAATTTATATATTTTCTCTCTGTATGAGAAGTATGAATGAAAATATCTCTAAATCACTGTAAGTATATGGCAAACCTAACCGCTACTGCTGCTATTTCAGGCAACCATCCTTACTTAAAATTCAATTTAAATAAGAGGAAATTCATAATTCTCTTGTTTTTCTTATTTAGTCAAACTTTATTCATGGAGGTATGTTTAATATTTATTCTCTTAGCTCGAGAGTATTTGTAATTGCTGTCTTTTCCATGTTTAATATCCCAATCCTTTATAAGTACTCTTCCTTTTCTTTATTGTTATTCATTACATTATGGAATAAAGTAATATCTCTGTGCATAATAGTTTTTTCAATTTAAATCATCCTTAACCAGCAGTAATCAAAGAAAAAGTAGTCTTAATAAAGTTCAACAAATTTATTCTGTTTCTACCATTATTCAATATATGCCAGGAGGTCGAAGCTTTTTTATTCTATCGATCTTAGCCAGATAAAAGACAAATTCAAACATTGCATATAATTACTTACTTAATGAGAGAGAGATTTCTTTTGAAATCATAAATCGCCTCTATTTGAAGAGTGAGAACATTAGATCCCTATTGTCTTCCTATGTTTAGAAGTCAATTATAAATGTAACCTGATATGAAAGTTCCCACATCCCTCAGACTTGGTTTCCCAACCTCGTATATAGAGATTTAGTATAACTCTTCACCTTTATCATCATAGCAGATCATCTTATTTATTCGATGAAATGATATAATTTGTTAATCGTAATTCTTGTGCCACTGAAATTAGCGTTATCAATGCAGTTATTCATTCAAGAACTTCTTTTCGTCTTAGTGATCGTACCAAATGGATCTTGTATCCGCATTCATAAAGTAGCGAATTGAGGCAAGAAAAAATGAAAGATTAAATTAGTTTGAATAGACTCAAGAGATATCGGCAGTTACAGAAAAAAATTAGGATAAGAATTTGTATTTAGAGATAACATTTAGCGTTCCGTTACCACTCCCCCCTCTCATATAACCCAACGATAACGTGTGGCGCCTGAGAAGATATAATACACCTGCACAACCAGACAGCACCAAGGGAGCCGCGAGATTTTCGTGGGACCGCGTGAACCGTTTGGGTTCCATTTCTCGCCGTCACACCGTCTATTCAGCGCCAGACCCACGGCACCAAGGACCTTTGCTCAAAGCTAAGAGGCCGCCGAGACTCCATTCCCCCCCCCACATTCTTGCGCGCAAAGTCTAATGAGATCCCCATCACCCTTTTCGGGGCTCCCGGTGAACCGCTTCTGCCGAGGAAGTATAAATACTTCGAGAAAAGCTTTGAGAAAGCAGTACCATACAGCCAAGTCTTAGTTAGCAGTCATGTACAGCCTTTTACGCCCTGACCTGCCTCCCTAAGGCTACCAGCTACGAACGCGACGCATCCTCTCTATGCAGCCTTGCTCGTCCCTAAGGCCAGAGTACCCGCCGACATAAGATAGACATGGAGAGGCATCTATTACTCGGTTATCGACTTCGTTCGACGACTGGAGTACTCCCTTGCTCATTTCTCAGTGAGGTAAAAGAAGAAGGAATCTTGAGAGTTTAACTTTGCAGCACTCCGCTTACTCGTCGTATCTAACCCTCCAGTCAATTTGACTTTAGCTAAGTCTTCCAGATAATTGCGCGCTCCCATTTCTCTGTAAGAAATCATTGTAGATCCTCTCTCGGATTCTCGTACCCATCGAGTTATTTGTATGCCCCCCCGTTTTTTAACCTGTGTCTCATTTTATTTATTTTCATTTATTTACTTGTGCTATTAATATCTTCTTTGTATATATTAAAGTCATTTTTCTCCTCTCAGTTTCTCTAATCCCAGAACCTCTAAGAATTGCTTTTTTAGGCCAACCGCACTAGATTAGTTTATTTAACCCTCGCACTGGAATCTGTATCTCAATTTTCTATCGTGCCCTCTTCACGGTCACCCTAAAACATGGATGTACACAAAAATATGGAAGTGCATTTGTGTAAAGCGAAAAGTCATATTTAAATTGAAAGTAAGAATTTTAATTGAATGGAAAGATGCTTTACTGAAAGATTGGGTAAAAAGAAACAAGATAAAATAAAAATGTATATAGAATTACTTTAAGTATTAAAACATGAAGTAGTGACAAAGTAAGAAAAAGAGTTGAACTACTGGAGTATTTAATTTAAAAACAAGGCGTGCCTTGAGGTCGAAGCTGGCCTAAGACAATTATTTTATATACAAACAATTATAAGATCTAAAAACTTCCATTTCGCTTTACCCAATTAAAAACTTAGCTATAACTTGCTGAGAGAACTAGGTGTGTGTGAAAGAAAAAAAAATGAAAAGGAACGATGATTAAAAGGTAGGATTTGCTAATGAATTTATCAAGGTTTGATTATAAACTAGTGTTAAGAACTAACAAAGAAAAGAAATGTTAATTTAATAGTGGACCCTTTTTGTGAGGAAGTGACTGGCATCAAAGCAGAATAAGGTGATTATAGTGCACGGGGTTTTCAAAGAGTTTAAGCCTTTTGGTTTGACGTAAATTATTTCGTGGTAGAATTTTCAGGCTACGATTAAAAGAGTTTGTCAGGAAATTATGAGGGAGGTTGAAGCTAAATTATTCCACTGAGCTTATGTTTGCGCAAAGAGATGAGGTGCAAATGGAAAATGGAATTAGTATTTAATGAAAATACTAGTAGAATTTCTAGCAGCCAGAGAGACATATGGATTATATCGTACTTGATTTATTTGAATTAATAATGTTTATACACTAGTAAACATGTCACTTTAGGAACAGTGATAAACTTTGATGGACAAAATTCGCCAACAGGTAGTGACACATCTCTAGTATAGTTCAAAAGCGATGCATAGATAGGGGTTAAAAGGCAGAGAAACCTTTGTAACGGCGAGGGAGTTTCCGTGACGTTGGTGCACCAATAAAAACTACTTTTCAAACAGAATCCTTTTGATCGATGATGATATTTCTGGTTAAAATGAACAAAATCTATACTTAAACCAAATATTATGGTAGAAGTGGATATAACATTTCAAAAAGATCCACACATCGGTCTTTTAATAAAACCAAAACTAGTGCTTTGTGGTCAGGTTATTGTGAACATATTTGCTCTGTTACGATTGTGTATTTAGGAAAAGAGTACAAAATTATTATCTAACTCTGAGAGAACTAAAAACATATAAAACTTCCATCATTATTAATTTTTGACATCAGAACAAAATGTACACTAAAGTAATATTTAATACAGAAAATAATTTCAAACTTTACTTTATATTTCTAGTGTAATGAAGGCTTTAAATATTACTTCAATTGATGCTTCTTAATTTTATTTTATACTTCTTGGTCTAGTTTATATATAATGGATTGCTGCTAACTATAATCCTATGTATTTGTCTCGTGACGTGAACAAAAGGATAGCATGAAAATCTTTTTCCATCTGCAATTTAATCACACACTAACACATTATCATTCTAGCCACAATATAATTTTACCATACTAAACTTTGATTCCCGTTAAATCTAATTCTTCTTGCTAGTAAACTAGCTTTAATCTTTAATGACGACCAGGTCTTTTCCGTGCATTATAAACATGAATATAATCCATATTTTACTTTGAATGAAATTTACCCCAATCGTGATCCATAGAATCGTTCATTACCCTTTGATCTCTTCAATTATTTATCTATTTGGTCCAAAATGCTGATTCTCCATTAAAAATTAAATAAAAATAACGTCCTTTGTTAGAGGTTAAGTATCAAATTGCAGTATTAACGAACTCACTATATCTTTAATATTGATAATAATGAACCTTACTCCATGTCAAGATTACTCCCACACTCGATTTAGACCCCGAACTCAGTGTATCATCAAAAAAAACACATTATGTGTATGAAATAGAAGACAACTTTTTCATTTTCTTCAATGAAAAGGAGGTTATACAGAAGGGAACTAACCAGTGAAGAAACTAGTGAAAAATAAACTTAACAAAGAAATAATAGAAGGAAGTATATCTCGAAAATGAAGCGAAAAGTTCGTCAATGCAACGCAAATTTCCCAAGTACAACCTTTTTAGACTGCTTTATATAGCAAATTAACATCAGGGAAATCTCGTCCAATATGTTGTATAACCAAATAGGATGAGATATAATAAAAGATAATACTACATGTTTGGAAATAGAGTGATAGGTGACTTTCTTCTCTTCCCTATCTTTACTTTGCTACAAACAGGTACATATGTATACAGTGCAAGGCTTTCCATTCAATTTGCGGCGAGACACATTGACATAGAAAACTCTTTGTCGACATATTTAATTGCAGTTCCTCTTAATTAAGAAGACAATGTCAAAAATGTGTTTGCCTGAAATTTAATCATTATAAAGTGAAGGAACTTCAATTACAAATTCTCATGGCGGTCAGTTGTCTCACAGCAACTGCCTCGATTATAATAATGTATTCTTTTCAGAACTTTCAGAAATAAGCTTAAATTATTAATAAGACTTAATTTGAATTAGAATTAGAATCTTTAATAAATTACAATTAAATTGGTTCAATACTTACCATTATTTAATATATAGTCACAATGATTCTTTACCCTTCCTACAATTGCCAAAATACGAACAATATTATAGTACAAAGGCTTCTATTGAAATAATTTTATCTTAAATATTAATAGGAGATGAATACCGGAGTTGTTCTTTGCTACTTTGATCAGGCGCTACATATCGCCCGCCATTTCTCATTGCGCTACCTGAAAAGAGCGACTAAATTTGAATAGTTTAGTTCTAAAGAGGAAATATTAATCACGGACTAAATTGAGTAGAAACTCTGAATAGGAGTAAATGGAAACGATTCATACCAAGTATTTTAGGTTAAGCTTTGTATGTTTAGTTTTCATATGTTTTCATATATCTGTTCACTCATAAACCCTCAAAGCTCATAAAGCCACATGAAACTAGAAATTTAAATGCACCACCAGTGAAGCCTTTTTAATTATCATTGATTCGTAGTAAGTTCCATGGTAATAAAAATTCCAGTGTAATATATTTAGGACCCAAAACAAAATATATTCAGCAATATTACATTATTAGTGCAGAAAAACGTTGATTTATGCGCCCCCAAAATATAATGATTAGTATTTCATAACCTGGACATCTATTGGCATTGATAGTTGTAAAACGTATGTCTTATTTTTCTTATAAGTTGCAGAAATCTTGACGAGAAACTTTGTTTAATTTCCCCTAAATATTCTTTCATTTCTTGATGCAATAACATTGTATGGTGGAAAGCAGCTCTGAGCTTTATAATAGACCTTTCGAAATATTAAATTTCGAATCTGCAAAATAGTTTTGGGATGATAAAGTCCGTAGGTTTTTCTTCGTTTGTTATTACAAGTTTGAGGTCGACCAAAACTTTAGTTCCTTTCGACCATGGTAGCTTTTCTTTGAACTTAATACAGGATTCTACCGAAGATATAATCAGACTGGAACCATGTAACCATTTGGGTCCCATGGGTCAATTTTTGACCCATAATTATTTATAATAAACTATTGCACGCATATCTATTGGCAACACATCTCAAATTTGGCAATTTGCGAATTTTTATTTGTTACAAGTTCGAAATGTACATATTTATATTATATTTAATTATATTATCCTTAAGCAATATATAATAATGTATAAATGATAATTAAACAAATTATTAACGTCAAAAGTGGTGTTTATCAGAAAAACACAAAAAGCAAAAGTAATGGCAACATTTTTAAATATTACATATATATTATTAGCAACTAGAAATTAATACTTGGTATGTCGTCCTTTAGCAGCAATCACAGCTATCAGGTTTTTGCAAGTTTTAGTAGGAATTTTACTTATATCTTCCACTGCTAAAGTTTTCAACTCTGCGATGCTGCTTGATGACCTCTTATGAACAACTGACTTCATTTCTTTCAATAAATTTTCAATTGGATTTAAAACTGGACTTTGAAAAGGCTATTTCATCACTTCTTAAGCTTTGATTGGTGAAATATTTCTGCGTTGATTTGCTTGTTCGCTTGGGATCATTATCATGTTGCAAGTCGAACCTTCTGTCAATACTAAGCTGCCTCGCCAATTGTTTAACATGTTAACCCAAAATTTACTGATATCCCAGTGGATTCATAGTGCCTTCTATCAGAGAAATTGAGTTAATACCTGCAGCAGCATAAAAAACACAACATGACGGAATCACCTCTTTCTTTTACACTACGTATAGTGTTCTTTGGTGTTTGGTGGTCGTTTAAGCCAAACAGCTCGAGCTTAGTTTTGCCTGACCATAATATTTTACTAAATTCTGCTTCAGTGTGATCATGATGTTCTCTGGCAAACTTTTAACGTCTCCTTTTTTAAACCGTCTTTAAACAGTGCTTTCCTCTTTGGTACACGTCCATGGAACCACTCACGGTTCAGGTAACGTCGCACTGTTGAAACGTCTACGATTGTTTCAAGCTAACCAGATTTGCTTTCAATTCGTTGGGCGTGACTTTTGGATTCTGTTGACAATTCGAACATACGAACGCACATCTCTGTCAGTTAATTTTCTTGGTCGCCCTTTCCGCACACGATTCACAGTATTCTCATTAGCCCTAAATATTACAATAATATTCCTTACAGATGAAGTTGTGTTATTCAAAATTATTGTAGAGATGATTCTTCAGCCGTGTCTAATACCGTAATGAACACCCCCAAAAGGTAGCTGTGCAAGTAACCTGATGTCCTAGATGAGTCTAGAATATTCCATCAGTCATGATCGAATATTCTTTATCACTAATATTAATAATTTGATTTGTTAAGTCATTATTATGTAAACGATGCCAATACCTTTGCTTCTTGTGTTTTTATTATAAACACCATTTTTAATGTTAATAACTTTGTTTTATTATCATTCATACATTATAATATACTGCTTTCAGGCTAATATATTTAAATATAATATAAATATGTACACTTAGAACTAGTAACGTATAAGAAATTCGTAAATTACAAAATTTTAGATTTGTCGCCAATAGATATGCGCGCAACTGTTTTAAAGATCGAGTATTGGAAATTTCTTAGTTCGCGGAAAACAGATTACCTTTGCTTACAATTATACAGCAATTAACGTATAGTTGACCATAAGGAAAATAGAGTTCCTCTAATTGTAACTATGCCATTAATAGAGGCTCACCTTAAATCATATTGCCCAACTTACACGGATTGAGAAATGTAGTATTTATTCTATGTGAAGAGTTATGTGGAATATTCGACTCTGAGAAGTCTCATAAACTGACTTGTAAATTTGTGGACTTCTTGAGAGGCAGGAGAGTAGATGTAGATTGATTCTACAGACAGTATTTTTCTTTCAAGCCAATATAGGTCTTACACAAACCTAGTCATAGTTTTTTTTTGCGGAAGATCGGTTAATACCTTTGCCTTGAGATTATCAATAGTATTAATAACTATACATAAAAGATATATTTCTATTCCCCAACAGCATCATGAGGTAATTTGCCAAAGCCCAGTGTCAAAATATATTTAAAAAGTTGTGTTGACAGTGATTAACCAAAGAGCTCTGCTCTCATATTTGTGTTTAGAGACAGTGTTCTAATATTTGCACATAAAGAAGATGATTTTTTTGCAAGCCTGGACCTTATCTGGCCTAGTTAATGTTTGGATCTTTGGAAGTAAATGCTTGAAATCAGCATACTTCAAAAAAGTGACACCTCCCATAGGAACCTCACAATCTTTGATATCCTGCCTAGTGTTTCTAGAGCTCACTTATGAACCACTAAATGTAGTATCCGGCGTTTCCTGGGTAAAGAAAATAATAAGAAAGTTATAGATTGAAATTCTTATATTTATTAAAAATTATGGTTTGAACAATACTACATCATAACAGTTTCTGGTAGACAATATTCCTCGTTTTCCTTGTAATGCATGGAAAAACAGGTTACTTTTTCATACCACATGTAAATAATATTGCACGTTTTCTCGATCCAACAGACGGTCTCATTTGGAAAAAGGCCCGCAGTTACACTTGGGTTGCACTTAGAGACTCGTGACTATATCCATTATCTTCTTTGGAGATTTTACATAAGAATACACTTTTAGTTGTTACATATTTTCTCTAACCTTTCTTCTTATAGATGTACAGTTTATATACCCGTAGGATTCCAACCAGGATCGTCAAACACTTATTTCTTATCAGTCACACTACTTTAAGAAGAACTTCATATAATTTGTGCACTACAGATTTTCACTCACTATACATTTTTCCCCACTTTTCCAAGAAACAGGCCGTTGTGATAGCAATAATGTTGTCAGCGTATCATTAATTTAAATATGAAAAAAGGCTTACGAGTTTAATTAATTTGATAATTTATATTAAGACTAAAACTACGAATGATAAATTGAGATATTAATTCAAAACGATTTATATTTGGTAATAAGCCTAAAAAATATCTATTTTAAAGGTAAGTGTAACTCTATTAATGGAAATTTTTATGTAGCCGAGAATTAATATAGGATGTTTTATGGTATTTCTGGCCTTTCATCCCTTTGCTTCTCTTTCATCTTTATATATGCAGAAAAGATTATTGCATACTTTCTCAATATTTCTGTGGTGGAGAAGTTTATTTATCTACTCACTGCATATTTTATTGTCAAAAAGGAACGAAATATTGAAGACGGGTAAGTAATAAATGAATTTACGCCGTTCACACACAATTTATATAGATCTAAAAAAAGTTAAGGGAAACTCGGTAAAATATTATGCCCATGTTGGTGATCTTTTCATTGCATTCGATTATTTAAGATGAATGCTTCCCTTTAATGTTTCTCCTGACGTGCAATAGGAAACGCACCCGATCCCGGCTCCTTCAAATAAATACAGAAGTATAGAGTTACTTGCATTTTGCTCGTTTTGTATCTCACAATTTCCTTTTCAGTAGACTTTGTTATTATTAACCTTCCACTAAATTTGTAGTTGTAAGTAGAGGTTGGATTATTCCCTTCCTATTTCCAAGAATGAATATCCTATTTATGAGATTACGATTAAGGCTCGATTACCCCATCCTGAGAGAGACAAGCTATGATCCAAACAGTTACACAACATTTTGATAAGGTAAATAAAATTCAAAATTGACTCTTAATTTAATTAGTGAATCTTTACTGACTCATGGTGTAAAGTCAAATCCTTCTCATCACTAAATTTGATGAATAGATTTTTAATTTATAGCCATTTAGGGAGAAATCGAACTTCTAAATGCAGAAAAAGACTAAATGGTTTTGAAAATACATAGAAAAGTAATGACTTAAAGTACTATAAACCTGTTGAATTACATATGTATTTTCTTTTGGTGAATTCACGAGTTTAAAGGCATATTCATATAAAATAATTCAATCAATAATGATGGCTTCTGGTAGCTATATCGAAGTCATGTTTTTATGAATGCCAATTAAGAATAATTCTTTATATTGATATAAATGGAAGGGAACCTTTTTCCAAACTTGGTACGTCTAAGGAGTAGAAAAGTTCAGTAGGGATTTAGGAAGTGCAAGAAAAATGATAACGAAGAAACGTTTAGCAAATAATAGGGATCGACAAGAGCTACTAAATATTTGGCCCAATCTTCTCTTCCCATTTACATCAGTACAGATTTCAAGAAAGAAATGATCAAAGAGTGCCGTAACAATTTTATGTACAACTAGCAATCAAAGAAGATTTTTTCCTTTTAGAGTATTATAGGAAAAAGCTAAACTTGGGGACTTAAATACAAACAGTAAATTGTGCCTAAGTTTGTTTTAAAATTGCTTATGCTATTTGCATTGGCATTTATACTTGTATATAAAATTGTTGATGAATTTAACTTGAAACGCTAAGTGATGTCACACTTTTTTGGCCAGAATCAAAAGAAGTTGTTGATTAATTTGAAGACAATTGGATAGGGCGTCCAGATGGAAGTTGACTTCATCAGCAGCCTAAAATTCCACTCTAAATGTAGAATTTCTACTCATCTGCAAGAGATAAGTTACCAAAAACTAGTAATGATGTAAAAGGCTTACATAGGTACGTTGAATAGCAAATGATTTCTTGTCATCCCAATATTTGGATAGTTAGGGAGGGCATTAAGGATGAACAGAGGATAACGGAAGTCAAATTTGAACTGTACACGGCCGAAGCAGTGCCTAAAAAAGGGCGGAAAGCCTACGTCACATCAGCTGCGCACATTTGAAGACTCGTTCTAAATTACGACCAAGATAATTGCATTCCTTAACTACATGAGAGCAAGTAGCGCATAAGATGAATTATTAGAAGTCAAATTTTATTATTTCAATTAATTAAATTAAAAGGCCTAATATCAGCTATAATTTAGTTTTAAAAATGTTTTAGAGACCTTGATACAAAATATATAACCTAAATAAAAAAAATTAATTATCATTTTAAGGTGAACTTTCCTCGAGGTGAACAACTTTCTTCGAGTTGAAATTTCCTGCCATTGATTTGATACGGTGAACTTTCTTGCGTTGATTAAATCGCGGTAAACCTACCGGGCACAGAGAAATTCGGCTAATTGAGGATTGAAAGTCTACAGATTTATTCACATAAATTATAGAATCTTTTTTATAATTTAAATTGCTACATAAATTAAAATAATTAGTTAAATTAATTCTTAATTTTGATTCTCCCCATGATCTTAATTTAGAGAACTAGGTAAACGAGCTAATATTTTAATGTTCAGTCCTTACATTTAAAAGCGACCTCGTTATAATTAATCCGAGTTATTAATTGTTGCTTCCCAAAGCTTTAATATTTTATTATTAAGGCGACATTCGATTTCTTAGCATTTTATTCGTGGCTATCCCAAACTCTCATAATTTTAAATCTTTCTCTCAATTTTTTTTTAGTTTATAAATAATAGGATCAATGAAGCAATAAATACTAGGAACCATATTTTTAGATCTTGTTGCTTAATAAATTATGTGACACTGGTAGAGGCGAAAGTCGATGCTAGCCGAAGATTGGCTCTGCGGTTAGCGGGAAATGAGCACACCAGAAATTGAGGGGTTTAGGATATAGATGCATTACGTAGGTTAATTAATTAAAATCGACTGCGGTTGGTCTAAATAATCCATTTTTAGAGGTTCTGGATTTATATAAACCGATGGTTGAAAAATAACTTCACTATATACAGAGAAAATATTATTAGCAAAAGAAAATTAATGAGAATAAATAAGATGAGAGCTATTTTAATGAGTACAACCAAACTACCTTACAAGAAATGAAAATAAAATTCTAATTAATATCCTTCCAATACATAAAATCATCCCTAATCACGATATACCTGAATTTAATAATTAAGAAAGGAGGTAAAATGTCAACAAGACCGGAACAATCTATTTAGGCATATAAGGTAAAACTATTTATCTCAAACCTCATCCGCTCCTGAAGGAGTGAGTAGATACGTTTTATTAAAACTAGGAGTACGGGTTGATTAATTATTTCCTTTCTCGAGAAACCAAATGCGTTACTTACGAGAAACACGAAGATTTTTCTCGGAGGCGGCGTGTTACTAGCTCAGCGGAGATAAAACAAGGGTCTTTAAAAAACGAGGCACCATTACCAAACAGAAGCTTTGCCATTTCGACGACTGTTTATTTTCTAAATTAGGTCTTAGATATATGCAGGTAATGTTATGGGAGGTCGTTTTCCCCTTAATTAAAAAAGGTATAAAGGTTATTTAAAGTTTGCAGATCATATATAATACGTTGGGAGCAATAATATAAAATTGGGCATTAAAAAACACTTTGGTGGACAAACATACACCCATACGAGCGCACATGTTGCTGCAACTAGTGAATATAAAACGGAGCCGTGGAATAGACGACTAGAATTTCTTCAGCGATTGCTTATAAGAGAACTGGAGAATGAAAGCTTTAATCTAGGATTTTCATTTGACATACGTAACCTTGAAAAATTAGAAAGATCGTGGTAAAAGGAAACGTGTCTAAAGGTTTTGCTAGATGTTAAATTTACATTCGTGTTTTGAGCATTTTTTCTCTAGGTGTTTCTTTAGTCTCCATATGTCTACTGTATTGATAATGATTCTCCTTAATGGTTCCTTTTATTTTATTCGAATTTATTATCTCCTTTAGACCCAGAAAAAGAGTTCAACCACAATTTTCGTGTACTTTGATTTTCATGATACTGTGTAATTTTGCTTTCTATTTTATTATAACTTAGAATACATTTATTTTTATTATGTTAATACCATGGTGAATGAATAATATTGAAATAAACTAAAGATATATGCCATGAAAATCATTAAATGTGCAAACTTTCGAAAATTTTGCTCTTAGAAAAAAAATAATAGGGAGACATGGTGGATTGGCTCCACGTGCCGTCTCCTGGGCAACATATGTACAAATTTAACGTTTGTAACTTTGTGCATATGGCAGAAATCCATCAATTAAGTTGGGGTCTTCCAGGACCCTACATGGCGTTTTTAGTCATTTTTTTCCACCTTGCGTACGGCGGGTAAATACTCAATACTTATATCTACTTAATAGTCATGTTGATATTTCAGAGTCTGTCTTAACCACCCTATCCCGCAATTCCATCCATTCACTCGAGTTATCTCACCCTAACCCGCGCTTGACTTCAAAATAAATACACTTATGCCATCCAATAGTTTACTACTTTCCATATACATTATTAGCACTACCAAACCGCTTCTCTCTCTATACGATTAATATATTTTTTACACATCCCTGTTGCTAGAATACACTTTACTTCCCTTACCCCTTATATATTCAGCTCGCTGTCTACCTTAAGATACTTCTTAATATATTATACATCTGGTCCATTTATGATCTTTTTATTCATCCCATATAAATCCATTAATTATTCCTCTTATGCTCCAAATCTAAATTTTTCATATTTTCTACCCGCAGCATCAACATATTTTTTTATTCTTTCATTCAGATTTTTCTTTACATAAATAGGCCAACACTTTCAATCTCCTCTTCTAGTTATCTTGAAAAACTACGTAACAATGGCTCTGTTTATCTTATTTTCTAATGTTTTCCACCTAATTTCATAAAGTGTCTACTATTTTAACAAATATCTATTCTTCCTTTATCTTGTCACATTTCCCAACATAGTGAGCTCGGGTGTATCAAAGCCACTCCAGCATGACTGAATGGCGTCCGCGATAGTACACCCACTATTGCCTTTTTGTTTCAGTGACTGGCAAATCTTTCCTGGGTGAGGGGCGGGGTTTCCTAAGCCGTCACTTCTTATCTCTTTATTATGATTGAACCATTCTGATTTTTTCCTGCAATATTAATGCTATGTAAGCGAAGAAGTTGGGGAAAGATTTTCCAAATTTACACCTTATCTGTTGTATAAATCAAATGGCTGTAGGAATTTTAAACATTTACCTGATATATTGTTATTTAAAGGCAATATATTATTTAGGAATGTAGATGACATACATTCCCGACAGTACTCAGGATCAGACTACTGACACAGGAATGTAGATGACAGAAGGATTTTCATGATATTCTACACCTAACCTCTATTTCATAATGAATATCTGAGATCATTTAAGGCCCGGAGCATCTAATGCTATATGAAACAACCAACCTTAAACAATTGAGTCGTGGCTTTGATGATTAGGAGAGTCAATGACATTTGAAGTCTCCCAAATAGAGTGATACCCCAAAATAAGAGAAAAAAAACAGGAAAAATAAAATGGACCTCCTGTAACATAAGAGTTTCCGGGCAAAAATAACTGATTTACGGTGAACTTTAAACATTTGACGAAGATCAACCCTTTTCTTTGTCAAATTAACAAAATTGAAGTTAAATTATTAACCTTAAGACTGTTTTAGTGAAAGCTGCTTAAAAAAATTTTAATATCTACCTACACGAAAAGATACGAATAATTTGATAAATTCCTAGATCTTGAAAATTACTTCGTTAGTGTAAAGATATTACTGTTATTTAGGCAACAAGTGAACCCTAACATATATCATTCGAGTACATATATTTCTTGCTAGGTAAAGATGTCCTTTACAGAGAAAAACTGGAATAACATTCAACTTGTTTATCACGATTAACTATGCACATTACAAATGAGATGATTGTGGTAATTAAAATATGATACTAGTTTTGATAAGGTTAGAAAGAGAGTTTAGTAATTAACAGTCCTTGTATAAATTTATGAGATTAGAGTAATAAAAGAGTAGGATAATAAATTTTAGTGACTTCAATAATTAAACCTTAAGCGAGGGAGTTGAACAGTGATAAGCAAGACACATACCAGACCACTTTCTACTACCGCCCTTTCTCATTGTGTTATGTCTAACAGAAAAATTTGTTAAAGCGAAAGAGATGAAAAGTGTAGCTTTTTCAACCTCTTAGACCGGTTTCCTCGACTTTCTGATTCAAAATAAAAAAACAGTGTCTTGGTGAATGCAAATTAATTGAAAAGGAAAATGAAGCTGGGATTTCTTGGCAAATGGAGAACAGCCACCTATTTTATATACATGATTTGCCGCATGTAAGGAAAATAATAAAAAATGATGAAAATAATGAAAAACTTTGTACAAGAAACTTGATAGGATTGTTACTTTTATTAGTTATTTATTTAGATAACAATGATGCCAAGTTTAACTAGATAAGAAATTAATATCTATATCCACACAAGAACCCACCACGCAGTTAACTAAAGAACAACGAATATTCGTGGTCACAAGTTAAATAGAATCTATAAAATTAAACATATACACAATTTCCTTAGGCTACATGATAATAATAAGTAGTTATCAACTTAATCCATATTTGGGAACAAGGTTTCGAGGTACCAAATGGAGAATACCATTCTAAATTTAAATAAATGTCATTGTAGTGCGCCTACGACAGTAAGAACCGAAGAAATTATTAATGAACTTAGAAGACAACTTCTTGAATATCCAAATGTATTTACCTACAAGAATGAAAAAGAAATCTCAAAATCATCATTTAATCATAATGTTGTACTTGATTTTAAGTGACATCTTTAGGAGATGCTCCTCTTGCATCAAATCTTAGAGACTGATTTTCTCGCTGAAAAAGATGTCGAATGGCTTTTCTATCAACCCGCTCGTTTTTTAGATATTTTTTTGATTGCAAACTAGTCAGCTTTTCCATGGATAAACCGTAGATAACCCCAATTTTCGCGAGTATACACTAGCGAACAATACCCAGGGAAATCAGCTATAGCAGAAGTAATTGCAATGAGAAGGTGTTGCTTATGATCGGGATATGTGGGGATCGCTGTCATTTCGGTTCTGTTTTACGACAATACCGGGAGAAAAATTAACGCACAAAGATTTCTGTAACTTCGCTCTAATTTTATCTCTAGTTTCAATAAACTTTTAACGAGTGCATCGTTTCACTGAATCATTTAATTGAAAGACTCCTCTTCCAAGATGATCGAATTTAACACCGTGTGAATTCTTTTGGGGACATCTCTGGAAAAAGGTATAGTGCACACAAGCTCTAAATATAAAGCAATTTAAAGCAAACATAAAGCATAAATTCAACTCCTTCAAAGAAAATCCACATAGAATCAAACAGATGATGCAAGAAACGAGCTCAACGGTCTTTTTGAAAGGAATAGTTGGCATGTCGCCTAGCGCTTAGGAATAAACGTTTTTATGTTCAATGGAATTTAGGTGTTATTTGGATTATAATAAATCTACTATTATTGTCTTTATTTAAATATTAGAAAATTTAATTTATTACCTTAATAGGTGAAAAAAAATTTTAGCTAGTTGCAGTAACATCAGTGCACTTTTACCACAATTAAAGATAAACTTAATTGAAAATTTGGTATTTTTATATTTATATCCCCAAATATCTCTTCTTATATTTGCTTCACCCATTGACAAGGTAAAGTGAAACTAAATTTGGTCCTTTAGGAATCCCAAACTTTATAATAAGTGGTTGAATTGTTTTTATTTACATTTTCATTACCTAGCCTAAGTAGGTGATAGCTAGGGCAGTAGGAACTTTACAAATAATACCCCGAGTAACAGTAGAATAATACTAAATGAGTATGCTAAGAGTTCAAGCTGACAGACGATGATTACTTTTTAAATAAATATGCAAAACACTGGTTTCTCATTTACTGGTCTCAATATTCATTGTAACACTAGGCTCCAGAATCGTTTAAATACCAAATTCAGAAGATAAATTTGATCTAAATAGATTTTATTTAAGAAGAATGACTGGTGTTTGGTTGCCATATAATTTTCTTATAATATTCAACACCTGTCCCTTTCGCTTCAGATTTATCAACAATTAATGGCCAAATCCTATACTTTGCCCTGAATGAGATGAAAATTAAAATCATCAGCTGTTATTCATTGTAAAATTCTATATTTCGCCTTTGAACTCACTGCTTTATTTTGATTACTCCTTCGTGCATTAATTGCCTCGCTTGACTGAATAGACTTTACTAGTCACTGATTCACCCCATCTTTATCTTTCTTTTTCTTTAGATGAATTCCAAAATAATACAAGCAACTCTGCTAGAATTGAACGGGCAAGACAAGGGACGATTTTCAAAATATTCAACAGAAAGTGGCCATTTTTATTTTAATAAGACGATGGACACCGAACTTACTATGGTGAATATGTTTGGCGATCTTTTGTATTTTTTGGGTAGAAAAAACTTGGCGGGCTTTCCAAAAAGTTTAAAATCAATAGGCTTGCGTCAGTAACATGTTGTAACAGCAAATTGAATTTCACCATATCTGTGACAAGATTGAAGGAAGAACTCTCAACTAGGAACCCATTCTCATGAAACTCGATGATTGTATTCGATCACCTCAAAAGCGGAGGTGAACCCATGCTTCCGATTCTGCCATACAATCCAGCAAAGTTTATATTGTAGTACTAAATGGAACTGTGCTACAAGTCATAGAACAAACAGTAGATGTTTTTTGTCTGCTCAGTAAAGAAGTCACTTCGACAGATCACTAAATACAAGTTTCCTTACCGTTTGAAGTCTTTATATTTTGACAGTCTCCCTCAATTGCCTTTATGCATCTCGTGGCAGGAAGTTAATTAAAACTACGCTGTTTAAGGTAACAAGAGTTTAATATATTATAAATAATGATTACAGTTTTGGAAAGGTCTTTTTACAATTTCTTTTTTTGAGTTAATTTAAACAGATTGATTTTAGGTTTTACAGAGCCAATAATAATATGACACATTAAGAGGAGGTTTTCTAATGGATCATCTAAACTGAGTGATTCAGCGTGGTAGAAATCCTTGTTTCTCTTATTATTCCTAAGCAATTTCACTGCTGGTTAAAACTAGGTAATCGAAAGAAGTTGGCTATAGCAATGGCCAACAACTTTTACACTCTATCATGCATGCATTGATAATATTATTCATTAGGTATGCCCACTAAACTGTTATAAGGGTAACCTTTGTTATATTAACCACATGCCACGGCTCTGTGTTTTGCTCTGAATGCGGAAATGTAGGTAAAATTGATTATAAATCAAATAAAAAATACATTGTTTTTTGTTTGGATGCCAACTAATACCTCCTATATAATTATTTCTAAAACCACTCTAGGTGAACCTCGGTTATTCTTTCTCTATCCACAAATGTTCCTTAAGTTGTATATTTGAATTAACTAGATGGTTGTTTTTATTAATTATATTAATATGAAAACTCTATCATTATACGTTTTTGGTTATTTTGAATTATTGCTTTAGGCTCTATTCGATAAAATTGAATGTGTATTAGAATTTTATTAATGGTAATGAAAGTTCTTAACGACCATTGGGCGGCATATATAAGCAAGCACATGAAGTTGTGTAGGCTCAATCAGTTGTCCTCTTCTGACTTTATTACATACTTTAATTCATTAAACTTGAATTTCATTCTCCTCCATCCGAAGTTTGCTCAATTGCGACCGATAGTTGGAATTCGGGGAATTGTCCGGAAAGTATAGTTGTTTTATTTCACTATAGGGGTGCTATACTTCCATAACCAGGAAGGGATAGATGCGAATATCCATGTGCAATTTTTGGCAGTATATGATTGGCCATTTATTTTTCAATACAATGATACATGAAAATTGCCGTACCTATAAAACATAAATGGTTTCAATATAATATATTGAAATCTGTGAAATGAATGTAAAATAAATTCGGAAGATTCAATTCTTTCACACACAAAAAGCTTACAACTGTGAATTTTAATGCCAAGCTAACGTCATTGAAATAAACTATTGTTTTATCCATTTTAATATAATCTCTAAAAAATTATTTCACTCATTTTTCTTTCAAAACATAAAATTAGTTCTATTTCGGTTAAATTGGTGAATTATTTATGATGTTTTACGTACATTTTCTGCCGGCACGCCTCAAACTAATAAGAACGCTTGCTAATAGCTCAAGTTTCTGTCTAGCACTCTTTTATATTCCGTAAGTTTTTTAGTCTGAAACTCTTATTATTCTTTCAATGAATGTTTTATCATACCTCGCCAGTGCCTGTTATAACCATTAGGAAAACATTAGCCGCGCGTCGTTATAAGCACTATCTACTCACCTAGATGGAAATGGCTGCCCTTGAGCTTCGCAATTGCTTTGCTACCATTACGCGAATTCCTTCCTCAGCTATCAAATTTGAAATAAAGATATTTCCGTCTAAACTCTGATGAGGCCGCAAACGGAGAAAGTTGAGAGTGAGATATGTGGAATTGGATGTTTTATTGGATCTGCACAGAAAAAAGAAACAGTCTTTAAAAATGAAAAGGGGAAGAAATGATGGAGAAATTGATTAAAATAAACATTCCATCCGCAATAAATTCTATAGTTCTTTTTAAAAAACAGTTGGTGTGTACCATAAGACCACAAGGTGGTGTAAATATTATGATGCAGGTATATATTTAAATAAGTTTTTTTTCTAATGCATCACCCTTCCATACGATCAAGTGCAGGTGTTGCTATAATAGTTGCTTAATAAAATTCAACTTATAAAGAGGTAATAATTTTTTCTCAGTAATATCTTAATAAGATTTATTTTGTTATTTTACATCATTCCTTTGGCAGCCATTGAATAGGACACGGCCTACTAAATATTAATAAAGAAATTAATATTAGAAAATATATATTGGTTAAATTTTTTTATTGAATCTCACAAGTGCCTTTAGATTTACTGACAGAAATATGCTAATTATTTAATGCCTCTCTAAACAAACAAATAGGACTCCTTTTATAACTCTGGTCGTTCCTAATTTTAATTTTTCGTGTTGAATACTGTGAACTCATTTGTAAAGGCTTCTATTATTGCAATGAAGATATGTTAGGGATCTAAAGTTTGCTGGGCGAATTACTGAAAGAAAAGAACACCTCAGAGGAATGTTCTTCTTTCAAGAATACAAAAGGGAGGAAACCATCAAGAAGCAAGAAATCGATACAACGCGAAAAAAGAGAGAAGGGGAATTTGCAAGAAAAATAAATAATTAATATATTAATATAAACTGAGCTAATCACCTTTTATATAGAAAAGAGGTAGCGGACTTGCGAATTTCCATGAGCAAGAAAGGTAATATGTATCATTATTCATTTCAAGAACACACTGGACAGATAAAAGACAGGAGTTAATATTTCTTTAAAGGGTTTGACAATGGTAAAAGGTAACATTTCGCAGTTCCGAGAACAAGTTAGAATCATGGTAAGATGCAGAATTTCAACTCTTTGAGGAGAAATTCCAATTGCTTGAAAACAACATAAATAACAGTTGTTACATATTTCTCTTTCTTGTTTACAGAGTCATGTAATATTGGTAGATTCGAGTTTTTCTTCGTACTTTTCTCGTTTTATCTAATAAAATCGTTTAGCAATATTAGAATAAAAAATTTTATTTTTCCATTTAATGTCGCTAGCCCAGGAATCGACGATCGTAAGACGTAAGCCGAGAACTTAAAATCTTCTATTCATCGAAAAATAAATGAAAACTAATCTAAACCATCGATAAGAACTTTGCTAGCAACTGTTGCCATTATGAATTCCTTCCTGAACTCTGAGACTCTTGACAAAACAAGAAAGACAAAACTTTGTTTAGTTCGTGATGCTGGATTTACTATCGATTTCATCCTCAATTTTGTTCTATAGTGTATTGTGGAATGCAAACATATGGTAGACTCTGCAATTAGACGCTAATGAGGAGTCCACTTGCCTAATACCTACAGTCAATATTGTTTATTATTATCACCGCATCAACATGAATGAAAAAGATAATTAACAAAGGCGGAACATCATTCATAGCTGTTTTAGTTTGGCTGCCTAAAATAACAAGGTTTATTACTGTGAAAATGATATTTTGTTCAGGTTGAGCCGACTCTAGGCAGCTCTTAAATGACGAAATGCCTCATTCTTAACTCTAATTTTGATTCTTTATGGATTAAATAAGACCCAAAGTAAATAAATAAGATTTTATTAGAGTAAGTGTGGTCCGCAAGGGAAACAATGACACAAAAGAAAGAAACTAAAGTGAATAATGACCTTAGCCATTGTCAAAATTAATCTCTTGACCAATAACATTTTCAGCAATACACTTCTCGCCCAGTGTCCTGAAGTAGAACGAAAGTGATTTATGTCATTGCGTCTTACTAACTTCTTTGCTGGCATTTCTCGCACCTCCTCTTCTAACATGCGTACACGAACATACACACCTTCGTGAATACATGACCATCCACTTATATTTTTTTGTCATCTGTGATACAATTTGGAAAATTGATTGAAGCGATATAATGTTTTGGCTTCGTCAATTCACTAAGAATGAGCCAACTGAATTTGGCCTCGAGGCAGTGAGACGGTCTGATAGCCAAGGACGAAAATTTTATATCAGGAAGGGATGAAAATGTAAGCATAACTCAAGACATAGATTAGATAAAAGAATTTGTCTGTTGTTTAGAATATAATATAAATTTTATCAACCCTTTTTTCCACTAAAATATTGATTTTTAGGAAATGGTGAAAAGAAATTGAGTAGTCTTTATTTGACTGGAAGAAAAGTACTCAATTCTTTTTTGCTACCTAATTTATGCACTTATCACAATAAAATTTCCTCTATCTGCAACTTTCCTTCTTTTATCAAAGTTTCTGGTCAAATAATAATCTCCCTCTTCTTCCCTCAATTTTACCCTTTTTGTGGGGAAAGTATAATTTGTTGGATGCATCGAAACAATTGTTTATTTGAATTAATCAAAACCTCGTGAGAGAGAGTTTTGAAATCTCTTTAGTTTTCGCTGAGTTGACACATGGGTTATTTAGTCACTCTGGGTGTCGATTTGGTTAGTCACTTTTTCTGGGCACTTACACAGGGAGTCGTGTTAGGCGATTTTATTGTCTGGTTAAGTTAGTGTTTATTTCTTTTGGTTCAGCTATAGGATACAGGATTGAGGTTTGAGTTGTAGTAATTAATAATTTTAGGTATCATATTTGAATTTTATTGGCGTCCTCTACCTCCCGACTCTTTTTTCTAAGAAGTGAATTTTTGCAATGGCAGCGGGTAATGTCCATCTATATTCGTGATGGTTTCTCCGCTCATAGAAACCTAACTACGAATGTGACTGCCATGTAGTGATGGCCTTGCGCATTTGTACCCGAATCCACAACTTTTATATTTTGGGCGCTTATCGCAACCCCGATTGCAATGATACCATATATGATTGCCTACTAACAGCCATGGCCTCCATCCAGTCTGATGATCACAAAGCAATTTTTGTTTTTGTTCGTGACTTCAATGCTAACCATCGTGAATGGCTTGAGTCTGCATCACCAACACATATTCATGGTCGTGCAGCATATGATTTCTCTAGTGTTTCGGGCTGTTCACAGTTGATGTCCAGTCCTACTCAACATGCTGGTAACTGTCACGACATAGTACTTACGGATGTACCTGATATTGTTAAAGCAGAAATTAATGCACCCATAGGTGCATCCGATCACTCTGCCATCATTTTCAAACTTGATCTTAGGCAACCTGTCCCTTCTTATACTATGTATTACGAAGGAGATTTATCTAAAAAACAGGGTTAACTGGAATAATGTCCGTGATGATGATTCCAGGATCCGATTAGGGGCCCTTTTTTGCAGTGATGATCCTATGTCCGCTTTCAATGAACAGATACTTAGTATTATTTATCGCCGAGTTCCTGGTAAAAGGATCTCATACCGGGTCAAAGATAAAGCTCAGTTTACAGTGGAATGAAAAACTGCGCGGGATGCCAAACAGGCAGCATACCGCCACTGTTCTCAGCTACACACAAGAGAATCACATTAACAATGGGACAATGGAATTCTTTGTAGTTGCCTTATTTCATGGGGTTCACAGCTAGCATGGATGGAGTTATTATTAGAGGTTGAGTGTAGGCCCACACGTGGCCATAGATTACCAGCTGTTACCAACATAAGGTTGCCAGTCATCGCTCAGTTCTTTAGTATAAAGCAAATTTCAATTGACAGAACATTATATTAAAATTCCCATTTACAGTTCAGTCTCTGCTAGCTCTAACATTTTCTTATTTGGCACAGATTCTCTGGCAAATTTTATTGTCATGTAGGTTAGAGATTGATATGCATGAAAAAGCATATTCTCTAAGAAAACCGATATTTAGTAATCATGAGGAATTGCAATTAGCGAGGAGAATGCGCAACGGCTGGTTTCCGATAATAAGGCCTTGGCCTTGAAGCAGGGAGATTAGGGAACGGCAAGATATTGAAATCACCGAAAAGAAAAATAGAATTATTATTGAATTATAACTTATTGCACTTTACATAAAGTTCTTTATTTAAGTTTAAAGTTCTAAGTTATAACTGAATTAAGTTTGAGGCCAAGTGCGGGCAAAGTCTAAAGGAAGCCGGAAGAATAGAGCCTTCAGGCGTTACGCCTTAATGTCTGCGTTAAGTACACGACTATATACAAGGATAAATTACCTAAATCCGAGAGAACGGACTTAACTATATATGTATATAACACGATATGCTGCGATATAATAATAATAGTAGTCATCTTTACTTTTCTGGCTTCCCACAGTTTTATACTCAATTTAAGCCACGCGCTACAGGTTTCGCGTCCAACTAAGCCACACCTCTCTCTTATGTGCCGGCCTTTTGGTTGGTGTGCATCGACATATCTCGCCTCTCGATTGGCTACTGCCAAACATGTTGATAAGGGAGGCACTCCGACTATTTGGTGAAATTCTCTGTGGCCGGTGGCATGTTGCCATGGAGACATTTCTAATCTCTTATATATTTTTAATTGTGATATCTATCCTTTTTATTCTGGATTCTGCTTTGATTACAATGTTTGCCTAAGATTGACTCGACCAACTCTAACAGAGATAACTTTGCTCCGTTTACTACCGTCTGACGTTCTCTTAAACGACGCTAGCTTTACTTTACTTTCTCTCTGTGTACTTTATATGTGTGGCTGCTCTCGCGTGTGTCCTATTTTTGACGTACACGCAAGTCGCTACAACTTAAAGGTTGGTATCTTTGTGATTAAGTTGACTGTGTACGCTTCAGGTGAATAAATGTATACTCGAATTAATATTGTGAGAGTTTGAGTTTATTAGCCAACTGAATCCATTGTTTTGCTGCTTATTTCGGTTTTTTGATAGAGCTGTTAAGTGGGCGATTGTTACTGTAGATTCGTCATTCAGAGTAAAGTCGCAGATTAGCAATGAATTGCAAGCGAGTCTTTTTCAATGATACAATAATCCCAAGTTGTTACTTGCGTAATATAACCTAGAGGCAGAATGGACTCATATTTCTCCTTTTTTATGGTCCCAGAATCGTACGATTCTGGGACCAGTTGGTGAGTCCTTTGGTAACCATTTAGAAATGAGAACAACCCTTTTAGTTCAAATTTAATCCTAAATCAACTTTGGCATTGACATACTACCAAACGAATGCGGACGTTAAATTAATGATCAGCTCTATTGAGCATGAAATAAAAGAGAGTGAATTTTGGTTGGTTATTATTTTTAAAGAAGAAATTGTATTAATCAAATATCCGAGAGTAATACACGTAGATACATCATAAAGCTTGCAAATAAGGAAATGCAAATATACCAAATTTCTTAAGTCGTAAAATTGAAGGTGATAGGAATAAATTAAATAGACATTGGTTATTATTTATATTCACTTTAAAATTTAATAAGAAATACCCCCGAGTATAAAATATGTTTGTTTAAAAGTAATTATTTTTTTATTTGAATATTTAGATTCGAGGTAACTCGCTGCATTGCACCGCGCATAATTATTCTTGGGATAAACCTAGCCAAAGATTTATGTTGTTCGCGTTAGAGAGTTTAGCGCGATAATTGCTGCCGTTACCTTAAGTTGGTGGAGATATAGGTGCTTTATGAGATCAAAGAAGCTGAAATGATAGACATATATTTTGGATAGAGAGAGACTGATTGTGAGTAGACAGAGAAAGGCAATGAGAATCAAAGAAAGAGAGAGATTGAATGAGAGGTGAATATGGTCAGGTTGGATTTGTTGCTTTTGCATAGACATTTTAGTATCTCATGACAGATTAAAAATTGTTCTATTCATCTGGTAGATTCCCTAGTTTTAATAACCTGCCATAATTATGTTTGGAAAGGATTATAAAGCTGCAAGAGGTCTGTGTTAGTACAATTAAGCTCCAAACCTCCGGGGGTCTACTTGATTCCCACTGCAGAAAATCCTTTTACTAGATTTTATAAGTATTAATTCTTTCATCTTTTTCTGTTCTATTACCAATATTCGATCTCAAACCCAATCTCAAGCTAGACCATGAAATAGGACTACCAAAGTCCTGAAGCCTTAAGCTCTCTCTAGAAATTGCTAACTTCAAATCGAATAAAAAGACTAGTTTTGAAACGCTCCTTGTAGCTCAGGAGGCAAAATACGCACATGAAGTATCTATCAAAATTCCTGCTCGAGAGTTTTTTCAGATAGACAAAAGGTCCTTACTATATTTTCTAAAATATTTTTAGGAAGGCAAGCAATATAAAACGTAGTTTTACATATTGTGAAAAAGAGACGACAAAAATAGCCTTATTTACTCTTATAAGATGTGCACAAAGTGAGGTTTTCGAGTCGAGATAAAAATGAAGATGAAACGAGATTTATTTATGACGTTTTGCATATAGTATGCAAAAAGAGGAGCGCAAATTAATTTCCAGAAAATGGGTTTGGAACATCATCTACAATCATCATTCTTCAATCAAAACAAAACTATCTCCATGTGAGTAAACATTATACAATAAAATAATTTAATGTGTTCTGATACTTTATTTCGTACTGTTTGTGTTCATGAACATGACAAAACTTAACTTCTTGAATTAATATGAGGAGCGTATTACGATCTTTGGGAAGGGTTAGGGGTGTTTTGGGGACAGCGTAAACTATCCGCGGTTTTCAATATTCGCAGTGGTTCGTGGTCCCTATCACCGCAAATATGGGAGGTCGACTGTACATACATTTATCCTGTTTTTATATAATAGTCTTCACCTATTTATATTAATTGTTAAAGGCAGATTTTGATTAGCGGCATATGGAAATATTTTCATATTTTAAATGTATTTTCATTAGTCACGTTTGTTTAATGATATAGCAAAACCTAAAGGAATCACTTATTTTACAAGTCCAGAGAAAACTCGGAATAAAACTGATGACGACTGAAATATCCATTTGTGTTAAAATTAGCAACAGACTTTGAAAGTTGATGAATAGGCGAGAAGATCTATCTGCTCTGCATCTTGAAAATTACAAAGTTCATTGATGTTTCGTTGAAATATTTTCTTTTTCCTGCAATATTTATTCCAAGATCTTACGTTATCCATAATTGAGATTATTAATAACCCGTTATTTTCGATGGGGCCATTAACCCTCACCAAATTATCTTAGTAATAATAATAATAATGTATTTGTTCATTTTCTCTTCTTTTAGATGGAGATCCCTCCATCTTCAATCCTTAGGCCTATTAACATTGAATTCAATTTTGATTTATCGATATACATTATGTATTGCCATGGCATTTATCGTTAAACCCATTTTTTTATAATATTACATTTATTCAACCCCTAGGATTGTCCATTTACCTTCGAGATTAATAATAATAATAAGGATATTTTGGTCTAATTATAGCGATTAAAGATTGTGGGATTTGAACATGCGTAATTCCACATCCGAACGATCATATATTTTTGTTGTTTCTTAATCTAATATTTTCCCCTTAAATTTTCCACTCGATTTATTGTTTTTATTAGTGTCTTCTACCATCATATCACAACTTTTTCCATATTATTCTTATTATTACTTGTTTACATTCATGCTCACTAATATATTTTTAATTGTTTCTATTATATTTTATAAGTGAAATAACTCCAAGAAATAAAATATTTTTATGGTGATAAAACTTCATTGGCAACCTAAAATACGTATCTCAGTTTCCTATTGAAATATTAAAAAAAACAACCGATTCTCAAAAACCATCATTTCGGTTTATCTTTGAAAGAATTCAAATTACGAAAAGATTGTGGCCGTCATTCCAAGGACATGTTAGTCTCTCACAAATAGCGAGACAAAATTGAGCTGAAAACCAATACCGTTTCGTTGGTTTTGTAATTTTTCTTGTGTCTCGGTCAATTTTATTGCATGTGGAAATCTGATACAGTGGAAAGAGAAGAGATGTTATCGTTACACTGTGGCATTATTTTGGCATTACTTGCGACATTCGATGTACATCTATGCTATCCCAGTACTATATATGATTTTTTATAGCTAGATTAAGCCAATGTGTATATTTTATAATGGAAATTCTTTCTCAAAACGTTGTACCTGTCTCTCAAAAGTTAAATAAAATTCTGATGTTATTTAATATCGCGTCCCGTCCAGATAAATTTTGAACGAGTTCCCTTGAATAAAAATGAAATTCACATTAAGATCAGAATGGCAATCTATGGCATGCAAGAGGTGTTGGACATCGTCATTGAGAAAATCCATAAATGAATTGTCGATGTGCTATGATACGAAATTGCGACAATAGGAACTATACGTGACTCGAAGGGTAGTTAGTAGTTGCCAACAAAGTGTGGAATAAGAAAAAGGTATAGTAAATCCATGTGTTTCATGATGTATGTGCATTTCTGCCGTCTTAAGGCAAAAAGCATTAACTGCAAAAATGCGATTTTTGAGATTTTGGTACCGTTAGATTCGTCTCGACGAGACGCATCTAACTAGAAGGTTGCCAGTTATGCTATTTAATTTATTAAAATTTTAAGAGAGCTCAAAAAGCATTATCTCCACCTAAAATAAAAGGATTTTTCAGGCAGAAAGCATTAATCCTTTCTTTTCAGGCAGAAAGCATTAAGTACAAAATTTTAGCTAAATAATGCGTTTTGCCTGCAAATGTCAATGTGAATTCCCATAGCAAGTTGCAGACAAAATGCATTAAGTAGATTATACAATATGATTCGCATTGAGAACTCAGCCTCAGCTGCAATTCCGTCATGTTTCCTCAGGTTCTAATCTGTTTGAACAAGGCAAAACATGTTTAATTTCAGGTACCTATATCTCGATCATAATTTGAAAGAGGGATTTCATTTCACTTCTGTCCTTCTAATTGAAAGGTCTGAATAAATTGTTTCGTAATGTTTACCAGTGCACAAGCCGTTTTTAGGGAATTGAGGAAAAGGTGAGTAACTTCTTTTAACTGATGATATTATGTTTAAATTCTATAGCTAATGTTAATGTTGAATGTCAACCTAACTTTTTTGTTTGTTTTTAAATATACAGGGTGGGCCAAAAAAAGGGGCCATTATTAAAAGACTGACTAAAACTTTATTTTTCTATACCTATTTTTAAACTAAACATTATACGGACTTGGAAATAGTTTTAAGCACCCCGCTGCCCCAAATTACATAAGATGATATATATATTTTTTTTCCCAATACGCCCCCATTTAGGCTCTGCAGAGTGTGACACACACACACAGAGATAAGATCAGACTTATATCATAGTATATACATATATAATATATATAGCTCAATTTTCTATATAGTTTTCTATATAATTAATAAGCTAATAAATTTTTTTATCCTTTACAGTGAAGTAATTCCAAATGATGATGATGCTGAATCAAATAGGAGTATAGATGAAAATGAACATCAAGAAGTTTCTCAGAACATTCAAATTCCCCTTGAACAAAATCATCAAGAACCCTCTCAGAATAATCAACTTCTTCTCCTGGAACAAAGCCCTCAAGAACCCTCTCAGAATATTCAACTTCTTCCCCCTGAACAAAATAGTCAAAAAACTGCAGCAGCTGATGAAAGAAAAAAATCAAAGAGATTACGAACAGCTAAAGCTCAATTAGAAGCTCAAAGAGAAAAACATCCATTGCTTCCTCCCTGTAAAGATTCGTGTAAGCAACAGTGTCCTAAATGTACTTCTCCTGAATTGCGGAATACCATACATAGTGAGTTTTGGAAAATTGACAAATCTGTTCAAAAGCAGTGGCTTTTAGGAAAAATAAAGAAAAACCCCACGACTGAGCGCAGACGCTCCAATTCCTCATGCTTTACAAAGTCATGCACCTTCGTATACACTTTCTTAAATGAGTCAGGGTCAGAATTGTTAGTGTGTCAGACAATGTTTTTACACACACTAGGCTTTTCAAGTAATCGCATTATTTTGGATGTGTTTAAAGAAGCTTCTACTAGCTTAGGTGGATCTAATTCTTTAAGTGATAAAGAGTATTTTGATATGAGGGGAAAACATGAACCTAGCAACAAGAAAAATGAAGAAATCATTATTGATCACATAGAAAAGATGAATCCCCAAATTTCGCATTATAAGAGGGAGCACGCTTCAAATAGAAATATTTATCCCCTGAATTAATAGTGAAGGATTTATATAAAACCTTTATTGAAGAGAACCCTGATTTTTGGTCCTACGCTACATACTGAAGAGTGTTTAAAAAACTAAATATTGGATTTGGAACTGACTCTACTGATCTTTGCGACACCTGTTTATATTTTAAAAATTATTCAGGTATATTAGATGAATCACTGAAAGCAAAATGGACTATGCATAATGAACTTGCAAAAGATGCACGAAGAGCATATGATTACGATTGCTCTCAAAAATGGGATTCTACAACCCAAGTTTTTGCTGTTGATATGCAAAAGATACTTCTTTTACCTATTATGAAAGGTTTAAAAACTTGTGTATTTACTCCACGCCTGATAATTTTTAATGAAACATTTGCAGGTATCGACCAAAAAGAAAAATCAACTTATAATTATTATGCAGTCCTCTGGACAGAATCATTTGCTGGCCGAAACAAGGAATATGTGGCCAATGCTTATTTAGACTTAATAAGAACCGAAAGAGATGCTGCTAATTTCATTTTGGGGGCTGACAATTGCGCCGCCCAAAATAAGAATTGGGCACTTTACAGCGCAATGATAAACCTTGTTAACACCAGTGAACAACTCAATAGCATCACCTTTAAGTATCTAGTGCCTGGGCACACCTTCATGACCGCCGATGGCATCCACGGCCACATAGAATAAAATATTAGGAAAAAGGATAATATCTATGACTATCAAGATTTGAAATCAGTTATTGATGCATCCGTTAAAAATTTGAAAGTATTAGATATTAATTTTAGTGCCTGTTTTAACGATATTCCGGATATTTCGGTCAAGAGAAAAACTCGGCTTCGTGAAGGGATAAAAAAAAAAAACCTTCCATTGTTAGCAGAGATTGTGGAAGCAAAATTTGAAAAGGGTAGCCGTATCTTAAAATATAAAACCAACTACAAGGGAGACTTTAAAGTTGCAGACTTTGTTCATGCTAGTTTAAATTTCACAAAAAATTATTGGAAAAACCTATGTCAGATTGCCCAAAAGGCTTATCTTCAAAAAAGAAAGAAAATATTTTAGACAAGCTTGTAAGTTTAATGCCTGTAAACAGGAATAAATTTTGGATCAATTTACCAGAAAGCAAGAACAGCCCAGATCTTCTTGGAAGCGTATAAACCCCAATTTTTTTTCTTTTGATTGCTGACATTACGTATGCAGCAATGAGGTTTCAATAATTGCAAGATTTTGTTTGTTGGAAGAAAATTAAATTGATATTCTTACGTATAGGTAGGTAGCTCTATTCATATACCTAGGTATACTTTTAAACTATTTTTGCTCTATTATCCAGTTATAAGATTTGCCATAATTTTCCTTATTTTTGCAAATATTTCTTTTTCATTATCGTGTTGTCTTTTGTTTGCTGCAATTAGGTATGTAGGAAAAGTAAAGTTTTACCAAAGATTTTTTTTATTTTTAGGTTTCCTGCATTAACTAAGGAAAAAATATTTTCAATTACCTACCTAGTTATGTTGTCTACAAAGTTTTCTTTCTGTTTTCTGTAATAATATTGCTTTACAATGTATCTTTTTTATTTTCCTTTCCAAACTTTTCTGGTAAAAGTTAAAATGATAAAATATGTATTTACCAATAGAGTCTAATGATATAATAGACACCTATTAATTATTTAGATATAGGTATACCTATACCATTTTTCCACAAAAATCATTTTATTATAAGATGACCCAATTATTATAACTGTTTTCAGGTAAAAAGCATTAAGTCAAAATTTACTGGACAAATTTGAATATATTGAAGTTATTAACTGATTAAACCAAATTATATTGTAAGATTCATATAGATGAATGCTTACAATTACCCCCCAAAAAAAAATTACGATTAATGTTATCAGATCCGTATTTGAGGCCGAAATCCGTTTTTTGCGTTTTCCCAAAATTGACAATTTTGCAGTTAATGCTTTTTGCCTTAAGACGGCAGATTTATCTGCCTACTCGCTCACCTCAACTCAACGCCCTTTCAATTGTAAACTTGCTCTAGTGCAGATGAAAGATTTTGTGGCCCCGATTCTCTAAGAGAATTAAACCTGGTAACTAGGAACATAAATCCATTCTCTGATTCTAAAGACTAGTGAGAGGTCATGAAATTGATGAAAGCTCAGATATCTTCCTTCTTTACGAGGCTTTGACCTTTATGAATTAATTTATGGGTTATGCATAAGGCAATTTATTCGCTAAATTCTTTAAAAGGCACCCTTTATCTGGTCTTGCAGGGTTGATCTCTCTGCTATAAAAATAATCAAGAGGGACGCAAAAGTGATAGTCTGCCTCGTAAATTTTCGAGGTAAAATTCTTCTTCTCTAAAAATCTTTCTGCCCTTACGCTGTTGTGTTGACATAGCTTAGGGATAGAGGAAAAGCTTAACATGTTTTCCTTTTATATAATGTTAATACAAGAGTTCTAAAAGCATGAGTTATGGTTTGTGTCAATTAAGTGCTATTATAAATACTAATATTTCATAATATCCAAGAAATAAACCTATAAATAATATTTTTATTTCCAATCGTGTCCCATTTTCATGTGTGGTTGTTTCAATTTGTTATACTTAGTGAAAAAAAAAGGAGCAAAACTGAGTCACAAGGATAGGAATGGAATTCAGGTGAGACTATTTTTAGGATTTTTGAATCTGTTCATATAAGAGAAGAAGACTAATTTTCTTCTATTGATCACTGAGATGGCAACAGATCTATAATAGCCTTTGGTGAGGGTGATTAAATCTTTTCTTAACCATCCAACTTAAAGAAGTTCCACTACTCGTTCATTTTCTTGATGAGCGTTCTTCCTCGATAGGAGCATTGTCAATCTTTTCAACAATTCACCCTCCAACCGAAATTTAGAATTCAGCGAAGCACCTGATAAGTATTTTTCTTCTCCTCTTACATAAACATATAGGGTTATTTACATATGTATGTGTATTTTATATGCTTCAATGAATATTTATAACGAAATATTTTATTTTGGCTTATCAAATGCCCTCTTTTATTGTTACATTTTTTTTTACTTTTCTTCCCCATTTAATTTACGGGTTATTATTTTTGGATTGATGACGTAGATCTGAAACATCTATCTTAAATAAAATGAAATTTGTATAAACTCTTCCTAAAAGCTGTGTATTTCTTCCTATTTTTAAGTTGTATATAGAGTAAAAATATGTTTTCATATAAAAACAAAAGTCCAAAGGCGAGAGAAAGCCCGGACTGGGCGAATCGGGCAAATTACGTGGGGCATTGGTTTCCAAACTGCAGAACTGGCGTCGGAAAACCAATCTTGGAAACATCGGTATGTTTAAAAAAGTTTGTAGAGTAATGGATGAGTCTCTGGTACAACTGGAACAGTTCCTCAATGATATGATTACTGAACAACTTTAGTCTCTACAAGAGGAATTCGAGCGTTGCTTCTCTGAGCTATCAGCGAAACAGGGGGACCGAGTAATGAACCCATTTTGTACTTCACTCGATGTATCAAGCATCCCAGATGAGACCCAAGATGAACATATGGATTAAAAGAGAAACTCTTCAGCTCGTGACCTCCTCAATTTGAAATTAGTGACTAAGTTCTGGTGCGCTCTGTATCAGCCATTGTCCAAAGTCACCATGAGAACCTTAAGTGACCTTGTTCCATTTGGCTCTACCTACTTGTGTGACGCAAAATTTTTAACTCTTGGCAATATAAACTGAAGAATAAGAACAGATTGGATGATGGAGATGCCATAATATTGGCTCTAAGAAACGCTCAGCCACAAGTTTCAAGGCTTGCTGCCCAAATGGAATATCAGGCATCCCATTATCTGGGCTCGATAGCTGTTGACACCTATGTTGATACTATTGCAAGAATAATTGGGTTCTTATGTAAATTAAAGTTGGATTAATGTTGTTATTTATTTTACTAATAAATTATAAAATCTTAGAATAAATATTTTTCTTAGATGTATATTTCCCTCTCTTTCACAGAGAATAAAGTGTAAATCATGATACTGATAATAGGGGGTCGCGTTGGGTTCAATCTTTTGAGTAGGGAGTCTCCAAGGTAAAAATGTTGGGAATCACGGATCTAGAGTGACTGATTAATAAAAATAAATTACGGGCACTTTTTATCTCTTCTATAGATGGCGAAGTGAGGGTAAAATAAATAAACTAAAAAAAAACAGAGACACTCAAAATCACTGACATAAGATTAGAAAAAGACAAAATATTAAAATAAAAATTTAAGGAAACTGCATCAAGAAATTGCCTTTTCACTCCTCGAAGAATGACTAAAGGGGGGAAATATAAAAGAAAATCACGGATAAAAGGTAACAAACTGACTATGAAGAAGGTCAAAGATGCCAAGTAAAAAATTAGCTTACCGCCATTAAAAAGTTCGTAAAATGCGAATAGACACTGTAAACAAAGAGTGCCAATCCTGAAGCAAGTAAAAATAATTTGCAAACCATAAATTGAGAGAAAATAGCTTGAATATGTATAAAAAGAGCAAAGGCTTGAATTACAAATAACCTGTAACACAAACAGCAGTGAAATGAATGGTTTGTACATGGAAAGCTTACAAGAACAAATAACTTAATAATAGACACTAATCTCCTGTCGGGAGAATAGGCCCGAAGAGAGGTACAGGTGACATATTCTTATTATTGTTTGGATCCATTCATCGGTTTGGAAGTGACCGGCAGATGAACAGTCTGCGATTAACTAACCGGTAAAGTATCGGTACCATATAAATACTTGAATTGTAACTTAAGATGATTGTTAAAACGCAATACTAAAATTGGCCGCTGAGTTACCTTATCTAAGAAACATCGTATAATTAAGGGCGGAAAAGTGTAAACTTGTGGGATTGTCGTCCTTAATGAGGAATTAAAGTTACACCAATTCCAGAGAGGATAAAAATCGCTAAGAGACAAGATATACAACACTCTTATAGGGTTACATTTGCCACCAATCATCCTATCTGCTGAAAGAGCTAAAAGAGGTAAACATGGTAATAAAATGGATTTGGTAATTTTACAATCCAACTTAATCAGAGCGATAGAGGGATCCAGCAAAAGGTGTATTTTAAAGGAAAGCGATGAGAAAGAACTATTAAACGAAGACCTGAAAAGCGGTTGTATTTTCTTAGAGCTTCGTTAATTTTTTTGTGAGTTGATTAAATTAATGTTTTTCTACCTTTGTTTTCTTTTACTCAATAATGAAATTTATTCTCAGAATAAGACAAAGGCAAAATTCATTAAAAGAATAACTCAGGCATCGATAGAGATTGAAAACATTATTTTCTCCTCTAGAGAAAAGAAATTAGATACCCAACAATTAATTTTTTGGCTAGGTGGAGATGAGATATGGAAAGTGACAAACAGATGAACTGAGAGAGAGAGATAAATAAGATATAAGAAGGAAAGTGAAAAGCCATACTTTCCTAAGGGAAAGTACTTGCGAATATATCCATGAGAGTCATCCTATTGGAACTGCATGTGAAATTTTAGATGATTGTATAAGATGACAGAGGAAACTAATTTGGCGGTAAAGTAGGTATTGGTCGTTTATACCTCCTTGTAAAATCAGGTCTCATGAGTTAAAGAGCCAAAACAACTGGTGTGTTGAGGAGGGGGGTGCCTAAACAGCTCCGAAATAGAATTGTCACTAATGGAAGCGTTTAGGAGATAGGCAGTTACCTCATTTCTCAAAGTAGCCCTCTGGCTCTCCCATTATCGAGCTCCTGATGAGTCGAAGGTAGCTAGAGACGCCGGCATTTATCGATTGTGGTTATAATAATATTGCCTTTTAATATTTGATCGGTCAACATATTAGTTCTCTTTATTCTTTGAGACAGGTTTAAAGTAACCTAGCGGGAAATTTCTTCGGGGAAATTTGAGTCTGTCTCAAAGTAAAGTTTGCGTATAGGGACTTTGAAGAAGGTAAACGGAAGAGAAGATTTGTAGAGAATTTAAGGGATCCAAAATTACCGATTTGTGAGTCATAAAGAAAAGCAAAGGAGTATATTATCGCAAGATCTAAGCAATGGCGGAAGTAAAATATATAAAGGTAAATCTTGAGCCGTTAAGGTGATACGACCTGTCCGTGCTAGAAGATAGCACGGACAGAGATGCATGCTCAGTCGTTATTTCTTTAGTTATTTAATTATTTTATTCCTTCAATAAAAAACTAATAAAATTGTATAAGGCCAAAAGTGAATTTAGGAAAATCAACAAGTGATAGACTATACACATTTAGATCTTAAAATAGGGATCATGGAGTTCCTGAGATCAGAAATCTGCGCAAAAGTCTTAAAATATTTTACCGTTTTCAATGAAAATAGGCCCATTTACTAATTTTGTGGGCAATATTAATTAACCTGGAAAGTTTCCAGTCTTTACTCTAAGAACCAAAAGTTTTTTTTGATAAATACAGGTGGCTAACTAATGTATACATATGGGGAAATACTTTGAGTGAGGGAGAACTTTAGTTACAATTAAATATACTAATACACCAAACTTTTTTAGTTCTTTGCTCTTTCGGGGCAAATCTTAAATGATGTTAGGCCTAACACAATATAAATTGTTAACACTCATATCAAGAATACGTCAACATAGTATTGGGGATCTCTTTAATTCGAGCAGAAATCAACTTTTTTATTCTGAATTCACATCAGTTAGCGATTTACTCGTAATTGTAATTTATAAATTACCTCATAAATTTCAAAAGTATTAGTTTGAAATCAAAAATAAATTGTTTATAAAGTGAGGAATTACTTCTTTACTGAATAAAACATTCGGTTCAATTTTTTTACTTTGAGGTACTGTGATTTCTTTGAACTTCAGAGCAATTAGTTAGTGAAAGTTGGGTTGGCATTAAACGACATGTGGCTAAAAAGGACAATTCATTTCGGGAAAAATTGGCATTCAATATACCGTACTGTAAATAAAATAGCTTTTAATTAAATGTTTAAAGTAAATGAAGAGATGCAAGAGCAGATCAGATAATCTAAGCCTAATATAACTTAAGGTTTACATGCCTACATTATTTATTAGCTTGAGCGTAGGAGATTTCTTCATTTTATTTATTGGCTACTTATTATATGCTTTGGATTTAAAAATTCACCTCTTTATGTTTGTCAAAAAGATAGAATTAAAAATCTTCAATAACAATTTAATATAATGCTTTCCTTTTTAAATCTATTTAAGTCTATGTTTAACCTGACATAATAAAAATAAAGTTTGGAAATCACTGCAAAATATTGACTGCAAGGTAGACATGGAATGATATAAGTTAAAGGTAATAAAAAACTTAATATGCGAAGAAGTATGATAGAAAGATATAAGAACATTTTTATTCTTTGAAAATCTTAGGAGGGAAATACAAAGTAACGTAAAGTACTTTATTTAATTCTAATACTTGTGCAATAATAGTTAAAGAGAGGTGTTTTAGTTGAGATATGATTTTAGTTACCTGCGAGAGGTCGGGTTATTCATTATTTAGATCACCTGCACATACACACGCACATTATTTTCAACAGATTTATTGTGAAATCAGGATTTGACGAGGATATCCGTCTTCTTCAATTGCTTGAAACTGCTAAATATAGAAAGAGTCTTAGCCTATGCAGAGATATACGAGTTAACAGAGGCAGTTACGCAATTGCGAGTGTATATATATATATCGAGGTCTTCCTCATGGTGAGGAGAAATAAAGAAGGAAAAACAAAGCCCACCTGGATTCATCTGAGCCACTCTACCCGGTCTCCGATAACATTCAAAAACGGAAAAAATGGGAAATTTATGAGACAATTATTCCTGACCTCTGCTCAAAATGCCGACCTTCCGAGGGGGTATTTATAAACAAGCAAGTCAAAGATTTAAACTGTCGATCTCGTATTACGCTCTCCCCAGAGCACCACGACGACAAAAGTATGGCGGAATTGATACCCACTTCGGTCGAATCAATATGAGAGCCCATTTCCCTAATTTCAAAATGTCGAAGAAGAAAAATAACAGACGCCCAGAAGGCAGGAGAAAAAGAGGACTTTTCACTTTTTGTCACGACATCGAGAAAAACTTGCTGGGAGAGAATTCCTTCAGCAAGTTCAGTATGACTTTCATTTTCTTGTGCAATAACAAATTGCACCAAGCATAATCGGCACAATTCGATTTCCAAAGATCGTCAAGAGATCTTAACTCCAATTACCATCAGCACAGTTCGAGTACCAAAGATCGTCAAGTGATCTTACCCTATCTGAGTTTAACAATCCCAAACTAGATAGATTTCTCACCTAAAAGAGAAGCTCTACCAGCGAAACCATATCGCTAAGAAAATCAGACAGATATCCAAAAGCCCCGTCCAAAAAAACTTTTGAAGGTCATAAGCGTCCGAAACATAGCCGCCTCATCGGCATTTTGTTTTGATTCTTTCTATTCTGTCACCTCAAAATTTAGCGTGACATCACTCGTCCAACTCTCTTTCGAAGTAATCTGGTCCTCCGGCCGAGTCATCTATATCTTTGACACCTTTATCTGAAAATCATAGCCCTCTAATGTTGTAGATTACGCCTAGAAGTAGGATTATGGTCATTTTGCGCTTAAGCAAGCCATGGAGTTTGTATTTAATATTGTAGTATAGGAACCCTTATTTTAATCTCCTTAAAAGCTTTGTAGGTAAAATTACTCAAACGATTTTGAGCTAATAGAGATGAATTATAATTTACGTTTTGTAAAGGTTCTCCTTCAGACAGTTCATCTAGCACCCAAACACTTGTTGTAGCATAAAACTAAACTAGGTATTACTAGATTTGAAATCGCCAAAGATAATGCAAGATAAAAAGGTTTAGACATTACTATATATGTATATCTTTTACTGCTTCTAACAGAGTTGGAACAATTTTATCAGACGAAAGAATCAATTCCATAAATAATAACCACATTAATTCTCGGAAAAGCAAATATGACTACAACCAACGATGGTAGCCCGTATTAGACACCATACAACGAATGACCTATAAAGAAACATCTAGTAATTAAGGAAAGAATGTGCATTCTCACGATATATTGAAAGTTTTGTCAGGTAATAAAATTTAATAATAATAAAAAATATAAAATGTAGTAGTAATAAGAAAATGCTACTAGTGCTAATAACACTGTCCAACAATGATTTTGCTACAGAAATGATAAAGTAGTTTTCTATTGTAGTTTTTTGCGTAGATTACGAAAATGACCTTTATTTTTCATGAAATTACTTCAATTTAAGGTAATCTGCACATTCAATTTTTTATTAATATTAGATTATTCAGTATATAGAGGTATGAAATATTTGTCGTTATTTTATTTGACAAAAAGTACAAAGATAAGTGGAAACAAAAAGCTTATTCATCAAGAGAAATTAATAAGTTCTTTTAATACATTTCAGAGTGAGGAATTATAAAAATATATATAAAAAATAATGAAGTTTTAAGATTTTTTTCAAATTTCTGAAGACTATACAATAGTCATTTATTTTTAGAAGATTATGCTTCGTTTTATGTACAAAACAATTTCTGGAGGTGGTTCAGGTACTGGAATGTCTTTTGAGTGAGGTATAGGCCGAATGGCAGATCTAATGTGGGGATATATCACAGCTGAAGCTCACTTCGTTGTTTACCTAAAAGTATGGAAATTATATGCATAAAATTTAAAGTTATGTACATATGTGTGATTACAATAAAGTGGTTCTAAACATAATTAATTCTATATTTAATCGAAATATTATTAAAGTATACTACTTCAAAATATAGGTACAGTGCATAATAAAGAATTACTTACTTTGTATGTCTACCAAACAGAAATTGCAGTCAGTGGCATACAATTGAAACAATAAATTGAAGGGTTTTATTTTCCTTCAGATCATTTGCTAAAGAATTAAAGCATGTTGTGCCACATCTATGTAGTGCAAATGATTTATCTTGGTCGCCATTTTTACATCCAAAATACAAATTATATAGTTTTTTTACTAGGGAAGAAATTTTTCTTTGATATTTTTAAATGTTACTGACCCACATATGTAGCAGAATTTATCTGGGCTATTTTTACATTGTCCTCTTTGCATTTTAATTAAATTTGTTGCTTTGATATCAAATTTTACTTAGTTAAATAACCTGAAAGTAAGAAAGAAAAGAATGAAAGTCGTTAAAATCTTTAGAATTTGACAAAAATAGTAATTAGGAACTTACAAAAAGCTGGAGTCATTTTGGTAGAAATGACTTCAATTTTTGACATCTATACATAAACTACCTTACAAAATGTTATTCTAATCTTTGTAGTCGACAAAAGTTAAATTTTGTTAGACAGTGTAATTTAACAAGTCATTTGCATATTAAACAGAAAGGAGGGGAAAAAAATCAAAACTAATTTGTCTTTGAAGTTTATCAATTGTTTAACGAACGGAATGTGAGATTTAGGAAAAAATATCACTGAATATATAATTAAATCTAAACATATAGAATGCACAGAAGATATTTTATTAAATAAATAAATATTTTATTACATTTTTTATTAAATAAATATACCGTGTTTTGAATGAACTTTACTCATTGTGTGTGCAAACAGAAAAAATAAAAACAAAAAGTTCTCATCTAAATCATGGTAAAGGAATAAAAAAAGAAACACATGTTGATGTGCAATTCTTCCCGTCTCGTATAACAAACGATCATCAGAGTTAGGGATCTTCTCATACAAACTTCTCTTGGTTAGCATTGGTTAGTTTAGGTTTTGATTAGGTTGGTTCTCCTTGAAATATCGATAAGTAGAGAAAAACCTGGAAAAGCTATTTTCCTTGACTTTTAAGATGTCACATCTTCGATTATTTTTGGTTATGTGAAGAGTATTTCTCAATTAAGAACTAATATTATAAATACATTCTATAAACCGTCTAATTGACATTTCGGGTGATTATTAAGCATGTTATTAGGCCGAAAATTCGTGCCAGGTAAGATGAGAAAATTAGGCTAGATATCTTATTTAGGAACTCATCGTTCCGTTTACAAAGAAACGAATTCGACCCATAGGCACACAAACGCACTCCAGGCTTCTCTCTTCCAAGCTTCCTAAAAAGTTAGATAATGTTAATTGATAATTTTTTCAGACTTTCAACCACAGGATAAATTGATACTGATGGATTCTTTACTCTTCGTCCTTTCATCCGTGATATGAGATTTTATGTCGCATCCTAAACATTTTGGCCCACAAGTCCTTTTTAACTTTGCATGGTAACTTATATTTATAATATGGCGTCTGATTTTAGGACCCATCAACTAGTCGCTCCCTTTAATTAATTGTTTGTATTGTAGAATGCTTTTTTCATCTTATATCTTTCTAATTCAGTATACAAAGTCCTGTTCAGCAAAATTCTAGGATATTCAATAAACTTGATTTATCCATTTCCGATTGATCAAGTTCCTCTACCAAAATACTCACTAAGAATGGAACCTTTATGAGGAGGTAATGTTGTTTATATTAAATAAAAAGTGGACACGAGACACACTATTCTTTTTTTCCTTTTTTGTTGAGCTCTTTTCTTTATTACAGATATTGTATTTGTATGTACACTCGCAGCTGAAGGTTATGAACTATTCTATATTCGAAACTCGATATATGATATGGTACTTTTAATGATAAGAAGGTCATTTTCATTCGAGGTATTCATATGTGGGTCTGTTTTTTAATACTTACGATAGCCAATCTGATTCAAAATTTTGTTGAAGAATGATATTTGGAATTCTTATAAAATGTAGAAATTGTTGTTTCACATTTTAATATTAAAACATAAATACATTCCTAGCACAAATTACAAACGATTTAATGACAAAATGATGGCCGGTGCATTTTGCAATAGAATGCCAATTCTTATGAGTAAAATACAGGTGTCAGACTATATCAACATTGAAACGTAATAAAATAGAAGGAAGAATATCTGTAGTATATCTAAAAAGAGAACTTGAGTAGTTATGCTGTTTTGACATGAGAGTATTACATGACGCCTCAAGGGAATTCGTAGAAATATTTTATATCAAGACTGAACTAAATGAAGATACTTGAATTTAATGAGTTAAGTTTCCTAGTTTTACGATTGAATGAGTTCTGTTCATTTTCCAACAGATGGATGGATATTAAGGCAAACTTTCATTGACTCTGCTTACGAAAACTTCCCTAAAAAATCCATTTCTAACATCTAAAAAGATTTCATATTTCCTGTTTGAAATTATATGATCGTATATTAAAGGGAAATAAAAAAATCTTAAACCTTATTTTCTTGGCTATTCCATAAAAGAAGACCATTAGGCATCGCAACTTGGTTTGTTATAAACAAGTCAAAAGATTTAATTCCCAATTGTTTCAATAATTTGGAAAAGAAAAATTTAATTAACAAAGGTTTTGTCAATTAACAAACATCATCTGACCTGACTACCTTTCAACCAGTCCGGCAATGTGAACTATAGTTACTCTTATTTTAATAATACCCGCACTAACCTTCAGTTAACCTTCCCAATTATGTTATTCGAAAGAGAATGTGAAACAAAATAAGGGGTTTAAAATTTCGTTAATGTACAATCGGCAGAATAGTTACGAGGTTATTGAGAGGTAAAATGGTTACAATCCAATCAACAACACACGGACCACCATAGTAACTTATAGTCTCGTGCACCCGACTAAAATAAATTTCTCCCTGTAATTTAATTTGCAATTTTAGAGACATCCTATGGCTTTTTTAACGTTTTCTCCTCTGCTATTCTCCTATCTCTATATAAACTTTTATATACTCATTATGTCCTTTTTCATCTATGCTGGTTTGAATGAATTGATGAAAACACTTCTCTAGTATTACACTTTGGGGGAAGCGCTATAAAAGCAAAGATGGTAGCCCTTTTTATTCTCCTGCTAGAATTTCGTGCAAATAACCGAAAAAGATAAGATCTAAATTTAAGTAAGCCGTTGGAAATAATACGAGCAGCATTAAACTGATTATTTTTTCATACATTTTTTGATCCAATCCTTACTCTCGAAGTCATTCCGGAGTCCAGCCATGATCCGCATCAATTTGGATCCATCTCACCTAAAATTAAGTGATGCATGTAGAATTTTCGGCTCTGCTTGCAGGAATAATGTTTCAGTAAACTTAACATCATTCGTCGGTCTTGAAATGTGGTAGAAAGTTTTTTGAGACATGAAAATCTTTTATCTTTTATAGATGAATTCCAATCGACAGTGATTATATAATTCACAGTGGCTTGGATAATTGTTATCACCTTATAGCAGGATATATCCTAATTATCCATAACCAATAAGAACTATTGAGAATAATAGGGCTAAAATTTATTTGGTAATTTCTGTTTCGTCTTTTAAAATCGAGATAGTAAAGTGGTCCCTGAGGATTAATGAAACGGAGAAACCGTTATTTAAATTAGAAATTGCTAAACTTCTTTAACCCCTTAGTCGGGGTTGTCTTTTGGGGTAAGTAGGATCCCACACCTGAAATTTATATATTAGGTCACTGTTAATTTTATGGTCCTTTAAGTATTTTTAATTCTTTTTCAATAAAATAGAGTCAGTAGTTTTATATTTTATACTGAATATATTACAGTAAAGAAAAACGGTTTTATGTATAAACTTAGTATTATCAAAAAGAGTTATTCTGCTTAGTGTTGTAAGTTGTTTAAAATGATACAAAAAGCGTATAGAAGTATACTCACCAAAGAAAGTTTTCCGCTCAATTATTAGTTTTCCTTTTTTTTATTCCTTTTTCTTATTGCAAAAAGTTTCTTGTTCGCAATATACATCCGGAATTGGGCATTTTCGCGGAAAGCTAACAATTGCTCATCCAATGTAAGATGTTCTCTCGGATTATAATTATCTGTGCAATTTATGATGAAGCAATCCCATACTTTCCTTATTGTTTCCACTTTGTTATTCTTTTTCCTAACTTCACGCGTGGCAAGATTGTCAAAACTTATCGAGTTCAATAAAAAATAAAAACGACGTTCACTCATGGCAGCTCAAAGCAATGGATTGCCTGTCTTGGGGTTGAACAACTCCTGTGCCGTCAGATGAGTTACATTTCAAGCAACCACTGAAAATTAAAACACCAAGAAGAGCCTTGATTTCGTATTTGCACGGGGTGCTTAGTTGTTGCTGCAAATTGACAGTAGACTTTGTGATGAATACATTTGTGTGCGTCCCTACTATTCCAAACATATATTAATCTACGAACAGTTGGAAGCAGTTCTGATATATGTTCACACTTCTTGCTGCACCTTTTGGACCGATATTACCATTAGTTATGATTTCCTTTACAACATTTTACTGATTCTCGGTTGTTGAACGGATGTCGTGCCCCAGATGAACTTATTTGAACCTTCAATTATGGGTTCCGAGATTTTGGGTGCAGCTTTACGTGAACGTCTTTGAGCTTGGGCACTAGATGGTGCTGGCGTATTATTTCTTCGATGTCGCTTTGCTTGAGACATTTTCCATGTACCGTCATCATCCAAATCGCCCTCACCTTCGGAACATTCTAAAAATAAAGTGGGGTAGTATGCATCTCCCTTATCACTATCTTAAAGTTCCTCCCATAGTAGGTTGTCATGAGAACCACCATCTAAACTCAGATTTATTATTTGAGTTTCAGTCTCCTCATCTGTCCTTATGCTTCTCCCTAAAATGTTAGCCATGTTCTTAAAAATAAATAAAATTAAAACATACTTAGACTTACTGCTATATTTTATTTATTCATTATTATATATATATATATATATATTGTTATAAGATAGATATTTCATTCCTAATTATGAAATATAATAAATTTTACAGCTGTATAGAAAAATAGTACCATAACGTAAATGGTATCTTGAGGTCCAATAGACCCAACTCACCTGTTTTTTGTCCTCTGTCCAAACTTCATTTCTTTTTTTCAAATTTTGGAACTTGTATTTTTGGGGGGGCCGTGATAGAAAGGTACATAGAATATCTGTTATACTGCTGATTTTGAACCTGAAGATAATTGGGGTCTAGCAGACCCCACGCTACCAATTAAGAGTTAAACAACAATAATTACTTTTTAATTAATCATATTCATTTCTTGTTTTGTGTTCAAAAAATAGGAAATTCATAACATTCGAATTAATTTTAACTATTATATTTAATGAGAGCATCCCTTTGCCTTAAGCTGCCCCAGAACGAATTATTTGGCATGGAACCACTCGTCTAAGGCAAAAAGAGATAATGTAGGCAAGTTCTTCTGGTTTATAGGATATACAGTCTTCATTTATACCCAATTATCATTAATTTGTTGATAAATTAGAGATAGTTTATTTAGTTGTTACGGTTTAATTCTGATGGTTTAGAAATATATTTGCAAATAGTAAGCTTGTACTCTAAAGAGAAAATATATTATTGCATGCTATGTAACTGTGAGAACTAAAAATAATTGTATTCAATCAAAAAAAAGAAAATATTTTAAAATTAAGAGATAAGAAAACATTTGAAAAAAATACAGCGAATCATTGATGTTGTAATAAAGTCAAACTACTGAACAGACTATATTTTACATTCACTTGTTGAGATACCTCAAGTTGACAAAAGAAAGTTTAAGCAAAGGTGAAATTTTCTCCAGAAGGTTAAATTATACACTAAAGACGAGCAAAATATATGGACTATAATGTCAAATTGTGTGAAAGATATAAAGTTAAAAACTTATAATAACTTGATTTGAAAATAACAGTGACATGAAGGGCGAAAAACTCTTCATCGATCCTACCTGAAGAACAGGAGACGAGGTCGAGGAGAAATAGTATGAGCCGTAACATATGGCAGGGGGTTTGAAAGTGCGTTGCCATATGTGATAATATTAAAACTCGCATAACATTAAAAAATATAAATGCAAGTATCCCTTGAAAAGTTCTCTACAGTCCCGTCTAAATTTGTCAATCAGAACACCTGTAGTCCTCTGCATCACTTACTAAAGAGAAGTTACAAGGTTTTTAAAGTCGGATACGAAAACATACACATAAAGGTATGCACAACTACATACGAAAGCATACACGATATATGCTTATTATGTACGGTTAAGTTTATGAATTGCTGAATGCCACACCATGCTTCCTCAAAGCAATGTGATATATATCTCTTGGAGAAGCAAGTTTGGAAAGTTCAGGTTGCGGCCTGGGTGATCAGACTAGCGTTTTGCTCTTACTCACAATGACTATATCCCAGAATTTAGGTCAGTCCTGCGGTTGTCCAACAAAGAAGATGAGTGATGGCAGTTGGGAACGTAAAGTTGCCCCCCATCGCACCGCAATTGTTAACGTATACCCACTCCACGATCTTTCGACGACTCAATGTGGCTGATAAAACGTATATTCGTAAAACGGAAATTGACTCTAATTTATGGTAATGCAGTTGCATTTACAGACAAAATAAGGAATTCACACCAAGAATTAATGTTACATGAAGCCGAAATTATTCGAATGAAGTGGCAAAATTTGATATCAAATATTTAATCTAACTGTGTCCAAGATTGTATCCGATATCCTAACCTAACATCTTCCTACTAACGTTAGTCGAATGTTTTAAAAAATAAATGTGTACGATAGAGTATTATTATCATCCATATCACAATATCCACTAGTTTTGCTAGTTATGGGCACAAAATTATCATAAGAAAGGTACACGGGGAAAGGACGAACGCTTCACTTTATTCCTTCCTTTGACATCAGATGGTTTGCACATGACAACCCACTTTCAATTTTGGATATTCTACTCTCACCTATTTTGCCACAATTCCAAATATATTTTCGGATATTTTCAGGTTATGGTTTATTCGATACAGACGTCGATATAATTCTTGTGGCACATTTAGCTATGGCAAGGTAAGACGAAGTGAAGTTTGTTTGTTTTCCGTCCATTAAATATTCGGCGGCATGGAGAAGGATATATATATATATATATATATATATATATATATATATATATATATATATGTATATATATATATATATATATATATATATATATATATATATATATATATATATATATATATATATATATAAGGGTGACCCTTATTTGGCGACTTTTGAATTTCAACTAGGACGGGCAGTCAGAAAGTTCTATTTGCTAAAATAAACAGTGTGTAAAATATTCTTAAAAAATATTTATATTTATATTTTTCTCAATGAGCTTAAAGTTTGATATTTTTCACAATTATTTTAGTATGGTTCTTGGTTTATTATTATAGTTCATACATTAAATTTTTGCTTTTACCTTGGGTAGAAGACTTTTCAAAACAAAGGAAATCACAATTTATGCAAAAAAATTAATAAATAAAATTAAAATAAGGCACAGCATTAACAAGGTTTCCTTAGTGTCACAAACATTTGGCAGAATATGGCAACTGCCCAACACTGACACAATATCGCTTCTGCTATGCCGTGGTGTCTAGTTGCTTGGCTGATGGTGTGAGAGACAGATGCACTGAGTCGTCTCCCTCTCCACTACCCAATTGTACAGTGAGGCCAAGAAAAAAAGGGTCATTTTCTTTATTTTTTACAAGTATCATGGCGTCTGTAACCAGAGTTGTGACAAGTGTCTACTTACTTGATTCAGTCAAGCCTACCATCATTAGAAACATGCTACCATGACGCAAACAAGTGCTTCAATACTACCTCTACCTCCATCTCAACCAGAAGATAACGGCAAACGAAGCAGCGGCGGAAACGGTCCTACTAGTGAGTAACTGCAGGGATCGCGCTCGTATTTCAATGCAAAAAGTGCAGCAAGAAAGAGAGAAAGTCGTACAACTACATAATAACTGGTGAAGTCTAAAGAAGAACAAAAACAAGAAAACAGAAAAAGAACAGAAGAACGAGAATTATTTCCTTCTGTCCCTTGATCGCCTCTTTGAAATTTCACATGAAGATGCCATGTCAATGATTAGAATCGCTGGGGACAACAAATTTCTACGAGCCCAGAGGGAGGGGGTACGCAGGAGCACAATGTAAATAACATGGCACCTGTCTCTTGCAGGTCGAGCAAAACAACAACCGAGGGATGAAGTGAAGAAAGAACAGTGTATGAAGCGCTTTCAAGCCAAAAAGCGTAAACTGGATGAAATCACTGAGCTCGCATCCAGCTCTACATCATGTTCCAGCCTTTCCATTCCCACTCATTTCCCTTTGCAGTGTCGTGGTGCAGAAAAGGATTCTGACAGCTGTTTTGCAGGGCCATCTTCAGTAATCATACCCCCCAGAAGCGCACTAGAGCTGGAAGAAAATCATGAATCCACAACAATCAGCCGCGATGGATAGGGACAAGATATCCCATCGTGCAGTTCATATACTTGCAGCAGCTGCGAAAAACCTTGGTCATGATCACTAAAAGCTGGTGTTAAACCGCGAGTCCTCTCGGAGGGACCGGATTAATTTTTTCGCAGAAGCCGCAAAGGAAATTAAAACTCATTCAGGCCTTTGGTGACGATGGATTTTCACTCTGATGGGAAAATGGTGCAGACAGCGGCAAGTGGTGCTGCAGATATAATCGACCTAATTTCTGTTATGGTTTCTGGAGATGGCGTTGCCAAGATACTGGGAGTCTCAGTCCTTCCCAGTGGCACTGGCTAGTACTGGCCGATGCCGTGATGACTGCTCTCGGAAAATGGGGGGTAACGGATCGCATTTCTTCCCTATCCTTTGACAGCTTCGAACACGGAAATTTCGTCAGGAGCATGTACCATAATCGAGCAACGGCTCAATTGAAGAGTTCCTCTCCTCGCTCCTCTTCACCAAATCTTGAAACTGGTGTGTGAAAAGGTATTTACAGCATGCATCGGACCTTCTTCTAGGGCTGATATTGCTCTCTCAAGCGATTTCAGGTCAAATGAAAGGACTTAGAAAATCTCTGCCACAGCCATTCACAGAAAAAGATATACTGCCACACCTCTTTGAGCGTTGCGGTGACCTCATGATTGAGTTCAACCGACTACTGGAAAAACACACGCCACGTGACGATTGCAGGGAGCTACTAAAGCTGTCTATAATCGTCTTGATTGGACACTGAAGCATGAGATTAGAATATTAAGCTCCTAGTGCCCTCCACCCTGCCCACTGGATGGCAAAAATCATCTACGCCCTCAGATTCAGAGAAATTCCACCTCACTGCAAGTGAAAAATCTAGAGTTCAACGATTCTTCCCTTTCAGCATCTCGACGTACATTGCGTCTTGGTTCCACGTGATATCTCCAGCTGCAGCCCCGGCACAAAACTTCCAACTGCTTAAGATGCTGGTCTCCTACCACTATAAGGTAGTGGCCAAGGCGACAGCTACAGTCTTTGGGCGCCATATCTGGTACTGGAGTGAGAGACTGGTTGCTCTTGCCCTTTGTGATGATCACCTGGCCATTGAGATAAAGAGGGAGATGTTGAATGCTTTGCATGAGGAAGAGGGCTCTGACGATCATCCTCGATGAGCAATCGTCGAGCTAACATCTACTGCACTTGCAGAGAAAACTGTTGCGAGTTTTGTGACGTCTGCCACGCCATCCTTCTTTGAGATCCTTGGGTTGGATGCAAGTTATCTGGCACTTGACCCAACGGAGTGGCCCGACAATCAAAGATACTACCTCGCAGCCTCCTGCGTCAAGGAACTACACGGTGTGAAGGACTTTGCTGGCGGGGCATCCTTCTGATGCAGGAATTCAACCTGGCTCTCAAAAAGAAAGAGGAGCAGAGGCAGTTCCTCTTTTAATTAATGAAGAAAGACCGAAAGAATTGCCCTAACGCCCGCAAGTCCCCAGTGACTTCAAACTAGGCCCCCCTTGAGGGAATAATACTCGAGAAGAAGGGTACCTAGAATCAGTGTTGTGAAATCATATGTGTTTACAACTATGTTTATTTCATAAAATAAGGTGACTTTTAAATTGTTAGGTTAGTGTCAAACAGTTTTCTAAATCCTCTATGAGGACAAAAAGAAAATGTCTGTTCTCTTACAAAAAATAAGAAACTTCAAACTCGTTGAGCTACCCCAAAATATTGATTTTGGAGCAAATGAAACATTTTAACTGTACGTCTCTGGTAATATATTAAAAAGTCAAAATTACCATCAAATAAAGGTTACCCTAGTATATATATGTATATACATATATGTCGAGGTATGACAGTGTAGACCCTTTCAGTGTAAGAGCGCGTACACTTGCACGGGCAGATATCCAAGTTGCTGTTCTTGGATATATAAGGTTCAGGACGCCAAATTATAATTTTAATATAAATAACAAACGGGGCAATATATATACAAAAGGAGAACAAATTATGCTTTTAAGGATAGATAATTAGATCGGGACAATTTACAATGAGACAGCTAAGCGGGGGAGTGCAAAAGTATTATTCATCTGAATAAGAGATAATATTTAAGTTTGAGCAGGGAGTGAATTAAAATGGGATGCTTCGCAATCCAGGTAACGAAGGAAGAGGAGTGTAATCATGGGATTACAAAGCCAAATCGCTTTACCTTGAGCTTATAGTTGTTTGGAGGGGAAAGACTAAAGCACTGGTCTTCGAGAATTCACGTCTGAGGGTGTTGACGAGGAGGACTCGTATATGGGGGTTTGAGAGTACCTCTAGCGTAAGGGGGAGATTTTTTCAACACGAAAGACTATTCTACGGCACGACACAGAGTCTCAAATACGGGAAACGGGAGTCTTGAAGAGGGATTCGAGACAAGTGTGGCCGTACAATCCTCCTGGAAGAATTACAAACGGTTTGCTTGGGTTTGAAAGTCACAATATATGAGGTGACGTTTATTTTTCTTTTAGTTGTTTGAAGTGACAGGCGCCTTGGTGTTTCAGATTAGGAGGTTCGGAGAATTTTTTTTTAGTATGCCAATAAGGGGAGGAAATTCGGAAAAAAACACCCAGTAAAAGGACGTCGATTCCGGGAAGAAGGGTAATTGCTTCTTATTACGCGGGAGGGGCATGCCGGCAATGGCCTTCCCCTTTGATTTCTGGGGTACCATTTGAAATTCCCCAATGTGGAAACCAAGATATTTAATGTTGCCGTAGGCAAAATGGCACTTGATGGGGCCTATGGTAATAAGGATGTGTTCACGAAGCCTACTGAGAAGAGAGGGAAGAGAGACCAGATATTGGTCCCATGTGCGGGTAACCACGTAAACATTATCAAGAGAAAATGTAACGTTATTCAGCCCATCCAGTATCCGGCGCATCATTGCATAAGACCCCTCTCTGTGAGGAATGCGGTGTATTTCTGACACTATCTTTAAGAGTGATTTGATAGTAAGCCTTACAGAAGTATATGTTCTTAATAAACTTAGCCTCTTCAAATAAATTTAGGTTCTGATTTTCCAAATTGATAGGCTCATCGTTGAACACCTAAATTCTACGCACATGCGAAAAGACTGATCCCACTTCCTGACTATAACAATAGTGGAGCAATAATCTGAAGTGGAGGGTTCAATGATTCCCAATTTCAGCAGGTTTTTTACTTGGGAGTTAAAAGCAGAACGCAAGCAAATGCGCAAAGGGTTATGGTTTAGAATAGATGGGTTCCTGTATAGTTAGGGATATAGTATGCTCAAAATGGATAGAGTAGCCAAGCTTCTTGGTCATTACATCCGTGAATTCGGTCAATTAAAGAGACAATTGCGTATTCTGAGAAGGTTCCAGCTGGGGATGGGGATCTAAGTCGAGTGACGGGAAGGAGTCTTCATGGCAACTGAGGAGCGATGGGAGAGGGTAGTAATTGTCAGATTCGATGCATACGATTTGTATTAAGTTAAGAGGCTCAGAGGGATAAGAGGCTTCTATTACTGACTCTTCGTCAATCGCAATTATATTATTAATGCAGGCGTGGCGCTAGTAGCGCTTAAGCATGTTCACATGAAAGAGTTTGTTACCTGATGGCATCTGTACTAAGTAATCCACCAGGCGCGCGCTTCTAGGATGTAGAAGTGGCCTATCCATTGGGACAGAAGCTTATTTGTCTCCGAGCGTAGGAGTAGCAGCACCTCGTCACCGGACTTGAATCACCAAACCTTTTGCCTAACGTCAAAATAGGTCCAATACTTCTCCATGTTTAGGTGGGTATGTTTGTATGGTGCTATATCTGCACATTTTTCCAGGGGATTTCTCCTGTCTAACAAATCAGAATATGAGGATTTTATCTACTCATCCTAGCGAGGATTGGCAAAAAGTTCATTAATATACTCTTCTGGCCTCGTACATTTCGCCCATCCCAAAGTTCTAAGGAGGAAAATCCGATAGTTTTCTCTGGGATTTCTTTGCAGGTTTACATGGCAACCAGCAGGAACATATGCCATTCTCGGTGCTGAGAATGGCACAACCTTTTCAAAATTGTCTTCAATGTACTGTTTAAATTTTTCATACGCTGTTAGCGGCGCAGTGAAAAGGCTGGTAAATATTCGCTTGATCATAAGGAGCTTGCCTACGTACTCCATTAGTTCAAAGGTAAACTGTATACCTCTGCCAGACAAGATCTCTTTCAGAATGCCGACGCCGTAAACATAGAAATCAGGGCTTCAGCACAGGTCACATTATCTATCCTTTTAAAGGGGACTGCGTCGGGGAATCTTGTTGTAAAATAGACGAGCATGAGGACGTATTAGTGTCTTTTGCTAGACGGAGGGTGATTTGGCCAATGAAGTCTATAGCCACTATAAAGAAAGGCTCAGAGACAATTGGGGTCTTCTGAAGAAGGAAAGGTGGTATGCGCCCTTTTGGTGCAGTTTTTTGACAAATCACACATGACCTGCAAAACTCGGCATTTTGGGGGGCTGCGCCGGGACAAAAGAATTATTGGAAAATTTTTTGAACAGTTTTATTGCGGCTAAAATGACCAGTAAGTAATCCATCGTATTGCAGTTGGAGGACATAGGGGGGCATGCTAACGGGGGATACATGAAGAGAGAGTTGTGGATTTATTCTCAGCCGAACTGGATGGAAAAAGGAGTCCGTTACTCAAGAGGTAGGCAACCTTCTTTTAACCGCGGACAGATACACGCTTTTCATTTCTTGCTTTTTTCCACGAGGGCTAGAGGTTGGGGCACTCATTCAGAACATTTGCAGATGCTTCTTTGTGAAGGGCTGCAAATTCTGAGGCATATGGATGCTCTAATTGCATTGGAGGTGCAGTGTCATTTAGCGCCCGGGCACCCGTGATAACGGGCTGTGCGACGTACTCAAGTTAGAGCTTCGGCCTCTAGGCCGAACCACATGGCGGATAACTTAATGGGATAGCAGCGGACCACAGCGAACTGATTTGCGCGCCCCAAATAGTCATGGACAACTGCAAATTTATCGTGGTCGGGCCTCAATGTGGGAGGCAACTTTGCTGAGACGATGATTCAAGGGAAGCCAGTGTCTCTTGCGATGGTTGACACTCTGCAACTATTAACGGTTTCTTTTTCGAACTCAAGCCCACCGGGGGAGCTTTTGTTGAATAAAATGTTGACTTGCTCTTCCGGGGGTACTACTTCTTAGGTGAATTTGCTGGCATTTAAGGTCGAGCGGGTGGATGAGAAAGAGAAGCACTTTTTTGATGGACTTGCTGATTACGCGCGAAATGGAATTGGGAATTTAGGGGACAGTTGGTTCTCACGCGACCGTCTTCGCCTTCGAGGGTAATTCGACGATGAAGGTTTAATGATGGGACGCTTAATATCCCTCTGTTCCGGTGGGAGGATAGTACTTGGGTTTGGAGGGACCAGGTACCTTCACAAACTTGGTCGAGTCCTTTACTTTACGGTATAAGGGGTGCGATTTATTGGGGTAGTAGGGGTATAAGGTTGTAGCTTGATGCGAGCACATCCGCCTCTTTGATACTGTTCTTGAAGGAAGACATGCCTCTATCCTTCACGAATGCGCGGATTTCGGAGTGTAGAGCAGCCATTAACTGTTCACGTAACTTTAAATCAAATAGGGACTGGTAATCGCGGTTGACTTAGGCTTAGTCTAACCAGAATTGAAAATTCCTCCGCAGGGTGAATCCAAATTGGCGGTAGGTCAGGCCAGGCATTATCCTCGCCTTGCGGAACATAGTCCTAGAAAAATCAGGAAACATGTTAATAGTCGATTATACTTCTGAATTGAGGGTAGAGTAGTCGAGGGTAGCTTTATCAGGGAGCGAAATAAAAATTTCTTTAAGATCGGTGTTGAGGAGGGGAAGTAGTCGAGCGACTCCATCTGGTTCAATGCTCTAGTGGTACACTTCGAAAATTTTCTCAAAGTGAGATGAGTAGGTGCTGAAATCATCGCCTTCCTTAAACACTGGCAAATCTACTGTCGAAGTTTGGTTTATGTTTACCTCGCGTTCTTGCTGACGAATTATTTCTCTTTATTCAATTTCTCTCTGCTTTCTTTTTCCTGCCCTTTTATTTCTTACTTCCTCTTGAATATAGGCAATTAGATCCTTGCCGGACAACCATGGACCTCTGATTGCTGTCGGAAACGTTTGAATGAAGCCATCTTGCTTGTGGAAATGTGCGTTTGGCCGTTCGGCGCGTACAAGGAACCCACGGAAAAGATTATGGGACTCTTTCTATCATACGAAAAATCCTAACGAATATTGACCTACACAACTATTATAACACAATAAATGTAGAAGAAAGATAACAATTCAAAGATTGATCCCTATATGATTAGTAGTTATAGGACCTTTTAATCCAGCACGAGGATTTCTATGACATTTAGACAGAGCTCGTCTCCAAAAAAAGGACCCACACACACAAAGTAAATAAACTTGGGAAAATTATGATCGAACGGTCACCACAATAAATTGCTAATTGAAAAAGATTTACCCCTTTGTTCCACTATCTTTGGATAAACTAGAACGAACTTGGAAAACTGGTTACTGAGCAACTTAACTGAGAGGGGGGCTGGAAAAGAAAAGGGTTCCTTCACTACACAATAACTCAACTTTACCTTACACCAAATTTGAATATAATGATATGTATATATATATATATATATATATATATATATATATATATATATATATATATATATATATATATATATATATATATATATATATATATATATATATATATATATAGATATATATATATATATATATATATATATATATATATATATATATATATATATATATATATATATATATATATATATATATATATATATATATATATATATATATGTCGAGGTATGCCTGTCTAGACCCTTTCGGTGTAAGGGCGGTACATTAGCACGGGCAGATAGCTGACACATAGCCGTCTGCGATAGGCTTTGGAGCAATGGATAGAGTGGAAGGCCGCCTTCTTGAGTGAGTGCGATTACAATTGGCCGGGATTTATCCACTGACTTGGCAAGTTGCAGGTCAAGGATATAGAAAGATCAATACCTAAAATTAAAATTTTATTATAAATAATAAAGGGGCAATATATATAAAAAAGGGGAACAAATTATGCTTTATAAGGATAGTTAATTGGATCGGGAGAGTGCAAAATTATTATTAATCCGAATAATGGATATTATTTAAGTTTGAGTGGGGAGTCAATTAAAAGGGGATGCTTCGCAATCCAGAGGACGATTGATGGGGAGTGTATTCATGGGTTTACAAAGCAAAATCGCTTTACCTTGAAACCCAAAGTTGTTCCAGAAAGACGAGATTTTCTCTTCTCTAAGAGGTGTGATCTCAAACACGAGAGAATCTTCTGCGGTACGGCAGGGAGTCTCAGAAACGTGGAACGTGACTCATTTTTGTATCATGTCGTCTTGTTTCTACTTTATGCAAATTAAATTTCAAATTCGCCACTTCCTTCCAGAAAGAATAGGTAAAGTTCATATAAATATCATTATCCAGGACACAAAAGAAAAGTTTGAAATAAATAACTGTTTTTCCTGTATTTTAGACACAAGCAAATAAAAAATAACTGTTAATACCCAAATAAAAAAATCGTGTTATCCCAGCCTATAAGTGGACAACGGCAACCAATAACCAAAAAGGTAGTAAACCTTGTATACACTTTCCTTACAAACATCTGCTCGCAAAATTTCTGCAATGAATGTTTGCGTTGATTTCCTGTTATTTGTGCTTCGTTGGCATCCTTCTGTCTCGGAAGATAATGGATATTGCCCCATGACACAGGCTTAGGCGAAGTGTATGGAGATCCCGGGTTGCCCAGTCGTCCAGATCCCCCTCTCTACCTCACTTGTGTCATCCATAGGAATGCAGAGCAGTACATTTGGCACCAGGTTGGCTACAGGAGCTACCGGAGTCAGTGAGCACAGCGCCCTGGCCTGCCTTCAGGTCTTCTCTAATTAATTGGTATCTTTAATCCCCTGCACTTGGCCGTGGTTCATTCAAGGATCTCCTCCGCCCTGCTAGGCGTTGAAAGCTAGATTCAGCTCCTTCGCCTAGTGTGGTGTTGCAGTGTAAACACCATCCCTTCACGTGCTATAGCCCGCTGGATGCGGCAGTGTACCGTGGTGTCGGACTTGGAGTCAACACGTTACGGTTTAGGAGAGGGATGAGAAACTGATGGAATTCAGCGCCGGCTTTGACTGTACAGCCCGATCCTTAAACGGCAGGTCCTGTTGCAGTTGCTGCATGTGAAGACCATGCCGTTCGCAGTCGCTGACTCTGCTCTCTGGTGTCGTCGTGCTTTTCTTTCTTCCCACATAATAATGTTATTAATAAATCCTGTTATTAGTACTACAAATAAACAATAAAATAATAATAGAATTAATAATAATTTCCGATTAAATTAATGTCCAAGATTCCGCTACATTTTCATCAAGTGTGACGAATTCAAAATTTATTTAATCTTTTAAAAAGTCAAGTTCAGGTAACGAGTTGGATTAGATTCAGTCAAATATTGTTTTTTGACAAACTTAGGTCCTAAAGGGTCCTTACAGTACTTAAAAGCTCCTTCTCATTATATACTGAATAGTTCTGAAATATTTTTAATACTCATTCATTTGTAGAATATTACTAAAAACATCAAGTTTTCTCTTTTCTGTTTGTTTTCTTTTGTTTTTTATTCATTTTTAAATCAAACAAAAACCAAGGAGACATGTCCAATCAGATTTTTTAACAAAATGAGTTTCACCTGCGAGTGGTAATATAAGGAGAAGTGAAATTGTACATTTATGGTCAAATATTGGTGACAACTTTCTTACAGCACAATACATATGATATCACTAAGTTTCAAACGATTTATAATTCCTTTCCATAAAAAAATACTAATTGTCACTTCTGACATTCGTTCAAGCAGAAAATCGACTAAAACCTTAAATCATGATTGCTGGATCTCTAATTTACATTTAATAATGCACAAAACCTTTCAGGTGTTAAGAAATTCCGCTTCTAACTCCGATTTTTTTAGGATCTTGCGCAGGTTTTCGAACCAAACTATGTCTAAGGATTTTCCCAGTCATTGTCTAAAGTGAGTATATCTTTATGAACCAAGGATTTTTTTTTTTATCCTATGATATTTGGCTATCATGCGGGTAAAAAGGTATCACCACCAAAATAAATAAGTACCATTCTAATGACTATCCTTTAAGGCACATTAAGGAACCATTTGGTCTGTAATTTTACTGTTCTTGGGTCTAAATGACCTCTGTCAAAATCTTTCGCGTTAGTGTCATATTATGTAATAAAAGTTGAATAGGAAAAATAAATTGAGAAGTAAAATGGTATTCATTTTTAAATTTATGTCAAACACAAAACTATTCATATCCATGAATATTGGAGTTAAAATCATGTTAACATGTTATATCTATGCGCAGTTAAACACGAAGTCACCTACCTTGCATTCACACTATCATTTATCACAAAAAGCTTGTTATTTTAATTATTTTGTCCGTGTTTAAAACTTTTAAATTTTATTGAATTTTGAACGATGAAAACGCTTCAGTAACAAAGAAATAGTAGGTTAAAAATACAATAGCTGGTGATCCCGAACGCACCAGAGACCGGTACTCATTGGGTAGAGGAGCTGTCCTAGGTGGTATTGTGTATTTGACATCCAACGTGGGTGAAACCTTTGTTAATTCAGAGAGGGGATGGAGTGGTGTTTCGTCCAAGCCCTAATATAAATGCTTTCGTAGGGGTCCTGCTATGAGGGTAGAAATGGAATTGTTAGTGCTGTTGTGATTGGCTTACGTGCTTTTGGACTGAAGCCTTCCTAGCGAAGGTGAGAATGGATGAGAAAACAGCTGATGCTTCTCACTGGGTGAAAGATACGCATGTCGAGTCTATTCGAAAAAAACAGCTGATGCTTATCCCGAGGAGGTGGAAACGTGAGGCAAGACTTCTTTACTTGAAGATTTAAGTGAGGGGATGTTGGATGAAAGGAGGTTATTCCTATCCCTGTGTTATAAATTCGGGCTTCTCGTCGAAAAGTCTTGACCAAGAGGTAAATCTTTCCTCGATTGGGAATTCCCGTTCGTATTCTTCAATGGTAAACAGATTTACTGTTGACAACTTCTACTGGAAGTGCATTTCACTTACCGCAGATACTGTAAGTGAAAAAAATTTACACACAGATTGCGGTTGTAACGCTTCAGTTCAAGTTTGAAGCCGTGATTGCGCGTTCTGTTCTCACTTAGTGTGAAAATATTCCGGTAGTCAACATTGTCGAACCCTTGAAGTATTTTGAAAACCTCAATGAGCTGACCACGCAGTCCACAGGTTTCCAGCGAGAACAGATCTAATTCCCTTAGTCTATCCTCATTACTTTTATGTCGGATAGAGGGAAAAAGCTTGGTTGCCCTGGCTTGTACGCGGTCCAATCTCGCGATGTCCTTACGAAATGAAGGACTCCAAAATTGTACCGCATATTCCAGATGCGGGCGGACAAGTGAGTTGTACAAACACAGTACAATCTCCTTGTTTTGATATCCAAACTGGCGCTTTATATAATTTAGCATCTTTGAGGCCTTTTTATTCGCCTCAATGCACTGTTTCGAGAACTTGAGGTCGCTAGTGATAGTTACACCCAAGTCCTTCTCAGTGTCACTCGATTCAGGACAGTGCCCTTAAGGATATACTGAGATTAAGGGTTTCTGTGGCCGATATGCATCACTTTGCATTTGTTCACGTTAAAAGGCATTTGCCACGTGTCTGACCACTCCCCAATCTTCCCAAGATCTTCCTGCAGGCGGGCAGTATTTCCATCCTTTGTAACGTTCATATCAAGCTTGGTATCGTCGGCAAATTTGGAAATCTTGGAGACCATGTCACTGTCCATGTCGTTGACGTAGATGATAAATAGTAGTGATCCCGGGACAGAACCTTGAGGCACACAGCTAGTAACGGGCACCCACTCAGAAGCCTCTCCATTCACCACCACCCATTGCCGTCTGCCACTTAGGCAGTTCTCGATCCAGCCGAGGTCATAGAATTTCAACGTTGTAACAGTTCGCCCCTTCTGGTTTACGCACGGAGAAATTCCAATTTATATATCTTTGGCGAAAATAGACATAAACAATCGAAGGGAACAGTGAGCCTGTTCATAGATTTTTATTCTAAAAGCTAACAAACCCTCCTCTGTTTATATTAACGGACTATGAAATTTGCTCACTGAAATCCTTCTTTGCGAGTGACCATCGAAGGTTCTTTGGGGTTGCGGAGAAAAGGGGAGGAGGGGGAGGAAGTCTTGGCCCATTTCGAGCGTAAGAGTTGACGCTGTATGAAGGAACTAGCGTCTGTTTGTCCTCGTGATATTTATTCCCCACAGTCTCTCTTTAGCCTAGCGCATAAGACTAGATTTTCTTGCCTAAGTACCGGCTTTGATTCCCAGCAGAAGCTGATTTAAATAGATTTAAGCGGTCAATCCACATAATTCATTATAGATTAGCTAATCACAGGACTGCATCTCTATCACTAGTTTTTCTCACCAACAACACATAACACCACGTTTGTTTGGCACGAATTCTGTTTGGTAGCTAAACACTTTATAAACCATCTATCTACCTAAAGGTTTGAAATGAAAGTGTGAATAAAGGTTTAAAATACAAATGAAAATTTGGGAAGTTTGTTATTGATAGTTTTTCTTCCGGTGACGTCCAATTATACTCTTCTTTCAATATTGTTCACGGGCGTTCTGCTTTAAAAAGTAACTTTAGAAGATGGAAAGGCCCTCACAAATTCAGAAATTGAGGAAGGGGGGATTTAATTAACGTAACTTCATAGCCCCAAGATCAGGTGAAGAACCACATCAATGATCGTCAGGCATTAAGAGGCTGGAAAATTAAATAGCTGTAGGTTAAAGATTTAAAAACATCATCACGAAACAAGCTATTCGCAAAAGCAAGAATTCCAAGCGAGTGGGCACAAGAAGACGCTGCCCGCATCTTTGGGGAATATCAATAAACCTCGCTGGAGTTAATTTCTATCCATCAGTGAAATATTTGGATAAAAAGATCTCCCCTCCTTGGTCTGAGGCATTTTTGCGACCGGCCGGCCCATTTGTGCATAATGCTAGGCTCAAACGGCTAAAGCCCGTATAGTTCTGCCTTTCTGTACGAGGCACGTCGTTTTCTCCATTCAGCTCCGTTCCCCTTCTCGAGCTCATAAGCAACAATTATCACCGAAGGAATTTAGCTACAGTCAATTGGCTATCATTGGATTCGGTTTTTACTTCGTCTGGCCCAAGTATTCCCTCGAATTCACTCCTCGAGGTTAAACTCCATCGGGTACGATTTACTCGTGCGATCAGCCATCCCATGTGTCGTCTCACAAAGCCTCCAACCCCAAGCTAGGCTTCAGCGACTAAATTGTAGTTTCTTGACTAGTCGACCCGTAAAGATTATGTTCGTAAACACTAAGTATCCGTTTGCAACCTTTTCCATATGTATTTATGTCCTATATCTCTTGTACTTATTAAAGATTATTTCAGAAACTACCGTTTAAAGCCCCGAGTCTGACTAACTGTCAATTGCACTCGATTCTGTTGAAAAAAGCTTCCATGCGCTCGAATTGGAAAATCCCATTTCCCATATAGTCTCCCTCGTCTGGTGCTGCTGTAGGAATAGCGAAGGTCACTCAAATGACCTTGACTGCTTACTTCGACTGAGTGTATATATATATATATATATATATATATATATATATATATATAAATAACTATGCGCTGGTCATTCTACCGCAGTTGTAGTCTTGCGGGCTAAGTATGGAAAATATATGAATAAATTTCTAATATTAAGTTTATTTGGGACAAATCAACGGTGAGTATAGGTATCAGTTTTGTCTTTCCGAAGATAAACCACATCGACTTTGCTTAGCATCTTAGCTACACCGACGCATTTGATTGAATCCCACCTAGGACTACCGCCGGTCGTATTTTAAACAGCATAGTCTTCCAAAGGACTTATCTTCATCATCATCAAAGAATTTTTATCGTAATAGTGGCAAGCATGAACACAACCAATTATTAATACATCCCTACCTACATCCTAATCTTTATGGTGATACGTAGATATAAAATAAGAAAAGCACCAGCTCTACTACTTGATTATTCCTTACTACTCTTCCTCTAGGAAGAGTTTGCAGGAAGATGATCGTATGTACCTTCTCGATTCCTAAAATTTACACTCAATTCGCCAATAATTTAATACAGACATTCAACATCCCCAATCTCCCTGTAAATTTAACAAATTGGTAAATGTATATATTTCTCTTTGCATGGAGGAGTGTGTAACTTTTCCAAATTAAGGCTTACGAGGCCGTGAGGAAATTTACTTAGGTAGAGTCATGTACGCCATATTTGAGTGGACCACAAAGTAAATATGAACGTTTGATCAACCAAATCATCTATTAATACAATTTGTATTTCATTAAATTCTATTCTCAAGTTATGGTAAACAGTAGATGTAGGACGTCCGTAATATCTCCTTATGGGAGATACCTCTTTTTTTTAGGTTTGTCATTGCTCCTATATTGTCTACGATTAAAATCAATTAAATTATTAAGGTTCAATCCGCTCTCCTCGGTAAAAGCCTTTCGTTGCTAAACCATGCCAGATTTAGTGAGTTGCGTACCCTTAATTTCATTAGCGTAATCAAAAATTGTGTTTAGAAAGAACTAAGAGAGATCACTGTGAAAGCCATATGAGATCTAGTACTCGTAGAAGAAAATAATTCAGAAAATAACTCGAGACTGCATAGAGAGAGTTGTCAGCTCGGTGGTTATACACCAAAGTAAGGGGTTGTTATGCGTGTATGTATTGGTGTTCAACATGAGTAGAGCGGCAGGAGAGAGGGTCTGTTGAGTAAGAGGAGAAAATAATTGAAAGGCGCAATCCACGCTACTGGTACAATTATGTGTGAAAAGGTTTTGGCGAGGAGTAGTCTCGTGCTGCGGGGTACCTTCTTGCCTTCGCAGCGTTTTGCCTAACGTGAATGACTATGTATGCAGGGTATATGGCGAGTATTCCCAGATATCGCATCAAAGGCGAGTAGGCGTAAGAGGTTTGTGGTCTTACTTGTTTGATTTCTTCTATTGTGGTTATGCTAATTTACATGGGGAAACGTCAGGCGCGCTTCACAGAAAAGTTATGGATGCGCTGTTCTTCCCTCTGTTTTGTGTGGCACGCAGCTGCTACAGTGATAAGGGACTATGTAAGGATGGATCTGATAAGGCTTTTATAGAAGTTTAGTTGTTGTTTCGGGCTGGCAAGGTAGAAACTGGGTACCTTTTTGTGGGGTGTTTTTTTCCCTTGATTGATTAATATTCTCTTGTTTGTGAAATCTTAGGAACTTGTAAAATATTGCGCTTAGGATTTTGATGTGAGGGTAATATGCAGGTCTTGTTTGGTTCGGGTTAATGAAGTCCTTCGTGTGTGTGTGTATATTTGTAAGTTTTGCTTGTAGTGATTATTTTCACCTATTAGTGTCACCTGTTTTTTTCTAAGAGTTTGTAGCTATGAGCGATTTGTCCTCATAATCTGTCTTCGTGCTTCTTATAATCTGAGTGTGGAGTTGAATCATGTCTGGTTGACGGCTGTAGATGATAATAGTTTCGTCGTCAGCCGAGGACAGAGTATGTGTTTGTCTGAAGACTTCAGGTGGGCGTGGGATATCTTTTGTTTATATTATATACAGTGTCGGAACAATAGGCTACCCTGTATATGCTAAACGTGGTCGGAATCCGCATGCATTGTTTTTTATTTTGTTTGACTTCTATGGTCCGTAATTAAGTAGAAAAGAAGCCTTCCTGGGCAAAGAAGGAGATTAGTGTTGTTGACTAGTTTCGAACGGAGTACCTCAGTTCTTTGTGTTTTTTGTGTAGGAGGATGTTATTAGATTTTAAGATGGTTGTGGGTATTAGTGGTTAAAGGCTAGTGTAGCATCGTATGGATGTGTAAGTGTGGTAGGGATGGTTGGGAGAGTGTAAGGGCCAGAGTCACGTGTTGTTGTTGATTACATGTAGTGTTTTGTTTCCTCAACGATGATAGGAGTGGTTTATATGGTGATTTTATCGAGTGCCTCCTTTTGTAACAGTGTGATTAGGCCAATCTCATCACTGTGGAGCCGTCACTATTTCTATACTTCCTGGAAGTGGCTTTGTGCATGTGTTTTAGGCCGGATGTGTGTGGGCAACAAGTCCCACTGTGACTTTAATGCGTCGAAGATGGCATTAGTGTTAGTTAGTGGTTGTTTGTTAGGAAGGAGAGTGATCGGTTTTGATGGTTGAGTGCTTAACCTCCAGCGTCCGCGTCGCCAGAAAAGAAAGGGTCAATGCATCATGCGTCGTCAGCAATGCGGACCACCTCGCGCCACTGACGATTCTGATCTTGTTGCACCCAGTGTAGGATCTGTTGTAGTGGGTGTTATAGACTGAAATGAGTCTTTGTCTGTGTATGGCGTATGTAAAGTGTTTGGTGGGAGTGTATGTTTTACGTGATGTGTGTAGGTTACGAGTGGTGTCCATAGTGTCTAATAGTGAGCACTAGTGGATGTGTAGGTTGCTATATTTCTATTTGAGATTTATGCTGTGCTGTGTGTTTTTTTGTAATGCGTCTCCTAAAATCCCCTAGTACGTGTTTTTATATGCGAAGAAGAACGTGTGGTGTTGAGTAATGGTGATGATGATATCATTACACATACAGGAATGTGTTCGGATAGCACCTCGTGGCCGGGACTAATGTGCTTTCTCCCCGCAAAGGCGATTGAATGTGCGGAAAGCCAGGGCCAATATGCTTGCAGCGTTACCGGTGAAATGCAACGGCAAGATACTTTCCAACAACATTGTAGTGTGTGATGGTGAGCATTCAGTTCCCCCACGAATAAGAGAAGGAGGTAATGGTAGCAAATGTCCGGGAGTGTCACATCAATGTTTAGTTGTTCGTGAAACGGTCTGTAATAAGTAGCCACTAGGATGGAGCCGGAACTCGTTTGTCTTTTGGAGGCTAGTCTTCTTGCATGCTTATAAAGGAGTGGTGTATTCACTCTATAAGTAGAATTGATGATCCTAGTTGCGATACTTGTAGGGTTAGGTAAGTTTAGTAGTGTGCAATGCGGAGTTTGTTGTTTGGAAGGGGTAAACTGGTGCAGTATAGCTCGTTTATGACGTAGGCGTATGTGCGAGGGTCGATCCAAGACGTCTTTTGCCACCGTAGAGAGCACGGTGGCCAATTGTGTTTAGTGGCTGGTGGTATTTGTTTTTTGGGTGTGTACATTGGGTTTCTGCGGACGTTGTGCTTAGTGCTGGGGGGAGGGAAGGTTATAGTTAGATACGGTGAGTTGTTAGGGCCCGCCGGTGCCGTCAGTGGCTGCAAATGATTTATTGAACAGAGGGGGTTAGGGGAGCTCTGGTGGAAGAGATAGGTGGTGTATATATGTGTCTGTATTCGCATATTGCCGCTACGGCTTTCGTGTGGGCTTTCCATCTGTCTATATCTTTTCTTTCTCTGCCAAAACCTTTGTATAATGATCGAGTTTATAATGGGTTTCGAACTCCATGCCTCTGACTTTGCCCTGGAAGCAACTTCTTCACCACTTTCTCTAGAAACCATTTATATTACAAGTCTGAGTTTCAACCATTTTACTTCTTTAAAACTTAACTTGAATATACCCAGCCTGAAAACATGAACCTTAGTGTTCTTGCATGTCACACAATAGCTGAAGTCAACTAGAGTAATCACCTAATTTTCCACTCATCATTCTCCTTAATACTATTTTTCTTAATTGATATTTTCTTCCGTACTTCCTTTATATTGTCTCTATTCTCAAATGGAAATGTGTTATTTTTACCATTTCTTTCCTTTTTTAACAATTCTAAATTTGTTGAGCCTCAAAGTGGAATTATCCTTTGTTCAGTTCCAAGAAACAGGAAATAGAAAGAATATTATAAATGCAAAAGGTTAAATTAATTAAATATGTAGCACTAGAATTCACCAACCATTAAAGGCTCTTAAATAGTTCTTATTTAAAGCACAGGCAATAAGAAGTACCAATTTTATTCCTCCAAGCAGCAATGATCAATCTTTTCAATAAACCATGACCGCGTAAAAAACACTCGACCGTTGATATTTGCATTTGAATGAGACGAAGATTTCTCTCGCTTGGAAGAAGATTTAATATTTTTAAATATTTAGAAAAATATGTTTAGAGTAATATATCTCCTTTTAAACAATTATTTAATTTCTCGAAAATAGTAAATTCAAATATTTCGTCTTTCGAGACGACAAAATTTCCCAAACACTGTAAAACTTTCATTCCTACAATTTTACGGATATTTTACGTAGAACCTAAATTCTTGAAGTTTATTTTTTCCGATGCTTAATTTCCCACAAGAGAATTTCAAGGTAAGGAAGTTATGTGGAAAAGTTTATGAGAAAGGACGAATAAAGCTTGAAAATAAGAGGAGATGAGAGCTAAAAAGTTTAGTTTGTCTACTCTTATGATATGAAATTATTTGGACGAAGCACAAATGATTTTTTTGTGAAAGTTTTGAAGGAAAAAAGGTTAGGGAGCAATGGAATTTTTTGGACATTGAACACTTAAAGATTATAAGACACATAGCAAAAATAATTGAAAGCGAAATTTTTCTAAGCCTGGTTGCCATATAGCGACGTAAATTGTGTTTCATTCTTGGTCTAATCATGGACTATTATTTTAAAAGAGAAAGATTTTTCGGTTCATGAAGTATAAAGTTTCGAATTATTTAATTGTAACAGCCACATGTTCAAGGGGGAATCCGAGGTGTATATTATTATGATAATTAGAGGCTCTTTATGGTTTATCACCATTCTCTCAAAAAGAAAATGTTTATGACTCTTTCCAATCATTTTGGCTGGATATTAGCTACAAAATGCTGCGCTATATTTCATTATTCCGGTTATATTAACGATTGCTGGTTGCAATATCTGGTTGTCGTTTCTGTTCAACTTCGTCACTTGTGCACGATGGTATCTCGCTCTCTAGTATCCTGTAAACTGCGTAAAGTATCAATAAATTTGTTATGATTTGTACCTAGGAATTGGGTTTATGGAATATTTTGGAAGAAATTAATTATATGGCAGTTATTTTGACGAAACTTACCTTTCCACACTTAATAGTTCGGTCTATGACTGTAGGCTGAAAATAGAGAGCAAGATTCAAATAAATGCATAAAACGGATAAATATATATTAAAACAATCGGAAAAGTCGATGAGTGATAGAATTCATGTGAAAACTGAATTTTCCCCACTTATTCAATATATAGGCCATACAGGTCTCCTACCAACAAATATTTTGTTAATTGTTCTAACGGATATTTATATTGATTTCATCGCCATTTAATCCAACAAGACTTTGGACTGCTGAGGATGAATTTGAAGGACACTTAATCTATACTTTTTCTTATTATTTAATTAAAAATTAATGTGCAATGAAAAAGATAGTTCACTCATAAATAATTAATGACACAGCCTTGGCCAAAATTTTGGGGCAGGTATAAAAAAGTGAAGAATATGATTAAAACTCATTTATTACATTCCTGACAAAATACATATAAACATTGTTGCGTATATTCTATCAATAATTAATATTTGATGTGTCCTCCTGTTGCTTTTATAACTGGTTTAATGCACTTTTGCATAATGTGCATGAGTTTTGGAGAAACCTTCTGCCAATGAATGTGTGATACTAACGTTTATTCCTATTTTTTCAGTGATTATTTTATTAGTAACTAATAAGTGATAATCTTTGATAAAAATGTCTCCAAAGAAACAGATTCCTGAAGCACAAAGAGCTCGAATCAATGTATACTCCAGAGTCGGATTATCCCAAGTCAAAATTCCAATAAAATTGAAATGCCCGAGAAACAGTGACAGATCAACCATTAAAAGGTAGAATGCGACCATTTTGGGGAGAATTCGTGATGGTCAAGGTCAAAAAGGTGTAAAACCCAGATGGAAGAGAGGTTGCTGAAAAAGACATCTCTGGCCGATATCAAAACACCTCTTCTGATGTAACTTCTGAGTTTCGGGCAGCAAAAAAAAAAAAACGAGAATCCTTAAAGGATTTAAGGTTAGTAAGAAACCATGGCTGTTGCAAGTAAACAAAAAGAAGCGATTCTATTGGGAAAAAGAGCATGAAAAGTGAACTGATGAGCATTGGGCTAAAGTAGTCTGATGAAAGCAACTTTGAGGTATGTTCTCCACATTAGTTTCTACCAATTTTTACCCTTATATACAGCTTTATTGGATACAAAAGATTTTATTGGATACCAACAATGATTAGTAAAATTTGTATTTCTCCTCAGATCTTTTGAATCCAGGACCTGTTTTATATTCGTCAAAGAGTTGGGGCAGCTTTTGTTCCGAGATTTGTTGTCTCAACAATTGTTTTTGAGGGGGCAGTATAATGGTCGAGGGCTGTATGTTGTCTTCAGATTGAGGTTTGTTAATCACTTGGGAAGACAGAATGAATTCCAACATTCCCATCAGCATGTTAGACCAAGTTTATCAACCTTCCTTAGGTAAAAATTCAATGATGACATACCAGATGGTGTAATCTTCCAACAAAACGATGTTTTATGCCACAAATCTCGACTCAAAGTATTGGTTTGAAAAAAAAGGGGTGAGGTTGATGAAACGGCTAAAAAAAAGTAGTTCCTTTAAATGATCTAGCAAATTAAATTGAAACATATAAAAAAAGGTAATAAAAATAGTAAAATGGGGAAAAATATATTGACAAATAAAAATGACCCCAAATGAGGATAATAAAAAGATATTAACTGAAAAACAAAATAAAAATTCAAATCACTCATTTCTGACTACAGACCCCCCCCCCCCATTATAATTGGCAAAATGATTAAAGGCGCTGACATGATTAAGTTAAATCATTCACCTCTGTAAACGTCAGGACATTATTCTATAAACAATTAGGATTATATACGGAGGTGTGGTCCCCCATTGTGTTTACTACCATACGAGCCGTCCCCTTAAATGTACTCCAAAAACGTGAAACATTTTGGAACACGGACGAAATAGTACGTCCCATCGTTCGAGCAGCTAATATAAATATTTACCTTACTTTGGGTGCTATTATCTTAAAAATAACTGCTTTTCTCGCTTAACCGAAGCGATAAGTAACGACTAGAATGCCTACAAACAGCATTAGTACTGTTTCTACTAAGAAATCGCGGCGTAAGTTTTCTGAAGTTTCCCCGAAACATTAACCGAATTTATAAAAAAAACGTAAGAGTTGAATCTAGAATGTTTGAGTTAATAAATATAAAAATACGGTAAAGTCCTCAGGAAATAATTACAATCTTAATTTTTCAATATATTTATTAGAAATCGACTTTAATTGACTAACAAAAGGGATATGTATTGGACCACTGAAATCAGAGAAGCTGTGACATTTAGCAAACATAAAGAGATATAAATGAAAGAATTTAATATTATATGTTTGTTAGAAACAATTTTACTGTAAGAATGAAATCATTTTTGCTGCTTTTGTAATAGGTATCAATCTGTGATTAAATGATAACAAATAGATTAATTGACCTAATGACAAATCAGTATACCACATAATTCATCTTACAATATGTATTGGAATTTTGCTTGAAAATTTGATAATTCAATCTCTATTTCTACAACGCCTGAATGTATTATAACTCGTCCTACACTTAAAGAGGAAGCGAAGGCCTACTATACTGAGGCAAGCAACAAATAAAGCCTCCGTTGTTTACTTCTAAGAATACAGATTAATTCGACCAGGAGTTATTTATCTATGTAGTGTTTTTTATCAGCTGATGAAGTAAGAGCCATAGTGGTTCTTCATAAACGTAAATTTGGTAATAGAAATAAAATTTATATGATTCTTCACCAATCCTCTTCTGCACATATCGATTATTGCCATCCAATCACAATATTTACATCAGGCGAATTTTTCTACTGAGGGAATTTTACTATTATATAAACGGTTTTTCCTTAGATATAGAAGAAGATAAAAATTAATTCCTCTTTCTAACTTTTACTAATATATATTATATATACTTTTCTTATGACACCTTTTAATTGTATATTTACTTTTAAAGAGATTTCCATAAAGAAGTTGCTTGTATTTCCAAAAGAATAATTAATAAAAGTGGTCTTTAATTTTATTCTTCTTCTTTTAACATTTTGAACAACAAATGTGCATTGGAAGCCAGCTTTTGCCTATTTGCTCTGTATCATTCTATTAAAAAATATAGATATTTTGATGAAAATTCATAGTGCAAAATGAAGAAGATTGAAAGAATAACCATGTGGCAACCTCACTAGCCGGGATTAAGGGTCGACCCAGAATCGTTTTAATGGTGAAATCGCTGACCAGTTTTGTTTCAAAATCAATAGTGTAGGAAGAACCAGCCTTTTGCATGAAGTACAACTTCTCCTTTGAGGGAATTAATCGGTCCTATTTACGTTTTTTTCAGCCTTAGTCCGATACTTTATCATTCTTGTAATTGTGGGAAGTTGGCGCTTTCACTGTAAAAGAGATGGTTTGGTCATTAATAATAAATGTCAGATAAAAATGATCAGAAATCCTTTTCAGACCATTAAATATGTGAATGGCCTAGTCGATCGCAAAGAGACAAAGCTTCAACACCAACCCACATTTTCGGATGATTGTTATAGCTTGATATCCGGGATATCCTTAATGATCCGAGATTAATTGATTCCGTCCTTGGTTTAGAAATTTTCAGGTATTCTTTTGTCAACGTAAGTTAGTCTAACTTTGCTTTGATTAATGTCTCTCCAATTATACTTTTTCGTGAAATCGTATGTGTATACCTTAGCAACTGTGAAGAAAATTACACTCACGTGGCAGGCGGCCGAGAGATAATTGGCTGTGTGAGGCTAATGGGACAGTAACTCTTCCCTGGGTTCGGGGAGTTTAAGCGATTAAATCTAGGTGACTGCGTAATTGTTAGCCGGGGAATTCTTTAAATGCCAAGTTACATTCAAGGGTATCGTAAGATTAAAGACAAAAATAAAGTTTTGATTACAACAAAAACAAGATAAATATGGAAATATTGGCATAGGGATAAATTGAGAAATAATGTTGGTCTCAAAGGAAATAATAACCCAATGACTAAAGAGACAATCAGGGGATAAATTCTTGATTCAGTCAGAAAGGAAAATAATGACAAATAGGGGATATAGTTCTGGACGGAGTATAAAATGTGAAAATGCTTTTACCTTGTAGACATGAATCATGTTGAGGGGGGTAGGGATTAAAGGTCGGAATCTTACTGGTGAGATTATCTTGCGGTACGGGTGAAGCAATCACAACGGCGGGATTGGATTGCCTCAGCCACGAGATATGTAATCTTAAATACTAGGCGAATTACTCTTGCAAGGTAAGGAGAGATATTCTTGAACTCAGCGCGAGATGCTCTTAGATGCAAGAATAGGTAATCTCAAAAGAGTTGACTAAATAATCTTGAAAACGGGAGGAGATGAGTGGGTCACGCAATTCTCCGAAGAGAAGCCGCTTCACGAATTTGCCTATTGACTGTGGCCAAAGTTTACGGCAATTAGTCCAGCTAAAAAATCCTTCTAACTCTTAGGATCGACTCAAGACGCAGGGTGTTAATCCTCGCTAAATGCGGGCGATACTCTCTCTCGAGTAATGGGAGACCTCAGAATAAACACTCTGATGGCTTGATCGCCAGTCCCAAGGGATGTAGTCGCACCATTCTTCGTCTACCAAAACGAAAAAAATGCCTTGATGCGATCCTCGCATCAAGGCATGGGGGTTAGCTAGAGAATTATGTATGCGGGTGATTAGTATGTCTGCGAGACATAGAGTTCTCGGTGAAGGCCTCCCAGCGGGAGATCAGACGGCATAAGCAAACATAGCGTTGGCTGTTCCCACGCGAGAATTTGTTTAGTTTCTTGGTTTTTGGATCCTGCTTAAGGCCACGTTGTTTCTACTCGATGGGCAGCAGAGAGGGAGCAAGGTAATCTTTCGAGATCGTCATCTGACATACTTATTCCCATGATTTTTACATTTTATTATTATTATTTAGGTTATTTGTGTTGAAGTAAACAGTGAAACATTTCCTTACATTCATTTAATTAGTGAGTAAAAATGAATGTTCCATTATCGTTAACCTTACAATGCTAAAAGTTTAGACGTACCTACCAGGACTTTTTATATTATATCTGTGTAATCACAGTTTATGTTCTTTGTTTATAGTCTCTAAATTGAATTTGAAAACCAGAAGATAAAGATATCGAAAGCACTATGATGGTTGTTCCTCCCGCAGACCCAGCATCTGCTCTTTATTTGTATGTGGCATGAATCGTGGGCCTTTAAACTTTCTTTCCAGGATAAGTAGTATTTGATGCTTTAACTGATTTGAATTGATGTGTTACGCAGCATGTTGGTTTAGCATCTGACACGGGTTTGACTCCCGGCAGTATATTACGATCTTTGTCTCACAATTTCTATTTCTCTTGTTTGTATAATATATATATATATATATATATATATATATATATATATATATATATATATATATATAATCAAAATCAAGACTTTTTGTCTGTGTGTGTGTCTGTCCATTCATAGGAATCAAATAATCATGTTCTAACTCTCCCTCCATATCTCCCCATTCTCTCTCCACATTTTATAACCAATTCTCTCCCATCGTTCTCTCCCCCATTCTCTCCCTCATTTCTCCCAAATTTGTACCACCATTACTCCTCATCTCTCCCCTCATCACCCCCATCTCTTCCCTCATCTGTCCGCCAATATCTCCTCCATATCTCTCATCATCTCTTCCCCCATCTCTCATCCATCTCTCTCTCCATCTATCTCCCCATTATTCCCCCCTCTCTCTCATCCGTCCTCTCTTCCTTCTCTCTCTGGCTATCTCCCTCCACCTCTATCCCTTACCTCTTTCTCCCCTCTATCCCTCCACCTCTATCCCTTACCTCTCTGTCCCCTCTATCCCTCCGGCTCTATCCATCCCCTTCTGACTCCATTTCCCTTACTATCTACTCCTCTCACCTTTTCTCCCATATCTTTCCTTCTCTCCTATATCTTTCCCTTCTCTTTCTTCCCCTCTCTCCCTACATATCTCTCCCCATCCCTCCTTCCCCAATCTCTACCTCCCTTCTCTTCCCCTTCTCCTCCTCTTCCCTCCTCTCTTCATTCTCCCTTCCCATTGTCCTCTCCCCCCTCAATCTTCCACCATTCTCCATATATATATATATATATATATATACATATAAGTAAAAGAAGTCAATGGCAAGTTATGGTATATGATAGTGAAACCACTGTATAGGAGCCAAAAGTTTAATGTACGAGACTAGTTTCAGTATGTATTTAGTTTGTCATACCTTCTTTAGTCGTATACTGAGACTGCAACTGTTACAAAAGTCCCTTTAATAGCTTACAGATCATAAAACAAAGACAAAAACCACAAAGAAACACAAAACGGGGGAAAAAGGTCATCACTCAGGGGGTGTGAGTCTGAGATCGTTGACTAAGCTGTATACGATGAGGTTACAGGAATAGGGGCTGCATTTCAATTGCCCATCTGACAAATTAAAATTGGGGACTCCTCCTATTAATATAGATTCTACTATTTTTCTTATACGGAAATATTTACGATTATATATGATTTATGCCTTTGAATACACAATTTGGTGATTGAAATTGCTAATATGATTAATAATATTGGATGTGTTGCTGCCTTGTCTGACATCACCTTTATGTTTATAAATTCGTTAGAGATTGACCAGGGAATTCTGCTGACCTAAACCCCTTTGAGAATCTATGGGCTATAATTAAATGTAGATAAGAGAAATCTGCTAGTTCGATGATCCAGAAGATGCTTTGTGCTATTATCAATGCCTGGTACCATAACGAAGAACTGGCAGAATTGTGCTTAAATTTGGTTGAATCTATGCCAGAGCGAGTGAAGCAGGTTTTAAAAGCAAAGGGTGGTCATAGTTCATATTAAATGTACAAATTATCTTTTTATTGACGTATTGTTTTCAAATATAAACAACAATTATCAAATAATTGTATTATTCACCAATGTCCGAACTAATTTTCACACTACCCTATATTAATTTAGAACGTTATTTTTTAATATTATTAATTCTTTTTAAAAAGTAAACAAATAAACTTGTATGAATTGAATAAACAATGCATCATTTATCCCTACTTCTCTCCTCTCTTTCTCGTCTCCCTATCCCCCCCTCATTTTCCCCCTTTTCTCTCTTTATCTCCTTATTTATTTTTACCCTTCACTTGGTCCCCTTTCACCACACAACCTTCCCCAACTCTCCAGCTCCCCCCTGTCCTACCCTTCTCCCTCTCCTCCGACTCTCTATGCCCCCACCCTGTCCCCTCTCCTTCTTCGCTTCCATCTCTTCCCCAACTATCTATGCCCTCACCCTGTCCCCTCTTCTTCTTTTCTTCCCCCTATTCCTCCGCCTCCTCCTTTTTCTTCCCTCGCAACCCTCCTCAAAACATATTCTCCACCCCCCTCCCCAGTTTATCAGTTCCCGCCGTGATTAACGTCAACGGCACTTCAGTAACTTCCGAATTCGGTCAGGAATCGGATCATCCCTCAGAACATGGCGATGTACTAAGGGACATGATGAGTGCCCCCCAGACATTATGACCAATGGAAACCGTGGGACATCAGACTCTGGAAACAACAACGCCAACAATAACAATAACGCCGGTAACGAGGGCCAAGAGGCGGATGACTAAGAAGAGGTAAGTCCTTACATGGATCAACTTGAACCCTTCCCCTGTTTGAATAATCACTACGCTCCACTGGACGTCCGACCTCTCGGTTCGTTGTCCAAACTCCCCCGTCTGTGTCATATAACCTAAGCCCTACAGAAAGTGGACTCATTATTTTCATCAATCCATCATATCAGCACTGGCGCAACTCCAGTCCCAATGTTTCTCCCATAATACAACATTACTGGACTTTGATGTGCTTGAAAGGCCAAACGATATTACTCACGCCCACAAGATATTTGCGGTTGCCAAACCAAACGTAGCGTAAGAATTGTTCATGACATGAGTTCACTAAACTCTAAAAATTACCAGCCTCCAGCTTTCCAGCTTCCCAGTGTCAACAAAGTTCTAAAGCAAGCCTCTCAAGGGAGATCTCAAGGGGGTATAGATCCGTCGATGAAATCTGAAAGATATTCTTTTATATGCTTGCCTAAAGTTGGAAGTATAAGGCATAATATAGTTCACAAAAGATTTTTATCTTCTCAGAGATGTGTTTAAAGGAATTGTTAGTTTCTTGCTAAGGATCAACACCAAGAGTCAAACAAGGGATCATCATTTCATGGAGATTTTGAAGTTAAGTTTTGAGTTAGAAGGCAATTTTAAAAAATAAATAACAGTGAGAGGACGCACCTTTTCGAAAGAAGGATGGAGAAAGAGTCAGTCATTAATAGCGTTTTTACCTGCGGTGAAGAGTCAGGTCTAGGCGACGTTTTTGTTTCATAAGGAGTAAAGTAAAATTAGACCGATTTAGAGCTATGGAATGACTCATATAGCCATGCGACATATGTTTATTTACACTTAAGACCTCAAATCTGGCTGAAACCTCATTTATCCATATATGCATTCAAAGGCATTGTAAGTGAGTTGAACCATGGTAAACCATCAATGCAATAACGATTTATCATCTTATCACAAAACTTAGCAGATCATTGGAAGCACTTACCCTTATAAATCAATCATTAGATGATGATTCTATCTATAATCTTATTAGACAAGACTTAACAACTCAGATCAGTCTTTTTCAGGCACTCTAAATGGGGATTGTATTTTTTTCATGTTTTTAGGAAGCAGGTGCCATTGAAAGTAACGTGAAATCATTAAAAATCCACTACAGCTTCGAGAATCTTCGAGATATTTTGATGAAATTGGAGGTAGAAAATCCGGCCCAAGTTTGATAAGGAAGCAGCCCTGCTTAAGCGATGATAAAATCCCCGGATAAATTTTATATGTTTGATTTCAAGAAGCTTGAACGAGAAATGTCCTGTGATGTCTCTTTCGGTACGTTTCGATGCCTTAACAATATTCATTCGAGCCTTGGTGAAATTTCTCATTGGGGGGAATTGGAATAAGAAAGATAGGTTTGTTTTTAAAAGTAAACCACCCACATAGAATATCTTTGACAGTTTAATTAGGGAAAACGACTGATAAACTCATGCCTCTGAGTATTGTGAGGGCTTATTCGATTTCCAAGGCCAAAATTTTATATGAAAACTTTGAATTATTAGTTGTGTTGTTAAATTATGATATTTTCTAACAGTCTTGTGTTGATGAGATCGTTATCATAAATCTTTGTTTTTGTGAACTTTTCCTTTCTGCTGATTATGTCAGGTGGATCCCGAAAAAGGTGTAGAGTCCTAACTTGGGAAGGAAAATTAGCTCACTTTCGTTTTGACTAGTTTTCAACGAAATCATTTTTCTTATTATTCGGACTCTAATTACAGTATATAAATTCAAAGGTTTCTGCATGCGTAATGAAAATCAACATTGTTTCTTTTGTTATTATTAATATTGATTTTAGAATTAAAATTATCAACTGAATATTAACCTTTTGCTATTATATTAGCGGGTAAATCTAGGCTAATCAAATAATATTAATTTTAAATTTATACGAGAATTTATGATTTTCATGTAGAAGTGCGGATTTTTACGAAGACGAGTTTGAGTTTTACTATACAAAAGTCATTTATGGACTAAAATATTAAAATTGGTGGATCGACCTTAATTTTAATTAATTTATTGACGCGTGAAAAAGACTCAATTAAGAGTTCCTACTAATAGCAGAGCGACTTTTGAGGTGGAATAAAATAATTTAAATGATTTAAGAGGAAGCTTACCATAGACTTTGAAAGAATATCCACCCTAATTTACATCGACTAACTTCATATAAGCAAGGAAGTTGTTGGGTTGAGACAAGAAGCAGAATTAATTTTAAGGCTGAAAATTAACAGGTCCTGATTTTGACAGTCAATTAATTTGTCGTTTTTATGAGCAGACGATGTGGTTACATTTGAAATGCTCATAATCCATGAGAGTCAGGAACATTTATCCTTCATTCTATTTTTCAACTGATTTTACACTAATCAAAGGAGGCACCTATTTGACCTTTTAAAGCTATTAGTTTTAGTTTTTTTTAACGTTCCTAAGAACATTTGAAAATAAGGTAAACTTTTGCTGATTTTATTCCCCAAAAGAAAAGGAGATATAATGATTATTACCTCTGATTTTTAGATGTACTTGTTTAATTTCTGATTGTTTAATATATTGATTAAACTTCCCTCTTTAATCTGATTCCATCAGATTTAGTATAATTTCATAAATTGAAATAAGATGGCGATGTATTCAGGGTAGAGATGACAATCAGTTCGGTTGCTTTGTCGAGCTTCTGCTCTCAATTAGATAGTGATTGTGGCAAACCCCATTGTCCATAGTTTATAGGCGGAACAAACGGATTACTGAAAATTTGATTAATCGGAAGTAAATTTCTTTTAAGAAATTTAAGGCTTGTCACATTCAAATATTATATGGCTTTTCCTGTCATTATATTCGAAACAGGCTCTAAAAAAATATAAAATTTAGAAGGGAATTCGCGTGGAATTTATACAAAATATCTATCGTGAAATAGTGATAAAAGGAACAAGGCAGAAGTTTGAAGGGATTAGAGTAGTAAGCATTTTGAAAATGATGATTAAAATTGAAAGTAGAACCGCAGAATTGTCTTAGTATAAGAAAGTAGTAAAAGAAAGAGAATCTGTATTAATTTTTTATGCCGGACCTCCTCAGGTCGCATTCTGATTTGAAGTGGTGTAACAGATCTGCAGCTTTAGAAAAGGTTCGACCCAAGCTACCAAAAATTAAACAGTTGGTTCAGTATAATGGTGCGGGACGAAGCACATTGGAAAAAAACTCATATATTAAGTTCACCATGATTGCCTCAAGGCAAACTTTGGGAAAATCATTGGAACTTCGATTTAGGAGAAGAATCTCAAGAGATCATCGAAATCAAAATAAGTTTAATACATTAATCTAACATATATTTCCTAAAGTCTGTTTGTAAGTATATATATATATATATATATATATATATATATATATATATATATATATATATATATATATATATATATACATATATATATAAATATATTTGGACGCGATAGAAGGCCACTTAGAGAGACCTCGAAGGCCAACAAAGATTACCTTTGGTAACTTGACAAGGGGAGTAACTCACGCAGTCTACTCAGACTTGGCCAAAGTTGCGCAACCTGATTGTCAGGTGCGGTTAAGTTAGGATCGAAATTTTACCTTTCCTAGGATTTTTGTACAAGTTACCGCTGCTATGAGTTGCAATTAAAATATCAACATTGTCAGCGGGGATGATCAATTTCAAAAAGCAAGGCAATAATGGAGCGGGTTAGGTTTCGAAGCGATAAGAAGAATCTTCACACATATGGTAAATATAACCACATAAATATTCAAACAAAAGTAGATAGATGAGGAAAGGAGGCGTAAGGAACCCCTATCTGTATAAATGAATGATTAATGACCTTGAGTTTTAAGCATAAATAAGCTTAGCCTCATCTTCTAATGATGCTTTCCTACCTCTCTCCACCTAAATATTTTAAGTATATTGATTACTTCAAAGGATGTCATAAATATGCGAATTATTTTACCATTTCTAAAAATTATTGGTCAATTTTAATTGTTCTATCATTATCAACCTGCTAAATTTGTCAATCACTTTAATCAATATATTAAAAGGAATATTATTGAGTGCTCCTTCCTGAAATCTTCTAATTTCAATATATCTCACGGTCTCTTTAGCATTCATACTTTCATTCAAAAGCTTAATTCAAATGACATTGTCCATTTAATTCTTAGCTCTTTCATTTATTTTCCTTTTTATATTTTTCTATTTAATGAAAAATGTTTTTTTATTTGCTTATGTATGTATTCATATTTATGTGACTTATATATTTACCTTTCAAATACAATCTCTCAAGCTTTGATATTTTGATAGAAACTTTATTTATGTCTTTAGCCCTTTTGTTCCTGCACGTAATACCTCGTTTCTGAAAATGTAATTATTTTTTTAATCACGCCAACCTCCTTTGTATTCTTTCGTTGTAGGTAGACTTAACTTCCCTTATTTTCCTCATATACATATATATAATTATTGTAAAATAATTCTTTATTAATTCCATGGAAGTGAACCAAATGAAGTTCAATATTACTTGGATGCCATTTTTCATCTCGCAGGTGTGAATTTTGGCATGTATTATTCTCCTCAGGCGCACTTTATGTTTTTTCATATCCATATATATATATATATATATATATATATAAATATAAATAGTTTTACTAACGCCAAATGGGCATTAGCGTATATCCATATGAGAATAAAGAGATAAAGTAAATCCATAATGACTACTCACTTTCCATATCCGGATCTGAAAATAAGTTGAAAACTCATTAAAAACTTTAAAAAAGGAAAGTTTGGAGCTACACGGGACGGTATACGGAAAACTCTATCTTCCAAAAGTCAAGATAAAATTCTGTTTTATTGGCAGGAAAAAGGTTATTGGAGCATTAGGGGAAAATGAGTGTGGAAAGAGATAGGGAGAAAATGGGTGTGAATTTATCTTAGATTTACATTTCTTGAACGTTTAGTTAAATCTTTTATTCAAGGAATGACGCGCAAAAAGGAATTTTGGGTCAAAGAAAATAAAACTTTAGTGTTCTTTAATTTCAAAATGGAAATTACTCGTGCCGGGTGAACCATGGTTTTATTAAGACAAGAATGAAATTATCTGATTAAGCTAAGAAACATATTTTTTCATCATCTCATTTATAAACTGATACTAATAAGTTTTTTAAAGATATTTCAAAGTCAAGGCGGTTCTTGTATCTATACTCTAGTTTTCAGGCTATGTAAAAATTTATCATTCTTCTAAAATTAACATTCCTCGAAAAAACAGCGGAGCGATTAAAAAAACTTCTTGACACTTCTGCAAAAGTCTCATATTTCAAAATAAAGCACCAGATTTGGGGGAACTTGTTTTACTGAAGCTAAAAACAATTTGCGTTCACGATAATCCTATTCTATCACAGTCAGGTGTTGCATCGTTTAACCCGATGTGTTTTGACTTTTTAGATAACACAACCAGTCGTATTTGATGGCCCTCAGATTTCGTCCTTGTAGGAGATGAGGAATTTATCAGAAAGATGAATAACATGAAGAAAGACTAGATGATATTCGTTGTGGCTATAATAAACTTTTAGGATAAAAAATGAACAATAACGAAGATTATTTGGTTGTTTGGTATGGTTATTTAAAATCATTCAAAAAAGGGACGGGAAAAGATAATCCTAAAAAATTAAACAGTATAAAATGATAATGAAATGTAATATAATGGATTTCAGACACCACGGGTCACGCCACCCAAATTGGCTTTTCTATTTTGGGGGCTTGACTAAACTTTAAAGAAGTTTATTTTTCTTCTTTTTAAATAAATATAAAATTCATTATAATTTAGGAGTAGTTTACCTTCATAGAAAATTAAGTGTGTAAATGCGGGGATGCGATAAAAGAATTAATAATTTTAAAATATAATAAATATATGATTAAAGAAAAGAAGGAAGGGAAAAAGAGGAAATAACTTTAGACTTTGATCTTATGTGTGTGCCTGTGTTATACATAAAAATCCAAGCCTATCAAAAAAGAGAAGTCCAATTTTTAATATATAAAATATAAAAACTTTGAAATAATATGAAGTAAGAAATAGAGGGTTAGGACCTGTTAAATAAATTATATATAATGGAGCCTTGGAAATCTAGGTTGTGCTGGCCGATTAGGAACAAGGGCGAACCTAAAAAATAATAAACCATATAAAATCTGAGAGATTTTAATGGTAGTTACTAGTTGTACAAATGAAGTGTTTATTTTTTCAGTAAAATATGATGAATTTGTAAATTTTACAGGTAGGAACCGATTTTTAAAATTGGTGACATTCCAATGATTTCATTTATTACAAATGGATTCCTCTTATATTTCGATTGAATTTAGGATCTCTCAGCTAATATTTATCTTAAAAGCAACATAATCAATTGAATCTGATTCAAATGGATCAATCATAAGAAAATAAATTCTCAGCTCTTACCATTCTACAAAATATCCAGGGGAGTGTATGCGTAAAGATATACTTATGACTCTATGGAATCACGCTTAATAAACAGACATAAAGAACGAAACAATCTGTGAAGATGTTTAAGGATATTCCGCTGCCAGGTCATTCATTAAGCATTTATTTCCAGTTTGTGCAGGAAATTTGTATTTTCTCTTTAACAATTTACTGAAGTACCTTTTAAATGCACCCTCTCTCACTCGCATTTAGGGACATAAAAGTTTATTGTACTAAACATTAGCAGTTAATAATAGATCTCAGAAAATTCTTTTTCCCCTTATAATCTATTTTTTGGACTGTCATACAATTTTACTCTTATTTCTTTAAAAAGGAGAAACTATAGGTATCGTTTATTGGGAAATTACTGCAGTCCTCCAGTTTCTCCTGGAGAGATCAATGTTTTCCTATTATAAACAATTTAGCTGAGTTGATCAATTTGTCCCTCTAGTGTAATTGTTCTCTCTTTCAGGTCCATCGCCTGGAGAGTCTTCTTCCTTATGTTTGGCGTATCTGAAAAATTGAGGGACCCAGAAGTCCTGAACACCTAAATAGAGTAATGCGTATGATTGAAAAAGTAACCTCCACGCAACGTTGTAATAGAACGGGTGTGTCTGTCAAGTGTTATGAACGGTAAAATATCTCGCTTTCTGGTTACCACACTTTCACTGCTCTTACTTTAACAACTTTATGAGTTTTACCAAATCAGTGGTAAAGGTTATAGGCCCATTTCACCTCCTTGGTTTAATGAAACAACCAAGTAAATTATAAAGTTACACCATTAATGACACACCATTCACTCTTCACATTCAAGCCAAATTTAGGTGTCTCAATCTTGGTTGAGCCCATTAAAATGAATTGAACATTTCTACAATAAACCTCATTAAGGGCACGCCATTATTGGTACCCAGATGATCATACAACTTAACTCTTAAGCATAGTTAAGAACGTGTTCTCGATCTGGGAATCATTTAGCACCAGGGATTGAATTTTCGGGCATAATCCCCATTACGAACATCCCATAGAGGGCATAGCATTAAGGGCATCCAAATAAGCGAGGACTAGTATTGGTACCTCATTAACCATCACGCAAAGTTTTGGTCAATTTTTAACAGCCAGACTCAGTCGAACTGTGGTAGAAGCATCGCAGGCAGTAGTAAACGCAATACTGTAGCAAGAGCAAGAATAATAATAGCAAAAATAATAATAATAATGGAAAAGTGATAGTAAGATTAGGAAAAAACTAATAATAACAGCAGTAGTAGTAATAGTAGCGGTAATAGTTCTAAATGTAGTACTGATATTTTCAAAAATCATAACCTTTTTGAAAAAAAAAACCATTTTCCAAAAGAATATACAATTATTGCCTATTAATTTCCACAACTTTTATTGCTACTTTGAGCGCAAACAGTTTTTTCTAGGAAAACCATTGTTTATAATTGGGTACTTTCATGCCTTGTTTGGTTTCGCTCTATTCAACTACATTACCTGTTAATAAAATAGTCAAAGAAGGTAAAACCTTTGAAACCTCAAGGTCTGATTCGTTAGAAATCTCATTACCCCTTGACACGTCAAGGTGCTTTTGAATGTCGGCTTCAGAAGATTCAAGCTTATACTGTATTCATTCAACAGAGTTCTTCATAGCTGGTTATATTCCAAACTTTTGCCACTGAATTTAGTTACCTATGTTTATTGTATTAAATATTTCCATATTTAGCAAATTTATACTATTCCCAGTTTTTCATTGATCAGATTTTTCTTTTCGTTTAGCTCTAAATCCTTCTTCTTTTCACCAATCAGTGTCTAGGTTCTAGTTTTTATACTGAGGAATTTGGATTAAATTTAAGTGTCATTTTCGATAAGAAGAAATTTTCAAAGGCTAAAGAATGGTAGGCAAGTTTTATCTAGGATGGTGAAAGTAAGAAATTATTTTTAGTTTTATATAGCGTACAAAGATATTCCATATAGAGAAATATATCTCGCTCTTATCATAGCTTAGCGAGAATTTAGAAAACTCAATATAAATCTCATGAAAGAAGTTTGATTTATTTACCCCAAAATTGCCTATAACCTTCTCTCACACAACGTTATTTAAACTTTTCCTCTCAAACAACTTTACCAAAGAGAAGATATTTATATGAAAGAAAGCGCCTTATTTTATGGGTGGAACCAGAAGTCTTAATGTAAACAAGAGTCGCATTTCCAAAATTAAGTTGAACTTTATTTGATATAAATACCACCACCTAAATTCTCCTTTCATGTCTTACTAATTAGTATCATTAATTCATTTACCTTCGTTAATTCATTCACCCATCAGGCTTTTAAATACTTACCCAAAAGGAAAAACCTGCAATAACATCTTTGCACCAAAGCCATACAGACTAGTCAACAGCAAACTAAAGAAAGAGGAAGGACATAATAAAAAAAATAGTAATAACAAATAAAAGATAATAAAATTTCTGGTCGCCACGTAGTGCAAAGGGGTCAAAATTACCTAATAAAGGAGAGGTGCTTCTCGACGACCTACGCCGATTTTAATATATAGGAGGCGTCTTGTTGCTCATCTTTATGGAGGTTTTCACATGATTTAGTTTCCTTGTTTTGGACCCCATTCAAAGCTGTAACTACTTCTTGTTAATTTCGTTCCGAAAAAAGTGAAAAATTATGTTAACAACTTTTACAATATGTCTTTGAAGTGATGAGAAGGGGCAAATTAATGGAGCAGAGCTGGCCTTGTAGCACGCATAGTAAATTATGAAAGAGAGACAGGGGTAACTTGGGGGTATTTTTTTTGTAATTTCTTTACAGTATTTATCAAAATATAAATTTAAGAGAAAGAAAAAGATAAATTTTCACTGTAGGAATAAAAAATCAATTAGTAATAGATTGTTGTCTAGAAATTTTAAAAAACAATTTTTCTTGAGAATAACAAAATTCTAGCTATGAGAAAATAAATGAATTAAAACACTTTATAAATGTGAACTCAGAAGGACCGATGTGAGACAATAATACCTTCTGAAGACTTAAACTTTTCTAAGGTGTTATGTATTATATAAATGTATATATAAAGAACGAGACTCCTCGAACTGACCGTATAATACATACAAGGATCACTCAAAGTTAATGGGTTCACACAATCAGCGTTATAAATTATATTTCAATACAACACATTGAAATATTTCGTAGGTGGCTTGTCTAAAGTACATTTCTCATCTGTACGATTTTATGAAACTGCAACAAAAATATTTGTAATACACAATTGGTAGAGTAGCCCAGTGGGCATGTTGTGTTTTTAAAAATATAGCCCCCTCTCCGCCACCATTAGGGCAAGATAAATGAGCTGGAAAGTGGGCAATCACTCCAAGGTGATATAAGACGACTACCTGACGTGGATATAATAATGGAGTTGCACCATCTTAAATGGATATATTCCATGTTAGGTTAAGTTGCAATAGAACTTCCACTTCTTAGCTGTTGCATCGAGGGGGATAAAGAAAAAGGAGCACAGCATGCAACAGCCTCCCTCTATTCTAATCTGGTCTATCAAAATAGCGTTGTATTGGGAGAACCACAATAAAAAACGAATATGTTTCAAAAGTACCTAAAAATAACCATATTGTAGTTTTAGAAAATTCTATAATTGGTTCACAACTTGAACAATAAAAAAAGTTCAACGGAGGGGAATCTGAATTTCGCCGCTCCCTAAAGTTTCATTATTTCTATTTTTTAGGAGTCCTAAAAAAAGCAAGTCGGCTCATTAGAGCGAATTGTGTTTATTGGATGGCTTTTCTTTTAAAAGACCTGAATTTTGTGTGCTTACCGGTAGGATCTATCAAGCGGGCAAACGTGCTAGTATGTAAGTGAGTCTAAAACCAAACGCTCAAAGGACTATTGCCCAGTTCATCTAAATAATCCAGTAGAACCCATGCCAATTTTAGCTACTGCTAAAATCCTCGCTTCCTAAATTTCAATGCCAGACAGAGAATGTAAATAATTAAAAGTAACCAAGCAAATACCGTCAAAGTAAAATGTAGATATCTCCTAATTTAAACGCCAGTTAAAATATTTGAAATGTTTCGCATTTTACTTGACAAAGTCTCGTTTTGCATCAGGAGCTAAATAAATTTTTCTTAATTAACAGAAAGGAACCTTAAAAATAAACTTTAAAAATAAACGAAATACTGGAATTTAGTAAAATTGAATTAATATATATATATATATAATATTCATATGAAAGACTATATATAGATCATGATTTCAAACTTATTTCCTTAACATATTTATTATGAATTGAGTTTAATTGACAAATAAAGGGATATGTTTGGATGCACTAAAATAAGAGCTGCGGTGACATTTGGCAACCATCAAAGAGATATAGATTAAATAATTAAATATTATATGTTTGTAAGATGAGATTTCTGATTAAAATAGAAACAATTTTACTATAACAATGCAATGGATTGGTTTTGTTTTAGTAATAGGTACATATATTTGTGATTAAATATAAAAAGTATACTGTAAATTAATCCCTCCCGGCAAACTTCTATTTTTATATTTTAAAGGCCGAAAGTTTACTCCAATTCTATCGAATAAACATATTAAATCAAACTTATTAAATCCTTAAATTGCTTACGATCCACGTTCTAACAATGGAAAGATTGAATAAATATGTAAAACCTTGTCAAAGAATTAAATTAAATGAAGTGAGATGTGTTAGTATGTTCAATTTATATTTAATGTATTAAGCACTCCTATGTGATCTCTGTTTATTTAAAGATCTCAAATATTATCTCGTTCTTTCGTCTTGATTTTTATGAAAGTGTATTAATTCCTTATATTACTATAGAGCAATTTTAAGACGAGATTATGAAAGAATTGCTAAAATATGATAATGTAACTTGAAGAACCAATTTTAATTTAGGGAAACCGATTAAATATATAAATTGATTATAAGTGGATCTTAAAAGACCGCATTCATGTATGCGAGCTGTTGATGTAAAGAGAGAGATGAAGTGGGCTTAAGGACGAATTCTTTTACGCACAAAAGATATGTGAAGACGATTACAAAGTTCCCGCCTAATAAAGAATATTGGATCTAGCTCCAAGTTTCCATGTATCTTTAAGGAAATCTACGATCACCATTAGGCCAGCCTAAACAGCAAGAAGAGAGCGTTCTATTCTGGGAGTCTTATTAATCTAAAGGGCGGTTACACTTGGTACCTGAAGGTGGTCCACATCCTTCCTTATGAGTGTGAAATTGAGGGACGCCCATTGAATTTAAACCTTTGACAGGACCTTGAGAATTTGTTGGCACGCTTCATCCTCGCTCCTCTACAGCCATCCTTTTTCTCTACCACTATCTGCTAATCACTGCGCCTAAAATTAGCACCTGACATACTACCTCACGCTGTGTCAGAAGAGGCTAAGGAACCTTTAATAACAAACGCTATTTAACGCTAGCAGGTGATAAGAAGCCATGATTTGAGTGGCCAATGGCGTTTTGGGCGATTAATGGGAAACCCGGTGCCAGGGGATGTTGGCCTCACCCGACGCCGGAGCGAGCCCTCTCCTTTTTCTTCCTCTCGTTTAGTTGTTTTTTTATTTGTTTCTTGCTTGTATTTTGTCTCTTTGCTTCTTTTTTGTCTTGATTCGTTATTTTAACGTAGGATTTAAAGAAAAATACCGCTGACTTTACCTCACCCTTTCTTTTATAGTCTTAAATTCAAATTATAAAATTTCAATACCGATCTCAGAATTTAAATAACACATAGTCTTAGTTGTTGATACAACAATTTGAACTTTGCTTAATATATTATATGCTAACATAAAAAGAGTAAGCTGTTTTACTCGCTTTTCTTATCGCTTCCATGTTGTTATTCTTGCCCCTAAAAGCGACATCCTGTGGCATTCATATAGTTCGTTTGGTATTCTTTTGTGCGTATTCAATATTTCTAAAACTAATAATCCAGATCCCTCCTAATAAGGCATGTAATTGAATGTTGCACTGATGTATATCACATGGTTAAAATCTGCTCTTAAACCAACTGCCGTACTATTATAATATATCCATTTTTAATATATCGCTTAGAAGTTAAATATATACAACTTAGATCAATCAGACATTAAAGAAATGTCAACTCAGAACAAGAAAAACAGAGAAATATTTAAGCTCGTCTTCACAGTTTCACCTTTCAAATTGATAACTTACAGATGTTTGCAATTAAACTAAATGAAAAAAGTCTATTTTGAACTCAAAAATATGCTTTTGTAGCACTGAATTTCTAAATTTTTCCATTAGAAAAATAATGCTAACATATTATTTATTTCTGCAAATTTTTTTATAATATACAAGAGGAGCAGCTTCGCTATTTCTCATTAAAAGAAGAGCTTGTGATTCACTGGCAGACGTTCGTCTGAGGCCTATGGCATATCTGGCTCTAGCAAAGAGGTTTTGGTATAAACAAATTTCCAACGTTTCCATTACAATTCTCTTAATAATTGACTCTCGGTCTATTTTTTTTCAAACCATGTTTATTTTCTAGGCCTAAATGCAAGAAAAAACTTTTATTGGAATTCTTTTTGATATACGAAAAAAACAATCTATAGAGCTAATTTTTCCCTAATCTAAATTTGTTTTTATATAAGAAAAAACTGAAATAGTCCATGCATTAATTTAAAGGCATTTTTTAAACTTTGCGATTTATAATTATTTTTTTAATTCAAAGACATTCGTTAACATATTTTTTTTCTAAACTCTCATAGATAACTTAGATTGAGGCTTATAATATGCGTGTCGTAAAATTCCTCCCCTTTTTGTTCTATTCTAAGAGTGCTGAGAGTGTCTAATATATTAATATTATACGAATATCTTACAGAACAGACCGTTACGAAACACGTAAGGATATATATAAGAAAAACGAACATTAATCCTCAAATAAACTTATATTTTACCTTTATCAAATGAATACATAACATTTAGACATTAACTACAGCAATACTCTGAATATTATCCTAAACAAAAATTAATTAAATTAGTTTACCCACAAAAATTGGTTAACGATTTCTCTACACACAACAATAATATTAGAATTAGGCTTACGGACTCATGTGGAGTTTAAAGGCCTCAGAAATGTTATTGACTCACGACGCGTGCCGTGTGTCCAGTTGTAGATGGGCGAAATTCCACGGTTGTTTTGGCGAGGGTGGCAGATGGGAAGTCCACACGTTCTTCCGGGGAAAGGGGTTCTTCAAGGACGAGAACAAATACGGTGCTTTATGCAACACCTAGGCATTCGTGGTCTCTCTGGCGAGAGTGAGTCGAACTTGGTTCTTAAATCAAGTTAACTTGGAGTGCGGTGTGACCACCAAGTAACGAGCTTGAGGAGGAGCTTTTCTCCTTCGTTACTAATTTCCTTATGGACGAGGACTGAACTCGGGGAGGGTCTTCTTCAAGGGCGAGGATAACGGAGGGGGGTTTCGATGGCGAGAATAAATTACTTAACGTTCGGTTTGGTAACCCGGAACTAGCTTGAGGATGAGCTTTTTCTTAATTCCAGTCTTCCTCAAAGGCGAGTATAACGGAGGGGGATTTCTCTGGCGAGAATAATTTGAACTTGGTTCCTTACCAAGTTAACTTAAGAGTTCGGTGTGGCCACCGAATAACGGGCTCGAGGGGGAGCCTTTTCCTTCTTCTATTCTTAATTCTTCAAGGACGAGGAATACCCCTGGTGTTCAAGGTGCACCAGGATATGAGGAGTCTCTCTGGCGAGAGTAAGTTGAACTTAACAAAGTTAACTTACCGTTTGGTTTGATAACCAGGGACTTAGCTCGAGGATGAGCTTCTTCTTAGCCCCTTAAGGTAGGTAGCACTGCCTCTCTTGCAGGGTACTTCTTGGTCTGGCAAGCAAAGTACTCTACCTCTCTAGTCTCGGTAGTTAGGTTTGATCCGAAGACTTCGTCACCTAGAGACTGACGTATACTACCTCGATTTTCCTCAGAGTTCCTCATTTATACCTCGTCACCCCACTGGGGGAGTGGTAAGGGGGAGAGGGGCTTGAGGATGGCCCCAGGAGAGTTCTTTTTCCAAACGGTTTTTCACACGAAGTCAAACATCGGCTCTTCGTTAGCCTTCGAGATTGGGAGAAACCCGTCTCCAATTTCTTATTTGACTTGAAACTGGATCTCACTCTCCTGGGGGAGATCTTACATTTTGACCTTTAGGGTCTTTCATGGCACTGAGTTGTGCCACACTGCGGTTAAGCACTGACCCGCCGATGCCTTCGACGGATGTCTTTGCGGTAACCGCCTTGTGACTGCACCAAGAGTGGACGGGGGAGGGAGGGGAGGTAACCATTCCCCGACAATGTGCAAACCAGCCTTGATTTTAATAAATATGAGAAATCTCTCTGTATCCCTCTCTATTTCTATCATTTTTTTCTGAAAATACACTAAACTATTGAATAATAGGTTTTAATTTTAAAAACTTTGATTACATTAAAAGTATGTACGAAAATTATAACAACATACACAGTCAAAATTGCACTAAAATTTTTGGGGGGAGATTCAATTGATAAAAAATTGCCACCCTAAAATATTGTGTGCGGAAAGAAAAGCTGCTGGCTTTGATTTTTCTCCAAGCATGATCGAAAACTGTAAATATTAATGTATAAAAGCAGTGAAATGTTGTAGAATAGTATCTGTTTTAATGAAACTTTCCACATTCTAGATTTAATGAGAAACTTATAGAATATAGTAGAATTTTATGAAATTTCAAGAATGCTGCATAACTTGCCAGAATACCCCCCAGGTCATATGTAGATTACGGACCTTAAGTAACCCATACGGAGAATAGGGAACCTAACTTTGGCTCTATGTAGATTATGGATCCCAACTTTGGCCTTATGTAGATTACGGACCCCATTCTCGCCCAAATGAAGAATACAAAACTCAACTTAAATTAATAAAACAAACTTTAATATATATATTTTTTACTTTAACTGAATAGTTGAATTAGTTGTCTTTCATTAATTAAAATGTTATTATAAAAGGTCATATTTATTATAGATTAATTAAAAGAATATTGTAAACTAATCGTATTACAAAAGTGAAAAAATTTATTGTTTATGTGACTTTCACGCCACATAAATTCGTCTAAATATAAATTGAAGTGTAATCTCTTCCCTCTATGTATTGATTTCTTCCAACGTTTTTGCCTATTCCAATAGCTTTCGATAGTTTGTGTGTATAATTGAGTAATTGGGTCAATAAAACAAAGCGAATGATTCTCTTTTCTGTGAGTATATCCAATATCTTGTTGAATACGCCTGTAAGCCTTCCATTCGTCCCTATGAAATACAGTTCCAGGTTTTACTATTTTTTGTATAATTAGTAGTAACGTTTCTGCATTTCTCTTATTCACAATCTCTATATGTCCTACAGCAGGGTTATGGCTTGGGTCAATGTAAGGGTATGGAACGTACACACTAACATGCTCCTAGGCGATCGTAGGAACGAAAGAGATTTATCGTCTGAGTTGACCTTCGTCTCCTCTCCCCCCCCCCACCTCCCTCGAAATTCTACCGCTCACCTCTACCTTCATCCTGACGTAAGTCGTTATCTGCGCTACCCCGTCCTCCCCAACAGGCGACAGGAAGTCTGACAGAAGAAAACCTATCTCACAGAGAAGCCTAAATTCTATTTGCCTTTTTTATGATACCAAGCAGATTTTCCAGAAGGCGCCGCGATAAGCGAATTGTCGTATAGGGAATCTCTCTCTCCATTTCAAACAGTCCGTGGTATAAATAGCAACACCATTCATCCCTGAACAGAAGTGTTCTAGACTGTGATAGAACGAGTTCAGAGCTGCATTCATTTCAACTTCTATAACATTTTATTTAAAACCATGAGGCTACCCACGTGCATCTTCGATTCGAGGCTTGGAGTCTTATCAACAGCTACCGGACGCCAATGTTTAAACAAGGAGGTTATCGTCCCCCCCGTTCGCCCCCATACGCCGACCTCGCCAGATCGAGTTAGGCTTATGGGCAGATAAGGCATTGTTCTCCAGCTTGGCTGTGCGTTCCCTTGAAGCTCCCACCCCATTGTCCCCCATGCAAAGGAGATGTCCTGGCTATTTATATGGAAACTTTACCACTAAGATGAGATTGGAGATCCAGATTTTCGTCGCGAAACATCACCACGACCCTCTCTCCCTTTGTGCGCCTAGGGACCTCGACCTCGAGATTCACCATCACTTGTCCAGAAGGAGGACAATATTCCTTGAGTGCTAAAGGTTCGAGCCTTTAGTGACGCCAAGTCCCCAAGGCATCCCCCCTCCCTGTTGTTCAAGGAGAACAGCATTAGAACAGCCATTGTTCGTTTTGAGCCCTTCGCCAAGAAACGGTTCTCATCCCCCCCCTGTTGTTCAAGGAGAACAGCATTAGAACAGCCATTGTTCGTTTTGAGCCCTTCGCCAAGAAACGGTTCCCATCCCCCCCTGTTGTTCAAGGAGAACAGCATTAGAACAGCCATTGTTCGTTTTGAGCCCTTCGCCAATAAACGGTTCTCACCCCCCCCTGTTGTTCAAAGGAGAACAACATTAGAACAGCCATTGTTCTTGAGCCCGTAGACAAGAGACGGTTCGCATCCCCCGCTTTGTTCAGAAGAGAACAGCCATTGTTCGTCAAGCCGTTCGTCGAGTAACGGTTCTCCTTTCCAAGACGCCACGTCAGGATCCTTTTATCATCCCCCTTCGGCTGGAACTCGCCAGCAGACCGAATATTCCTTCAAGTACCTTCCACTGCACCCTAATGAAGTTACGTAAGCCAAGCGTCACCTTTTGAGTATTGATCCCTTATTTGTCAATTCTATCCTGTGCTTTAAATGGTTTATCGAACCATCCCATCTCTTTAACTCCATATTTGTTTTACCTTTTTTGATCCCTTAAATCCTTGGATTAGCCCGAGTCTCCACGACCCTTTCCACTCTGTTTGTCAATATTTTCCGTTTTGTGTTTCCTGATAGTTATTATTAATAAAACTATTTTATTAATGATAGCAATATTATTATCCTTGAGCTCAGTTCCACTTCTTAAGCATTTTGAAGATACATAATATCGGCCGCCAGACAGTAAAAACGCACTCTAGAGATAATTAAGGAAGTTCCCTCAACGAATAGTGATATACATGTATGGTATATCGTCGGGAGTCATTCTACGACATAGACCTACTCGCGTAATCCTCACGTTTAGCGAGTGTCGTTGCCATAACGTATCGACCGCCAACGCGCTCCCGCTGAGTCAACCTGGTCTCTGTCTTAAAGAAATCCTGAGGCAAATCTCGCCCCGTAGAGTCTGTGACTAAAATAATACGCTTTGTTGCTCAACGTAACTTGAGAAAGAAAAAGAAACATCCAAATAGTTAATGAAAGTAACTATTTGTTAGTGTCACATCCATTTAGGAGTGAGCTAACCGGAACTGCCGTCAGCAGCCATGAAACCGTCGTCTTATACCCCCTCCCTCCGAGAACTCGTGTTAACGCCACCCAAACCACCCCATCTGGACCTGAGTATTCGTCTCTACAATCCATCACAATAAAGGGTAATCTGAACACCCAGTGTCCCTCTATTCTTAAATTCCCTATTTAATTAACAGTGATTGATACTCCCATTAAGTCACTATAAATCTAGGCGCTTAACGTCAGTGTTATCCTCCTTTTTTTAAGGAGATCTAAGTGAGTCATTCTCTGATATTATTATTTATAATTGGTGTCAACCAAGACTAATCCGTGTTTAATATTTAATCCTTATTTACCTAAATACCCGTTTAAGTATTGCTACTAATTATTATTTTGTTGTAAAGTAAAGTTTATTTTTGTGATGTGTTTATTTGTGGCTCCTCCTTTTTGACAAACCCTTGGAAAGACTTTAATTAAGAATCCCTTCGGCTAATTTATTCAACCTGTATTATGCACTCTTAGAATTTAACAATCACAAACCTCCCCCCAGTAACAAGTGGGACTTTTATAAGGAGAATCCTGGCCGTGGCACAACCCGCCTCTAACAAGCCTTCGCATGTTCAGTAGGATTTAAAGCCAATATATATATAATGATCGAAGAATGAGTCATAGGGTCGCAATACCATCCACTTAAACAAAAGTGGTTAGTCCAGATCAAAAACTAGAATAATTTTTGGACCAGACTATGAGCAATTCTACGACATTATAAAAGTGGTGTCAGGTTTAAGGGGTAAATTTTTTGCGAAAGCGAACTCATATAGCCTAAAACTTGCCAACGTCCAAGGAAGCCCAAATAAAATAACGTAAATTTTAATAATTATAGTCTATTCCCCGAAGGAATATAAATAATAACCATTAATAATCCTTTCCAGATAGCAAAAACAAAGCTATAAAAATATTCGGTATTTTGGGGGGTTTGTTATTATATTGTATCGGTTAGGAACAATCGCAGCTTCTAATTCTCTTAACAGGTGCGTAAGTTATTTCGTGAGTCACCAGTTGCGTCAGCAAGAGCAGCATTGGCTTTACAATCGTTCGAAGTTTTCGTCAAGCAAGGACAAGCTCTTGGTCTCACAGGACAGGAACTAAAGGAATTCGTCCATAGCGAACAGCAAGAGGAAAGAGCACGTGAAATGGAAGTAAGAAAAGAAGGGTTAGAATTGGAAGAAAGGAAAAGAAAAGAAGAGTTAGAATTTAAAGAAAGACAAAGGATTCGACAGCATAAACGAGACTTAAGCAGAGACCAAGTTGAAGTCAGTTCTGTTGGATCCCGTGATCATCAAACTCAGGCTTCCGCTATGAAACTTCCCTAATATAAAGACGCAGAAGATTTGTGCTCATACTTCACACATTTTGAAAAGATCTTCGAGGTAAGCCGATGGGCCATAGAATCAGAAGGAGTCAGTAGATTGCTCCCATTGCTTAGTCCGCACCTAAAGGAAGTTTTTATCTCGTTACGACATGAAGCCACAATAGACTACAGCAGCTTAAAAGCCGAATTGCTATTCGCCTTCAACTTGAACCCTCAGTTCTACCGCGCTAAGTTTAGATCGGCTAAAATCTAACACGGTCAAACTTACCGACATTTTGGATTTATCCTGAAGTGAAACCTCCAGTTCTGGCTAAAATCCTCCAAAGTTGAATCGGAGTATGAAGCCCTAATTGACTTCATGTTAAAAGACCAGCTATTGTTTACTCTCCCTCAGGAGATCAGAGCATTTGTGCAAGACCGCCAAGCGCCTACCTTTCAAGAATCCCTCGAGGAAACTGATCTCGATGCGAAAAATCATCGCCTATACCCACATAATACCCGGAAGAATAGTCCCCCGTCCCCGAAGAATAAATTGAGTCAATGGAAGTCCCAACAAAGAAATCCCCCTCCATTTATAAGGACCACAGCCCCCTTCAGGCCAAAGAATAAGCCTTTTGTAGCCCACGAATACATAAAAAAACAGTCTTCAATACCCCCTACAATAACCAGCACCAGAATAAGCAGGTTATATGCTACTCCGGTGGTTCCCCCGGCCATTATAAGTCCCAATGTGTACAGAATTTCAGCCTACGTCCCACCCAGAGCCAGCAAGTCAACCACGTAACCGCTACGCTTCCGCCAGGACAGCTGGCCGCGCTCACGTCATCCCCCTCGTCTCCATCCCCACAGGAATTTTAAGTGAACTTCCTGTTCAACAAGAGTTCCCCAGGAGGACTAAATTTCTAAACCGGCTCGATCAATGGCTGTAAAGTGTCCACCCTCGTGAGAGACACAGGGTGCACATGCATTGTCGTGTCAGGCAAATTGCTCCCCCCTGTCGACCCCCAACATAAAAAGTACGCAATTGTACACGACTTTTTGGGTCGAGAAAATAAATTCCCGGTAATCCGCTGCCATGTACAGTGTAAATATTTCACTGGGTGGGCCGACGTAGTGGCAGCCCCCATCAAATTTTGCTCGGTACTAATTGGCCAGCGCGCACTACTCTCCTGGAGTGAAGTGACTCATGCTGTCGTCACTCGAGCGCAAGCTAGCCACGAGGCCTCTTTTCCAACTCGCCTCCTCACCCCAGAAGCCCCTTTAGAGGTTTTAACGAGTAATGCACAATTCCTCAAAGCTAAGCAGAGCTGCCCTTTACTTCATACCAAGGAGATTGTCCAGAAGGCGCCTCGATAAGCAAATTTTCGTATAAGGAATCTCTCTCTCGATTTCACACAGTCCGCAGTATAAATGGCCACGCCGTTCATCCCTCAGCAGAAGTGTTTCAGACCTACTCCCGTAATCCTCATGTTGAGCGAGTATCGTTGCCGTAACGTATCAACTGCCAACGCGCACCCGCTGAGTCAACATGGTCGCTGTCTCAAGGAGTTCGTGAGGCAAATCTCCCCCCGCAGAGTCTGTGACTAGAATAAGTACGCTCTGTTGCTCAACGTAACTTGAAAAAGAAAAAGGAACATCCAAATAGTTACTAGAAGTAACTATTTGTTGGGGTCACATCCAGTTAGGAGCGAGCTAACCGGAACTGCAGTCAGCAGCCCCGAACCCGTCGTCTTATTCCCCGTCTCCCTGAGAACTCGTGTTAACGCCACCCGAACCGCCCCATCTGGACCTGAGTAGTCCTCTCGGTTAATATGTAGACGAGCGGCCCGGCCGATAAAACGTACTATTTTTGTCCGTGTTCCAAAATGTTTCACGTTTTTGGAGTACATTTAAGGGGACGGTTCGTGTGGGGGAAAACACAAGGGGGGGACCACACTATGAATATCCTGAGTTTCATTAAATTGGGGGGGGTCTGGAAGGCACAGCCCTCCAGTATATAATCCTAATTGTTATAATGTTCTGACGTTTACAGAGGTAAATGCTTTAACTACATCATGTCAGCGTCTTTAATCGTTTTGCGAATTATAATATGGGTTGGAGGGGGGGGGGAGAATGACGTCAGAAATGCTTGATTTCCACTTAATAGGTTTTATTATCCTCATTTGGAGTCATTTTTATTTGTCAATATATTTTTCCCCATTTTGCTATTTTTGTTACCTTCTTTTATACATTTAAATGTAATTAGCTAGATCATTTCAAGGAACTACTTGTTTTTTAGCAGTTTGGGTGTCAAACATTCCCCTTTTACGCAGTTTGAAAATAATCATCGAACTGTGAACTTTGTTCGTCGTCTATTGCGGAATTATTAACCCTAGTTTCTGATAAAGATAAATTAAACACCATTTTGGATATTCATAATTCAGTGCGAATTAAAAGCAAATGCGACATTTGTGGCCGAGCATTAGATGTGAACCCTAACTTTGAATTTAGATGCACGAAAATAAAACGTGATTCAAGTCAGCTAGATTTCGAATAGGACAGGGATGCGCAAAATAAATAGGCTTTTCTCTTCGCTATTTCGGAAGTATAACCACTGCAATTAGTACAAAAACAGCATGTTTCGTTTGTTTTTTCGGGCAATTTTGTAAACAAAAATGGCCTACGTAAACAACGTTTTCGGTTTGTTTACTTTTGGGCATTTTTTTAATACAAAAAATGGCGGCAGCTATCACTCGAAGAAAACTCTAACGCGCATGAATATTCAAACACGGGTGAACGATAATATTTTTCCCCAAAATAATTTTTTCCAGCCGGGCCGCTCGTCTACATGTTTACCGTCGTCTCTCCAATCCATCACAATTGATGGTAATCTGTAAACCCAGTGTCCCTCTATTCTTAAATTACCTATTTAATTAACAGTAATTGATACTCCCATTGATCATTATAAATCTAGACGCTTAACGTCAGTGTTATCTTCATTTTTTTTAAGGAGATTCAAGTGAGTCATTCCCTGATATTATTATTTATAATTGCTGTCAACCCAGACTTATCCGTGTTTAATATTTAATCCTTATTTACCTAAATGCCTGTTTAATTATTGCTACTAATTATTATATTTTTGTAAAGTAAAGCTTATTTTTGTACGTGTGTTTATTTGGTGGCTCCTCCTTTTTGACGTACCTTTGGCAAGACTTTAATTAAAAATCCCTTCGGCTAATTTATTCAACCTGTATTACGCACTCTTAGAATTTAACAATCACAAACCTCCCCCCCCAGTAACAAGTGGGACTTTTATCGGGAGAATCCTGGCTACGGAACAACCAGCCATCGCACGTTCATCGCACGTTCAGTATATATATATATATATATATATATATATATATATATATATATATATATATATATATATATATATTTATATATATATATATATATATATATATATATATATATATATATATATATATATATATATTTATATATATATATATATATATATATATATATATATATATATATATATATATATATATATATATATATATATATAATGATCGTAGATTGATTCATAAGGTCTCAATACCATTGACTTAAATAAAAGCGGTGTGTCAAGATCAATGACTAGAATAATTATTGGAACGGGCTATGAGCAATTCTACGACACTCAACAAGACCAAAATGCTATAATAGCGTGCTCGGAAATCTTGCAGGATGATGCTTGGGTTTGTGTGAAAAACGTGAATCGTCTATTTCTACTATACATAATTGCCAGACGACCAAGTTGTACTGGAACATCTTCAAAATATTTCGAACACACCTCTTTGAAAAACTATATATCCACGATAGTTTTTCTGAAACATTAAACTGATTCTTTGCATTTTAGGGGAAGGCTCTTTCACTCCAAAGATAAATGGCAAATATCCATGTCTTCAGAGGTAGCTTTGATAAACTAAAAAAATATTTAGAACGTATTGATGTTCTTGTTTTGTATTTAGTGCAGTCTGTAATTTGGCATTTCCATACAAATTTGTCTACAGATGAAGAACGTTTAGTCTAGTTCATATTTTAATGACAGCTGAAACACTTCATTTTAATAGTAAGAAAACGCTGCTGTTTCATCCAGTTAATTTTCGTTAAAGCATTTTCAGTTGATATTAGAGGGCACATGACATCTTGGAAAATAGATCTATTCATGATGGGTAAATTATCCAAAATAATAAATATATTTATTGTCGGATGAGTTTATTACTTCAATTATTCCTTTGAAAATGACCGATGAAAATTTAAAAGCTAAAAAAAATATAATATTATAAAAAAATTAGAATAATATTTTATTTCGGTGAAGCAATTTTCTAAATATTGAAATTTAACAAGAAGGTATAAAAACCTTTTAAATTAACCAAATGTGTAACACAGAACCAAGGAAATAAATTTGAATAATACTTTCTTTCGGTCAAGCAACTTTTAAAATATTGAAATTTAACGGGAAGCTATAAAAACCTAATTAAAATGGTCCAATGGAAATACGGAACGCAAACACTCCCTAATGTAGAATACGGACTTCAAACAAGGCTGCGGTCCTTAATCTACATATTATCCCACACCCCTGGAAAATTCAATTACCTTATAGCATATTCTTAAGTATTATTGCAGAAATATTTATAAACGAGAGTCACAGAATTGCTGTCATTTCAGTTAGAGCTACCATATGAAACACATTGGAAGAGGAATGGCATGAAGAGACTGCAATCATTTTCTAGATTCATTCTGTTATATATATCTGCAGACAGTTTATCAAACCAAGTGGAAAATATTCGGTATGAGTGCATATGTATATGAGAAAGTGTGATGCTCACAAAGCATACTTTTGCATCCCAGTTTTGAACCAAGACAAACCCACAGTAATTCATTTTGCTGGTAATTATTACAAGAAAACTTTGGAAGATGAAAAAAATTGTTTGTTGTGAAGAGTAAAATATTAAGGTAAACGAGTCAGATATATTTCATTAAACTAGACACATAAAGGAAAGGTTAAAACAAATAATGTCAGTTTAATATTATTTACCTTCAAAGGAGTTGGAAATTAACAATTACTGGCCATGAACATAAATTTTGTTACATTGAGTAATTATCGTTATTGAGTATATTGCACATTAATTAATTAATCCTTTGTTAACTTTTAACTAAATGTATCCTTATTAATGCCAATCTTAATATTAATATGCCTCATGTAATAAATCGATCAATTATTGTGCAAACTGTCGTCGACGGACTGTGTAAACATACTGAACATTATTACCAGGATTTCATACATTTAAATAGCATCACTATTGTGTATATATATGTGAAAAACTCACAAAGTGCACGTGAGTCAAAGTTATGCAGATACATCCTCAAAGGAAAAGTGAAAAATTATTCCGAGCGCTTTCGTTTTTGTTCTTAAAGAACTTTTCAAGAAATAAACAAGAGGAAGGACATAAATTGCCTAAAATATTGGAAGGAAAGATTAAACTACATACCTCCGAACCCTAATCAGGGGGTATAAATAAAGTTGTTTCATAATTTTGTACCCCCTGATTAGGGTTCAGAGGTGGAAAGTTGAATCTCCGCCTTTCACTATTTAAGTTAATGTATGTCTTGCCTTTTGTTCATTCTTTTAATTGGTCATTAAGAATAAAGAAGTAAGTGCCCGGAATATTTTTTTACTTTGCTTTTGAGGGTATATATATATATATATATATATATATATATATATATATATATATATATATATATATATATATATATATATATATATATATATATATTGCATAATTAAGCTTTTACTCTTATTTTGCTTTACAATTGCATTGGATAAATACATGCAAACCTACCCCAACATAATCATAGACACACCTAAAGAATAAGAACAATTCCGATGGTACGAAGACCTTTTTAGCGACTCGAGACTACTTTATTAACAATATCAAGAATGTAAAATGAAGATGAATTTCAAGTGTCAGCCCTCAATATAAAAGGAGAAGAAAAAAATAATTTCCAAAACAAAAATAGACTATGCGATTTGATTAAATACCAACCATGAAAGAATGCTATCTCTCATTAAAATCGAACTTCTTAGTCTTCATCTTTCTGTTCACCTTAACCCACCTATTCGTGGAATTGGAGTTTCTGAAAAGCCTTCGCCACTTGCTAGGGTTTATCGTATCTTCTCTTGTCAGTCTCTTCTCTTCAGGTCTTCCCTAATATTTTCCAACCAACGTCTTTTCGGGATTCCACAGTTACGATTTTCCTCCACCTCCATCTGCATCACCCTCATTCCTACATACTCATCCTTTTGTATCATCACCTACCCATACCACTCTCTCATTTCCTGTATTTTTAAACATTTATGTCACTTTATTGTTCCTCTTATTCGTTCATTCTGGATCTTATCCATCTTCGTCACTCCACACCATACCTCAGCTTTTTCATCTCAGTGCCTTGGAGCTTCCTCTCCTGGTCTTCTATATTGCTCAGGTTTCCGCCCCATATAACAGTGCTCGTCTAACCACTGTCTTATACGCTTTTCCCTTTGTCTTTATGTTAATATTTTTGTCACATAGGTTTTAGATGTCTCCTTCCAATTATTCCATCCCGCTTTATTTCTATTGGCAAAGTCAGCGTCCAAAACTACATCACTTGTCACGGTCGATCTCAAATATTTAAAATTCTTCACTCTTTACAAGATTTCCTCCTGCATTCTAAGCTTTCCTTCGGTGTCATCGAAGAGACTCAGATACTCCTATTTTCTCTTACTAGTATTCAACCCCTCTTCTCTACTGCTTCTCTCCAAAGGTTCAGCTTTTATTCAATCTCTGTTCTATTAGTCCCAGCAAAACAATGTCATCAGCAAAAGAATATGCGCCCGGGACAAGAGTCCCATATCCCATCAGAAATGACATTCAGTATTAAGTCGAAGAGTAATGGGCTTAGGGACGACCCTTGGGGTAAACCGACTTTGGCAGTAATCCATTCCCTTAGGCCCATACTATTTCTTACTCGAGTTCTATCATCAGAAGACATATTCTGTATCATGCATACATATATTTCTGGCACAACTTTACTTCTTATTCATTTCCATACTTCTTGTGGTGGTGCCTTTGTCGCGGCCACCGCCTTTTGTGCACTCTTGTTTGCTAGCCCTAACCCTTTCCCTGCTTTGGTGTATTCCAGATAGCTCCCACATCTTTACAGATTTTTTTCCTTTTTAGTGCCGCTTGCACGGTTTCATTCTACCGCCACGTTTCTCTATTTTCTTGGGGCAACTTTCATAATGTTTTTCCCAGTACTACTTCTCCATAATTTTAATCGCCTTGCTGTTTTCCGTTCCCCCCCCCCCCCCCACACTGTTGAACTCCCCTATAAGGCCGATTTTTAAGCAGCGCTTTCTCCTTAATTTCTCATTTGATCTCTTTCACTTTCAGTTACCACCATTTCGTTTTGGTTTAACTTGCTTCCTTCAGCTTTTAGTATCTATACTCCACTCAGTATCTCTCGCTACAACTTTGTGTTGTGCCGTCACACTCTCAATGTTTCAACAGATTACAGTTTCTCACTTCCCTCAGATGTTGTTAGTTATACATAAGAAAATCTACCTGACTCTCTCCAATCACTCTTATAATTTACATAATAACCTGCTCTTTTTTGGAAGAAATATTGCATATTTCTAATTCAAATGATATAGCGTAGTCGATCACTCTCTCTCCTTTTTCGTTTATATCTCCTAACCTTTATCAACTCTATTGACAATGGCTCTCTCTCTACCCATGATTCCATTCAGAACCGCTCTTATAATAAGTTTCTCTTCTGCTGCTATTGAGAGTCGCTCATTATTTATATTCTCCCAAAAGATTCTGTTCTCAGCCTCATTGCAGCCAATTTGTGGTGCGTATGCAGACAAGATGTCTTTATCTTTTCGAGCCTCAATTTAATGCTTATCATCCTGTCACTCATCCTACTGTTGACAGCTATACTGCTTCTAAGGTGGTTTGACAGTATCATACCAACCTTATTTCTCCCTTTCCGACTCACTCCGCTGAAAAGTAACTTAAAGCCGCCTCTCAGTTCCTTTGCTTTGTTTTCCTTCCAACGTGACTCCTCAAGACATAATACCTCTATCTTCCTTCTTTCCATCAAGATGATTAGTTCCTGATCTTTGAGAGTCATCGCTCCACGTTCAACGTGCCTCATCTGGGTTAGACTGGCTTCTTTAGCAGATCCCGTCCTTGAATGGGTTGCCCTAGGTCCTTTCTACCAGCGGTCAGGCGAAGACCCTGCGCTTAATTTATGGGCTACGCCCTATCATTTTCCGTGGCTATGTTTAGATTGATTGTCACATTAGGTTTTGGAAAGTGTTTTACAACCGAATGCCCTTCCTTATGCCAACCTTATCCATTAACTCAGGCTAACAACCGGCAGTGTAGTGCGCTAAATTTCATGACGCTACTAAATTCACCAAGTTGAAAGGTGGAAATTGATGTAGAAATTGATATAGCCAGAAAATCGATTATACTGAAAAACAGCAAAATTTCTTGCCAAACGCGACAAAGATGGTTACAAAAAATGTAATGTTATCTTAGGGCGAAATAATATCACAACAAATTGTTACTAAATCACATGAAATTATACCATAAATTTGAAAGACGGAAAATCACTAACCGAAGTAAATGAAAAAAAAACACGTGTAAAATTATGCAAAAACCCAAGAAAACGAAGAAAGCTGAACTAAATTAACCAACAGTTTTAAGACTAATATTTTTATTTTATTTTTTTATGTGCTAAGAAGAAATATTCTAATAATTAAATTATTTCAGATTTATTAAACTATCAGCATTTCAAAAATAAAAGGAAAAAATGCATTCGGTCGTTATATTTTTCTTATTATCTTTTAATAAACTTGCAATAATTTAAATATTCGAATATTTATTTCTATCGCGTAAATTCTAAAAGAACTATAAAAAAATAAAAATATATATTAGTTGCTAAACTTATGGCTTCCTTTGTAAGGTCCAAGCTCAGAGATAGGTTACTTGCAGTCCCAATCTTGCCCAGGATTCAAAAGAATCAGATACGAACTCTTCAGCGCGCAAAGTGAGATAGAAACCTTTCGAAAATCGTTTCAAGTTGAGAAGAGCTGCAAAGAAGAATTGTCTAACAAAAAATAAACTTACAGATACCCTACACTCTTGTAGAAAATATAAAGAATGAACTGTTGAAGAGTCGGGCAAAGTGATATTCTCTGATGATGAAGTTCGCTTCGGCTATTTTGGACCATCAGGGAGATCTCTCGTTAGGAGTAGAAACTGGACGCGCTTTCACGACTTTTTGAGTCGTGTCGACATTGATAAATCCTATTTGCTTCTCCTCTACGGAAACTCAAGCACTAAGAAAGTGACCCCCCCATTTTTCCATTTTTTTCCATGAATACAAAGGGGAACAAAAACCTACCTTATCAACATCTCTTTCCAAGAGTTCAGAACCAATTTGAGGATCATACCTCTATGTATTTATAATCATGCTGGTGCACCTTTCACAAACTTCTTGGGTGTAAATAGCATCGAAGATTTGAGACCTTGGTACTAAAATTGGCGAAATTCTAATCCAGTAGAGAATTTGAGGTCGATAATCAAACTGGTTGTTGACAAAAAGAAGTTATACAAATGTGAGGAGTTATGGGGGCTCAATGAACAAAAATGGATAAATATTATTCAAAATATATTCAAAATTCCAAAACAAATTGTATTAGTCCTGAAAAACAAGGGATATTATTGTAAATATTGAATGTACTCATTATTGACTGTATCTATTAATAAAATGTGCTTGCACTCGAATTTTTTTGTATATGTCACCTCCATATTATTATTCCAACATAATAAAACAAAACAAATGTGTGATTAATTCGAGTAATTTTCTTAAAAAATCTATTTTAGTCTCAAAATATTTTGACCTGATGTAAATGGTATCCCACATTTAATCACTTATTTCTATTAAATCGGCTAATTTAAAAAAAATACTAGATTCAATTCATGATTTTAATTCAAAACCTATTGTTATTAATTTGATAATTTCTCAACTTCATTGCTTATGATCTTATATTCTTTTCGAAACCCTATTTTATGACTAATAGGCAGGAAAACATTTTTTTGTAGGATTCACTATCAATTTGATCAAATTAATACCTTCCGAGCCCAAATCTGTCACCTCTCATTGAGCATTGTAAAGTTTTACTATGCAATACTCAGAAAAGGCAAGTTGCCAACTCAGAGATAATTCCATTTAGGGCAATCTGGTGTCAAAATTTATTCACTGCCCTGCAGGGAAAACTTTTAATCTCAACACCTAAACTACCAACATCACCACCACACCTACTTACTGCTTACTGCTGCTTAAGGTTGTCCATCGATGTCTATGATGACGATGCTCTTCATGATGATGATTAAAGCCGAGATTAGGTGTCATTTTGATGGTACCACGTAAGGTGACCTTTCACTCCTATTCGTGGTCTACAAATATTTCCACATCTGTGGCATTATAGTCTCGCAGCTACTATTCCTTCGTTTTGCTGGTGTCACGTGCAGCGGTTTTTTGCTTTTCTTTTTGAATTGCTTTTTTCTATTTTGAATAGTCCTTTTGAGCAGGATAATTTCCATGCTTCTCTGTCTGTTGCTATTGTTTCTAGTTTTCGAGGTTCAATGGTACATTTTTCGCAGCAGGATTTTGAATTGGTCTTTTTAACGCTGCGTGGGTCATCCTGCATTTCTATTTTCCTCAAGTTTACCGTACAGTATTTGTTTAGAGAGTCTGTGGTCTGATACCCTGATAGTATGACCGAGCCAGTGAAGTTTCTATACTGAAGTTTTATATATCCATAATGTGCCTACGATCTCTGGCACTACCAATGTGGAACGTTTCTAAGCTGCGGACCTGTTGTTTGTATATTGCCCAGCCTTCGGAACCATGCAGCAAGATGGATAAGCAAACACCCCTGTAAACTGCCACTTTGATGTCTCTTCTTAAGATCTTGTTTCAGAAAAACTCTCCCTTGTTCCACAAAAGCCAGCAGGGGTCTAGTGAACAGTTCGAGGAGATCACACTGCCTAATAAATAAAATGTTCTACCACTTTGATGCATTCACCATTTATGTTAAAGTGAAATGGTTCTTGTGGTCGGCTTATGCACTATGCCAAGATTTCTGTCTTTTATGCATTAACTTTAAGACCTATGCAGAATATGAGGATGAGAGAGCATCCAGGATGACACGGAGTGCTTCAGCATCATGAGCAACAATGGCACAATCATCTGCATATTGCAGTTCTATTACTTGGGTGGAAGAAATTTTAGTTCTGGCCCGAAGTTGGAGGATGTTAAATAAACTGCCATCTAAGCGGTACTTTATATTAATACATGAATTTCTTCCTAATGCAGCATGAACCAGGTTTATGAGAACCATGGGGTAAATATTGGAAGAAAACAGGGCCAAGCACACACTCCTGTTTGACTCCCACTTTCACATTGAATGGTTCTTATAATGACCAACAGGCTTGCATCCCGAGTTTGCATCCCTTTATGCATCTGTCTCAAGATGGTAAGGAATTTGGGCGGGACCGCAAACTTTTATAAGACGTTCCATAGTAGCGGGCGATTGACTGTGTCAAAAGCCTTTGTCAGGTTAATGAAAGCAACAAAGAGTTTTTTGTTTTGTTATCTTGCCCTTTCCTAGAGTTGGCATCACCAAAGGACCATATCTGATGTGCTGCGGTATTTCCTATAAACACACTGGCTCTCAGGAAGGTTTTGTTCTGTAATATGAGAGACCAGGCGGGCCAACATGATCCTGGAAATTATCTTCCCAGCAATTGGCAGGAATGAAATGCCTCTGTTCTTCCCACATGTTGGTGTGTCAGTTTTTTTCCGGAAGATGGTCACGATGTTAACATCGTTTAGCATCTGTGGCACTTGGCTGGTTGTCCATATCCCACTAATATATTGGTGTATTCTGATTTCGAGAGGTATCCTTCTTTCTTGAATATTGCTGCTGTGATATTAGCTGGTCCAAGATTCTTGTTATTTTTCAGGCTTCTGAGAGCAGTAAGGACCTCATATATATTGGGAGTTCCATCGTATTCGTGTAATCCGCCCTGATCAGAGGAAGAATACGGAAACCCGTTTACGCCGTGGACTATTGTCCTAGGTTTCTCTCGTCTCACTACATTGGTTGATAATTCATGCCATCCTTAGACGAATCTCGATTTCGTGATTACTTCTCCCTGGAGCAAAAGTAATTTCAACCCCCTTCGGAGTCTCTCTGGACTCCTTCCAATCGAGACATCATCGACCAAGACCTGGCCATTGGTCTTCCACATCCGCAGTTCATTTTGCAGAGGTAAGCAGGAGTCCTTTCTTCGTAAGTCTCGCCTCTGCGTTCCCAGTCCTAGAAGAACTCGCGATGCTAGACAAGAGTATCGAAGTAAAAGCCCAAAATATCACTCGCCAGCCAGAATGCAGCATCCCAGATAGATGGACATGAACCAATTAATGCACGGAATTAATAAACCTTTATTTTTGAAAGAAAATCAGGTTAAATTATCTTTTACTTAAAATACATACTCGTTTAAGTACACAAATGCAAGGTATTGAACGTAATAAAACTAGTGAAAGGTATTGTTTACGATATATGAAAAGAAACTATTAGAGGCAGGAAAAAACGGTGTATTTTTAGCTCTAGTTTTTATTCTGGTACTTTAAATTTATTTAAATTGAAATTTTCAATGAAAAAGGAAATAATTTTTTTATTTCCGATTCCTCCAGTAAGAATTGCGAATACTAAACGGACCCCAATACAGCAGAAAAGCCAACTCTTTCTTCTCGCCCATGTTCATCAATGCCGATTCAGGAATCTTGTTTGCAGATGTTATTCTCTCCTTTTTTTCCCTCTCCAATTTTAATTAATTGTGCAGATGTTCTTCGAGTATTTGACCTCACTTTTCCACCAGCACATTTAACCACATCAGCGTAATTTTATTTCTCGAACCGTATAATTCAATTCGAAAGTTTACTTTAGTTGTTATCGAGTTTCTTATTCGAACAGAAACACACACACAATATATATATATATATATATATATATATATATATATATATATATATATATATATATATATATATATTAGGGTGGGCAATTTTTCAACTTTTTTTAATCTCTTTGATGGGAAATGCAGAAATTTGCCAATTGGTGAAAAAAAAATTGGGATTTAAACAGTTTTGCTCTATGAAAATACTTTTAGGCTGAGCATCGAGCTTAAAAATAGGAAAATTGAATTAAAATTAACCAAAATCTTGGTAACACCCTACATATTTATATAAGAGAAAATTACTTGCAACTAGTACTCATAATCAAGATTTGTGTATATAGTTTATATATGCAAAAGCTTTTACTTGTATAACTATATCTTCAGCTGGCGCAAGAAGCTGCAAAATAATAAAATATGGTCACATTTTCAACTAAAACTACAAAAATTGGCCCAAATTTAATGTTAATTGAGAAGTTTTGGGGAAGTTTGCACACAAAACAAAAGCACTAGACAACAAATTTTAACTTTTTCTTTGATACAGACTTGGGAATAAGTGTTTCTAATTAGTTCGAGGGCGTGGAATCCGAATTTGAAAACCAAAATTCTCTATCCCGTCTAAATTATGTGTAATGACCCCTCCTCCCTTTTTGCTATATGTTCCGATTAATAAATAAAAAAATATTTTTATTTTGTAATTTTCAAATTTTTAAGCCAAAGTATTTTAAAAGTGGTGGATCTTTCTTCCTGATTTTAGCTTAGGACAGACAGTATGCATCACTGGCGAAGTTACTCTCCAAATCCTTCAAAGTTAGGAACATTTTATTGGATTGATTAAGTTTGTTATTCACTTAAAGTTTAAAGAAACTTTCTTGTAGCCTTCTCAGTTTTCTTATGTGAGACATCAAACTTTGTTTTTGTAAAGACAACAATAATAACACATCATATTTGGTTTAGATTTTCCTTGGTACCTCATCTCCATAACCAAAGTTTGTTGATGAAAACGTTCACCATGTTCATCACTAACCGCTCCCAGCTTTTAAGGAAAAATATCCCATGTTTTCTTAGGCTTCCAGCATATTGTTTACTATTCCTCGGTAATTTGGAGATTTAAAATTGCTGAGAAAGTTTTCGTGACTTCTGCAAAGGATGTCCACGCTTTGCGTTCCTTTTCATTGAGACACAAGGTGAAGGAATCATCAGAAACAAGCCCGCGAATTTGTTGTCCAGTGAAAACTCCAGCTTCTATTTTTGCTTCAGTTAATGATCCTTTGAATTTGTTTTTCAATATTGAAAGCCTTTACTTCTGTGATCCATACCCTTTATCAAAATTTTTCAGGAACCATAATATAATGGGATGAGGTGGAAAATAAACTTTTTGGGATCTACTAAAGCATCTTGCTTAACATTATGTTTGCCAACAATGTGTTCTTCTTTGGCTTGCCATTCTCGATTTTTATAATGATTTTCATCATTTCTGCTATCCCATATACATAAAAAGCATATTTACTTTGTGTAACGTAACTGTAACCCAAGAAGAAGTTAAAATCCAGCCACATTTGTTAGGCAGAAATAACTATCATCAAAGTGATTTTAGGGCTCACACCATACCATGGGATCAGCAAATGTCATTGCCTTCCTCTTCCAATTTAACCAAAATAGTATCTGTAGGGTTACTCCATCGTTAATGCTGTTTATATTTTTTTCCGTGGTGCCACTGGTGTGAATTGGCCACAAACATAACAAAATATGTTGGAGCTGTTTACACATCCACGTCTAGAACTTGAAGCCATGATATGATTTCAAGTATTAACTTGAGCAAGCAAACGATACACAATGTGAGATTCTTATCATTCTATTCTGATCAGATCCATATTTTTATAACCGTGTTATCTTGTTTACTAGTTACCAGTTATAAGTAGCAAAAAGGTTACCACAAATAGGTATGTATTAATCTTAAAGTCTGAAAAAATCTGAAAAAATCCCCCATTAATTATAAATCACTGATATTTGAGCTTCAATATAGTCTACTTTATATATTTTAAAAATGAGAATATATATTAAATATATATGTATATATATATATATATATATATATATATATATATATATATATATATATATATATATATATACAGGGTGTTTTAAAATTATATGTTAAAAATTGCCGTATGGTTAGAACTGCTCAAAATATGCAATCTTTCTTTTATGAACATGTGTCCGCAAATGCATAGTTAAGGATATTAATTATATATATTAAAAATTGAATATTGGTACAATATTAAGCAAAAGTGTGAAATGGCTTGCAAAGGAAAATTCAAATTACATAAAATCTAGACGTGATTTGAAATTTCTAACGACAAATTTGTAATCAGCGCCTCAAAAATCATCTAGAATCACCTATTTTCTGCTGTGTAACAGTAATTTGATTACTACTTAGTAGTAATGAAATTATTTTTTAAGCTTGCGCAAGTTGATTGAAATGGAGATAAATAATTAATTTACCCCATTATTGCAAAATTGGATCATTTTCGTTAAATTGCAGGAAGATGTATGATAGGCATGTCCAAAGTTTCTTTTGACTATCTATGTATGGCTTTTCGTTTATTTTTAAAATAAATAATTAGAAAAATAATCTAGAACTAACTAAGGAGAGGTGACCGTATGTCGAGTTCCACCGTACTTCACTCCTTTTTGGTCTCAGATCGAGGCATCTTTCCCGTGATTCAAGTGTAAAATCAATGTCTTCATCCTGTTTAGCTTGGTCGCATACTTTCACCTGTGGTTCGCTCACTATCTTAATCAAACTTTTTAGCTTCTATCTTTACTGTCCTGTTACTTTTGCTTCCTTTTGATGCCTGCGCCAAAATTTGATGCTTCCTTCCGTCAAAGAAGATAATAATGATTGAATCTTTCCTCACTTCAATTTTACTAATAATTTTTTTTTTTATTTTGGTTCGCTCGCTCACTATTTTGCTCTTGAATCACTTTCACTGATTATTCCCCAAATATTTCAAAGTTGCAATTACAATACTTGTTGCTGTTCGATCAGGTGGCACGTAACTGCAAGACTATTGCTGTTCACACTGTTCAGCATTATAACTTGATGGAATTGTATTCTTACTACATCTTAGCTCTCTTCTTATCAATGTTTTGATATTTTTTACATTGTTGTGGCATTGATTCCTTTAATTATCATTTTTCTTGCACTTCTCTGATCATTAATAAATTATTTCTCTTGAGGAAGCCACATTGTCTTGTTTTGAGTACGTTCAAATATTTATTTGCATTTACAGAATCTAATGTTGAATAGTTCTTTAGAACTAGCTTTAGAATTATAAAAGTTTCCTTCTGTGACTACGATTATCTTTCCTGCTGTGATAAGACATTTTAAAGATTTTTTAGTCATCATCCAACTTGTTTACCATGTCTTTGACGTGATTAGTTGACACAGTTGGAATTGACGCTGATCTCCAGATTCCTTCAAACTGACAACAGACATTTTTGCAAATGTCAGTAAAAGGTGGTTCTTTTTTCTGATGCCAGCTTTAGCTCAATTATTTCTTTAGGACGTGTTTATAAATCATCTTAATATATGGAATCTTGAGATTTCTAAAATCTTTCTAATAGGTAACAATCTTTACCACCCTCAAAAGTTTCTTGTAGGGTGCCTAGATTTGGCAAAAAATATCAGTTTACACAACTGAAATCCCTCCCGCATACAATTTTAAGAACTCCCTTGTTTTACCGTTTCGGAGTCATTTTTCTTGGTTACCGTCATCTTGAAAAGTTTAAATCGTTCACTCATATTCAAGTATGGGTCTGCCATGTAAAAAATGTTGATTCATAATAATAACAATAGTACAGGGGTTGGGTGGTATTCTGTCGATTGTGCCTTTTGCTCTAAGCAATACTTTGATCAAACCGGTACACCATTAGATGAACGTTTGACCCAACATAAATGCAATATTAGAAAAGCTGAAAGTAATAGTGCTTTCTTTATCCAGTTATCTGATAAAAGCACCCTATCAATTGGAATTCGGCGGAATTTATTTGCCAATCTGATGACTATGTTAAAAGAAATATTGTCGAATGCTCATTAAATATTTCCTTGCCTAAATTTAATATATCCAGGTCCTTTTATACTGAACCTTGTAATTAAAAGGCTTATTTGTAACAAAATATTTAATTTTAAATCTTAGCCATTTGATTTAATAAATTATTTATGTTTCTTTTGTTTATTTTAATGTATTTATAATTGCATGTGTATGTACTCATAGCTTAGTAACCTTAATGTCTACATTCTTTTCCCACAGTTGGAACTTCAGGAAGTAGATCTTATTTATATGCATTTACCTTTCGTATTCGGTATTTAATCCCGTCTTTGATAATATTTCTCTATTCTTTGTCTTTAATCTGTACATGGGCAGGGCATCACTCTGTTGTCTCTTATATATACTACCTCTGTTAAGTAATCCGTTATTCTTTGGGAATGAACTAAACAAGTTCGAAAGTACTTGGAATCGCCATTTAATTTTGCTGTGCTATGTTTTGCACACACACACATATATATATATATATATATATATATATATATATATATATATATATATATATATATATATGTTACATGGGGGATGAGCCTTTAAATTGTGAGCGGGTATGAAGATGTGGTATAAAAATTCCTTGAAGGTTCCTAGCTTAGAGAGATACTGGGTTTGATGGGGTAATGCTTTGGGCGAAGTAGAGTCAGGGTGCCTGGTAGCTCAGCGGTATCGCATCTGACTGGCAATCAGCAGACCCGGGTTCGAGTCCCGGCCAGGAATTTCAAACTCTTTTTCCCCTAGCGTTATCTCTGTCTTCTCGGTAAAGGACTGCCTTCATTGTGCCACCCTCTGCTCTCTTTTATTCTAGTCTTCTTCTAATTTCCCTTTCTCTTACCTCTAGAAAATCCTGTTTCTTGTCTCATTGCTCATTCGCGTCCAATTTCTTTTCTTCTACTGTATTATTATATAGTCTGCAATGCGAGGTTTCTGCACCTTTATTTCTGTCTTCAAAATTGTTTTGAAAGGCAGAAAATGAATATGGTGAAGCACTGTGGTAGTTGTTATCACCCGCAGAACTTGCATTTGCTCCTTCTTCTATATATATATATATAAAAGGAAAATTAGAAATCGCATTTTTAAAATGTACAGTATATTTGGAAGAACCGAAAAAATGATACAAGCTAAAAATCTCCAATATTATAAAATAAATAAGTGAATAATTACCAAAATAAAATTGAAAACTTTCCAACTTGATCAAAGTACAGAAACCGAATTATAGCTAAAGTAAAATTTGAACTCAAGTAAACTTGGTCACAATTTTAAAATAATCGAAAAGGGTGAGGGAAATCAAAACAATAGTGTAATTTAACTGTCTTGTCATTGAGGTAATTGTTGAACAAAGGTGTATGTAAAGTAAATTAGAGATGGAACTAAAAGTCAAATTAGTAAAAATTTAGTTTTTTAAGATATATCAAATGGTCAATTCCTCTATTAGACGATTATCTAGCGGGGCTTTGTTTGGTTCAATTAATTAATTTTTTCAATATTATCTTACACTATAATATAATCTTACTACAAGTTATACCCTAAACTCTTGTCTGATAGTCTGAGTTTCTAGGTCAATCGCTTTAACTAAAAGGGGAGTTTTTAGTTCATTTGTGAATTTCATCATATTCAATTCTTCCGTAAGGAAATCAGGCAGATTATTATACTGGTAGGGTGAACTATCTTGAAAAGTTCTTTTACTCTAAGTTCTATTCAATCTTGGGATAAATTATTTTAATCTAGTTTCTCGGATGTGTTCACCACCTCTATTCAGAATTAGTTTGGATCTAGGGGACGTAGGATCACCAGTGTGGAATGTGTTTTGAGTCATGGAACGTATCTTTTAGGCTATTCTGACCTTGATTCGAAGCCAAACGTACGTTTATCAATGCCGGAGTCACCCTTTCCTCTCTTACAGGTGTGCCATAAATAAGGATTGCTGACTTGTTGATAATTAATTAGATGCAGTTTATGATGTAAGTATTTTGGTAAGTTCAAATATTAAGAGTTGCAATAATCAACACTGCTAAGTACTTGGTTTACTATAAGGATTTTCATACATTTAGTACTTAAATTTACTTTGGTGAAGAATATGTTTCTCAGTTGATAATTGCAACTTTTAATTACTGTGTTGATTTGATTTTGCATAGTTAGATTCTCATCTAGCATGACACCATGGTCCATGACTAGATTTGTTATTTTTTATTCAAAATTGTTGATTATTTTCGTTTTCAGATTTTTAGTCTCCTTCAACCTCCTGACATTTTTCTTCGGACCACAAATCATAAGTTTTGTTTTATCTTTTAACCAACGTTTGATCTTCATTATTAAGTTTACAATTTGTTTGATATTAACATTTACCACTTTCAGATTTTAGATTCCTTGAATCTTATATCAAATTGATGGTAAGTGATACGAAGGTTTTGAATAACTCCGTCAATTTCCTTATATAGATGTTGAATAGAATCGGTCCAAGGTCTGATCCCTGAGGTACCACCTGCTTGAGTGCTTTTTGGATCGAACATTCATTACTAATTTGAATTTTAAATTATGTAATTTTGAGATAAGATAGCTTCCATTTAAGAGCTCCAACTCCAACTTCTTTTAGGTTTTCAATGAGAAATCGATGATCCACCGTATTGAATGCCGCAAAGAGGTCAAGAATGAACAGGAGTGTAGTACTCCTATCTATCTAAAATAATTAGAAGATCATTAAGTACTGCTGCCCTACAAGTTTTTTTTAATATTTTGTTATATATGCAGATTGCTTGGGTGAAATTGCATTAGTGTTAGAGAAGAAAACATTCAATTGTACTTGGATTGATTTTTCAATTAATTTGGAAGGAAAAGAGACGTTTGACACAGGCCCATATGATTTGCACTCGTTTGCATTTGCATCGCCTTTATACACTGGATCGATAATGGCTGTCTTTTAAAATATATATTTTTTAATACTCAAGTTTATTATTTGGTGTAAATCTTCACTAATTTACCAAGATTAAGGGCACTCATGAGATCCTTAAGTAGGTATGGATTTGCCAACTTGTATGTCTTTTAAGATTCTGTTATAATTTTTAAAACATGTTGCCTATTTAGATAAATTGATGATGTAATCAAAATATTGTTTTCAGTGTTTCTATCTTCTTTCACTTAAAACAATATTGCCCTGATCAGTACCTAAGTCTCTCATTAAAAAAAACCTTGTTCTAAAACAAGTCACTAAATTTGTTAGAAATCAAATACTCTCATAAGGCAGAACCTTTTCGTTAGTAATTCCAGTAATATCAGTATAAGCAGTTCTCTTATTTTCAGAGCTTGTTCGTCACCTCACTAACCCTAGTCTCCACCTTAATCTGAGAGCTCCTCTAATATCTCTGTTAACCCAGTTCATACGTTGATTTTGATTCATTTTCTTAGGTCTAATAGGGTACAACAAGTGTATTTTTTATATAATACCAGGCAATGGCTTCGCCACTCCCCCCTACAGGGAAAGCTTGCGCTTCGCTACTATGATTAAAATTTAAAATCTTTTAAAAAGCAGCCATGGTTAAATTTTTATAATTTTTCTGGAATTTGCCCATTATAACAATTTTAAAAAGGAAGAAGATATATAAAAATAAATTTTATGAACTTCACCATTTGTAATTCTTTGGGTTTTAAATAATTCACAAATTTTGATATTATATTTATTTCTTAATTTGACCATTTTGATTTTTTATATTATAAAAGAATTATTAGAAATAACTATAATAAGAAAAACATATCTCATAACCAAACTAAGATTAAATTATTATTCAAATACTCAAAAAAATCCCCCTTCTTAAATTCTAGAGTTAGTGATGATGATGATTAAGTTCATTTAACTAGTAAAAGAGTTTGTACATTGCTCAATTGGAATGTTTGGTAAATTAAAGCACTTTTCGTTTACTCTCTTTCTCTCTCTCTCCTCTCTCTCTCTCTCTATATATATATATATATAATTAAGTAAAAGGCCATGTTGTATGCAGGTTCTATTGAAGTCCACATCTGTGGCAGCGGTATTAATTTTAACTTGTATTTTCTTAATATTTCTTACAACTTTTTCAACGGGATTTTCGAGGCGAGAAAACCATCCGCGAATAACATTCTTTATTAATAGACGTCTTTCAACCATGTTAGGTCATCTTCACGGAATGAACAGAAATGGAATTATTGTAATGTAATGATGTAAGAAGCGGGAAAAATATGTTGTAGGTATAGATAGTGGTGAAGAATATTTATAGTTTGCCCTGGTGTAGAGGGCATCTCAAGCTTCTTACTTTAATTTCCTTTGTATTGCTTCTCTTTCGTTGGTGTCAGTGTTTTAGCTGACTCTTTTGTTGCTGTTTTCTTATTTATTTTATCTTGCATTTTTATTTGTTTATTTATTTATTGTTTTCTTTCTTTTTATTATATATATATATATATATATATATATATATATATATATATATATATATATATATATATATATATATTTATATATATATATTATATGTATATAAAAATCTATGTCCACCGTCTTTAGGCATTCAAGCCTTTCATTTATGTTTCTGCTAACTCGTTAACTTTCTTCTTTTTTTATTTTGGTTTAGTTTTGTTTCTTATTTCGCCTCTTGTGGGTACTTTGCCTCTTTTTGTTATAATTATTGTTTAATATTTGATTTACTTATTTTATTAATTTTGTCTAAATTATGTTGGGCACTTCACCTCTTTTAATTTATTTATTGTTCTTGTATTTATCATTTGTACACTTCTCCCCTTATTGTTTTTCTTTACTTTTCTCTCTTGTTTGGTTTTCTCTTTACGTGTAGTCTTTTTCATGAGTAGAATCATTTAGTTTTGGTTAGGTGTACATAACAGCTTAGTCTTCCCAGGAGCAAAGTCTTCCACTTGGGAATAGGGCTATCATGGAGACTACTCCAATTATGAGTTGTGATATGTTTATATTTGCCTCTATATGCGGAAATATTTCGTGTTCTACTTTTTCCCAGGTCTTTCTCCTTGGCCTTTAGAGGACCATATTCAGTGGATCAAGGTTTGCTCTTGCATGCAGCTCGGTCTGCTGAATATAGTTAATTCTGGTGTAGCAGGGTAGCACTGTTCTGGACTCTCTGCATAAATCAAGAGGGGTTGAACTAGCTGCCTGCATTACCAATGCTGAGTACATTAGTATTGAGCGCACCAGGGCAGTGTACAGCTTCTTGATGTTGTGGCACTGAGTTTTCTGAACCTGTACTTTTTTCCAAATTCTCTTTTGGCTCTGGATATTGGATTGTTGATGTGCGTCTTAAACCTTTTTAAGGTGATGCGCAGAATAAGGACTTTACAATCGTTGGAGTACGGGTAAATTTCATTTGCTACTATGACGTCATCTAGTTTTCGGCGGATCACTGGAAGGATCTAGAACTTTCGGCGGTTGGTCTTGATTTTCCACTTTCTTTCGAAACGATTGATATTTTCGATTTGGTAGCTGTTTTTCTTGGTTGAACTCTAATGTTTCTATAGGAACTGGGGATGATCTGAGTGACGTCGCCTGCAAACTGCAGGTACATCACATCCTCCACGACTGGAGCAGGTAAGTCCAACGTGTACATAAGGTACAACAGCAGACTCAGGCAGCTACCTTGTGGAACACCCACCTCTAGCTCGAATCCGGGTCTTCTGTTGCCCTCAATCAAAATTCGGGCTTTTCTATCCATAATGTAATCGCAGAGGGGCCTTTCCAGCATAGGATTTAGCTGGAGACCCAAGATCTTGAATTATAGACCTCTCAACCAAACTTTATCGAATGCCTTCTGCACATCTCGCATTACCACGTATATGTATTTCCCCTCAGTTTTACAGTAGGCAAGCTTTTGGGTGAGAAGGGCTAAGGATGAATCAGTCCCACTTCTCTTGCGGAACCCCTGCTGCTGAGGGTTGTGAGCTTTCAGTTCGTTCAGCTGACCTTCTAACCTGTTGGCTAGAAACTTCTCGTAGACTTTTCCTACAAACTCAAGAAGTGGTATTGGCCTGTAGTCCACCAGTTAATTGGGGAGCTTATTCTCTTTGGTGATAAAAATAATTTTGGCCATTTTTAATCCATCAGGGAAGTAGCCCGTATTCAGGGAAGCGTTTCAGATGGTAGTGATTTCCTGAATGATCTGCTGGGGGGCATGCACCAAATTATTTTTAGTGATGCCCATCTCCCGGTATGGCGAGAGACGCAGTTCAGTGCCTGTTGGAGTCGACGCTCAAGAGTTGGCATCTGGGCCGTGCCAAAAGAGATCGAAAGGTCGTCCACGTAGAGCGTAGCGAGAACATCTTCCGGCAAAACCGAGGTGATACTATTGATGCGCCAGGCAAAGAGTGTGACACTGGGGACTATTCCCTGCGGGACATCCTCTTTTCAGCTCCTTTGGGCCGGAGAGGCCCCCACCCGTACCCGGAATCGACAATCTCGCCAAAATTCAGATATAAACATTGGGAGGCGTCCCCTCGCCCCATCGTGTAGAGTTCTCCATGATACCCTATCGCCATGGCGGTATCATAGGGCTTCTCCAGATCTAAAAGCACCGTTGCGTAGTGCTGTCAAGGAGAAAGGCCTACAGACGGCATTTTCCAGTTGAGGCAGAGCATCCGACGTTATCAAGGCTCCTCCCTGTGCACTTTTGGTCTTAGTCGGGGTCTTCGGACCTGGTGGGGCAGAGGGGTCGGCTGTGCCGATCTTGGTTTGGTCGCCTACCGAAATGGCAGCAGATCCATCAAGTCCCTGCAGCCACCACGGATGGAGAGTAGCCCCGAGTCTTTTTAGTCCTTTTAGTCTTTTTCTTCTTCTTTTTAGGAGAGGAGGACGGGGAATAAACCTGCTTCTCACCTCCGCGGGCAAAAGACCCTAGGCTAGATGGACCGGCCTCAGCCAGGTCCTTTTCTGAAATGGAGAAATTACTGGTGGTCGCAGGGGCACCGGTTGGAGGAGATCCCTCCCCTCCTTGTACTGCCTTGGAAACCCCAGCCCTTTGAGGAGGACCTTGCATAGGGCTAGATTCGGGTTCGGTGCTTGGCGCCAAGCCCGGATTCCTCCCCATGGAAGGCCCGAACGTCTGAGGCTGTGTTGCCTCAAAGACCATGTCTATCTCAGGGGGGGAAGGCTTCAGTTGGCCACCCCTACCCCCACCAACGCCAGGACATCGCCGGTCCCGTTGGTATCATTGTCTCTAGTCGTGTGTGGGGAGGCACAGGCCTTGACCCCGGCAAGGTTTAATATTGTTGCCAGCAGGTCTTTCGAGGGAAGCGACCGAAGGGGCCTGGCTTCCCTCTCCCTCCAAAGGGGGTTTGCCCTACTGAGCCGCTTTAATGGGGAGCAGTCGGCTATGGGCTACCTGCTGGCTTTCTTGGCAGTCCCCTTGGAAAGAAAAGGAGGGACTGCCACTGGAAGCAGGGAGGTGCCCGAAAGCTCTTCCGTGGAAGGGGATGAGGGGGAGTGTCCTACACCCGTAGGCGTAGGAGAGAAGAAGGCCTTCTCTCCGTTCAAAAAAATATAGAGGGTCCCCTATGCAAGGCCCGGGGGGGTATCTGCATTTTTCTGGGTAGCTTCCCGAGGGCGGCTCCGTTGATGAAACAGGGGAAATTAAGGGGAGATTTTGATTTTTATCATCATTGGGCATCGTGACCCTAAATTTTCTACGGGATGCAATAGCGCATCACCTCTCGCAGTTTTTCGCACTGCAACAGGTGCTCACAGGCCTGGCAGAGCCAGGTGCCGCCTTTCAGGACCACCCTTCCCGCCTGGTGGCCTGGCAGTCCATCGGCATGGCGGCTCCACATTACACACGGATAAAAAGATAGATTGTGAAGAGGAAAGGAAAAAGTATGTGAGGAAGGTATGGGTGAGGATGAAGCAGGTTGTTAAAAACCAACCACCCCAGACCGGAGCTCAGTGGTTAGGAGACATTGTCCCCTTCCCCCTCAGCCACCATCCGGGATGGTTGGCTGAGAAGTAGGTCAGCATCTACCCTGTGAAATTAGAGGCTGACTAGAGAAAGTTGTGGGAGAGGTTGAATGAAAAACGACGAAGTAGGGAACAAATACAGGCTATCTGAAGGAAGGAAGAGAGGCTAAGTACTCATGTGAATACAAAAGGGAATACCTTTGCTTTGGCCCCATTTTTTGAATATTTCTTTAACTTTGTATTGCGTTAGATTATCATTTAGGAAATCAAAGATCATTAGAAGCCTTTTTATTCCTGCAAAAACCATAATAACATACGCCGCCTCTTTGGGGATACAGTGGGTAGTTTAAGAACCCCATCCCTTAGAAAGCTGATATCATATACATGGCTATAGAATTACTATATATTAAGCACTCGAACTCAATTCCCGAGCATAAGTTGCACATATGATTTTTTCATCATTTGAAATCAGTTTTCTTTAGTTCCATGAATATTTGTGTTAATGTTCGACTAAAACATCTACTTCCGGACGAGGTCAACTATAGGTATTGTCCCCACTTGAACAAGTGGGTGATATGTGAATAGTAGTGGTGTTCTGAATGCCCTGGAATCTAGCTCAATCTATATTCGAATAAGGGTAAATTACACAGGCCTGCGTTTGAAAAAAATTTTTAGGTTCCCCAGGATTTCTTTGTGGTTTCTTAATGAATCCAACCTCCTGAGCTGAAAAATGAATGTATATTTGTTCAATCAGGTCAGAATTTCTTAGTACAGCATACACCATTTTCATTGAGATTACTTCATTTTTACTGTTATATCATATAAACAGGAATACACGTATGTAAACTATAATTCTTTTAATAAACAAAAAATATAAGAATGCAACATAATAAAGAATATAATTATAATTTTCCAGAACAGATGCCCTTGACGATTTTATGCATAATAATGACATTTTCAGGAGCCAGTATAATACAGAAAGCTTAAATACTTGATACAATGCTCACCTTTAAGATTTGTCATGCAAAAATAGCAGTCCGTAGTGTGGTCCTTGCCATCTCTTCACACCATGGGAACACCAAAAGAGAGGGACTTCTGTTCGCCCTGACTCGAGCGTCTTAAACTTATGTAGCATCCCTTGCAGCAGATATGTGGTGCAAAACTTTTGTCTTGATCTCTTAGCCTCACTCCAAAATATGCATGATACAAAGATTTGATTACAGGAGGGATTGTACTTTGCTGCTCCGGAAAAGTCACTTTGCCGCAAACATAGCAAAATCTGTCGGAGCTATTCTTACATTTTCTGTTTATTTTTAACTCAACCACTATTATTATTATTCATATTATCATAATGCTAAGCAATTTTTAACCTGCAAAATATAAACCTATTTGCATAATTACTTAAAATGTATAAACTATAAAATTATTATCCCCCCCTGTATCGCAAAAACTGGAGGTGATAGAGGAAAAGGGATGACAGATTCGGATTTAGGAGGTCAATTTTATTAAGAAACACTATAGAAAACCTAAGGTACATTTTTGACGCAGACCAGTGTTATAAACCATTTCTCACAGGCGCCTTTTTTATAGCAAATATTTAAAATCGCATGGTATAGTTTTGCGTTTTGTTCACAAACCAACTTTAAATATTTACGGAGAATTTCCAGGAATGTATAAAATTTTGCATTATCATAATTTTCACTATGTTCAAGTCTTGTTGTTAAAACAAAATATATACAATAAAAATGTGCATAAAATTTGCAATTAAATGAAATAAAAATCAATGGTGTAGTTTTTTGGGACCAATTAACTTTAAATATCTAAGAAAACTTTTTTACGAATGTATGCAATTTTGTATTATCTATTTTTTCAATATGTTCTATTCATGTTGCTCAAAAAATAATTCTACCATAAAAAGTGCATAAATTTGCAATAAAATCATATACAAAACCAAAAGGGTTAACTTAAGATAACACGAGCAAATTCAGCAAACAGCACTTATTTAATGAGAGGAAAGAATAAATTCGACTAAACTTTCACAAAATAACACAGCTAATTAAGCAAACAGCACTTACATAACGAGATGAAATAGTAACTGCGACTGACCTTGAAAAATTACGCAAGCAAGAAAATAAGGATTGCCGAAAGTCACAATAATAGATCAATGTTGCTCATGGAAGCGAAGAGACCTCCTTTTCGAGGGTAGATCACCATGAAGAAATAAATATATTTATAATTGCTTGGTCGTTTGGGAGCGATGTTGTATCGTATTGCAAAAGTGCATTCTTGCCACCTAAATTTCCAAGTCGCTCAAAGGTGGGCACTACCACCAAGGTTGGCAAGACCTGGTGTAACCCATTGTGCGCGGGCGCGTTTTTATTTATTTACTGTATGTTTAGAAATTTCGTCTAATTCTCCGTTTAAGTTTCGTTTAAAACAGGTTTATATGAGTATTAGATTCATATAAAAGCAACCCTACTTAATATATTTTAACAATTCATGCACTCGTTAATTAATTAAAAATTTTAAAACATTCTTACTCAATTTAAGCTTAACTTAAGCCTCTATCCTATATTATATTTAACTCGAAATGTCCTATTCAAACCAACACTATCTATTAAAGTTTGAATTGTACCCAAAGAAGTTTGCTCACTGAACATTGAATAAAAAGTTGTTCGTTTATTTGTGTTAGAGGTCCAAAGAGTTGAGCGTAATGTGGTTGAAACGTTGCCAGTAAACAAAAAAGATGACGACAGTTATTTTTCTCGCCTTTTAAGTTCTAAAAGATAAACGACTTTATTTTATTTGTCGTTTGGTTAAATTTCTTGTTCAGGGTGGTTTTTCCTGCACCTCAGTGGTTATATATTCCAAATATCTGTTGTTTTACGTGATTCCTTTATAATGAATTTGGAATATAGATCCAAAGTAGTTGTTTACATATACATAGTTTCCAGGTATTGCAAAATTTCTTTTACACTGGTTATGATTGTTTCAATGAAGAACAATGACAGTTTTGTTGCTGTTAGACACGTTTTTATTTTTATTACATAAGAATATTTGTTAAGATTTTCATATTAATCAATGTGACCGTCTTCGGTGGCAATCACGAGCTTTAGGCGAGAACTGAACGGCGCTCACAGGTTGCGGATGAAGTCCATCCTCATGCTACTCCACACGCAGTCGACGGAAGACCGAGTCGTTGCCGTTGCTGTGTGGGACATTTCGAGCCTGGCCTCGACATGCGCCCGCACGATAAACTTGAGAAAATTGAGATCGAGTGACTGCGGCGGCCAAAAGTAATTCTAACAAAAGTTGATGTTCGACCACAACCACTCTTATTCGCTATTAGCCATGTAGGTCGGGGCACCGTCCTGCTGAAAGAGAGGTAGTCCACCTTTTCCGTGAACTTTCTTATACAGAGCAGGCCTTTCGTGGCCACGATGTCCCTGGAATCTGCCGCGTGGGCATGTTACTATCCGCAACCCTCCCCAGGTGCCATCTTCTCGCCGTCCGAAGCTTAGACGCCGACCATCATCAAGGAGGACAGGTGCTTGATCGTGGACTCTAAGCGGACCTCAGATACGTCCTGGCTGTAGCTTTGCACGCGCTCGTTCTGGTATTTTTGATTGATATATTTTATTAATTAATAGTCCTCGAATGGTAAATTAATGTATTATTTATATTCGAGTGATTTTTAATCTAATTTCCATACCCGTTCCATTACAATCGTGGAAAAGGTGCTTCGATTGAATAATGAACTTCAAATAAAGAAAAGATTGACAATGGTTTGCATCCCATAAACACTATGGGACTGACTTCCTTGACGGGCATGCGAGGAAAGAGCAGTATTACTTGGTAATGCAACAGCTAGGATGCAAGGAACGTCTTGTTGCCCAAGCAAGAACCACTAGTGGGGATTCAGGGTAGTATGGACCTATAAACTATGTACGAATGCTCTGTTTCTTTCTTCAATTAACTAAATGTTTTTGAAAACAGTTAAAATTTATGCGAATGGGAAAGTAACAATTAAAAATATCAGATATTGAAACTCTATAAGAATGATAACAGAACTTGAAGGATTGGGGAGGAATGCTTTCCCGTTTTGTTTCACTCAAAAAATATTCCTATTTATTCACCCTCAATATATTTAAAGCATTTTTATCTGCATTAATTGATCTAGTTGATTGGAAGAATCTCCCTTGTCTCGATCAAATCAACGCAGTTGTCAACAAAAAATGTCGAAATGCAACAAGAGAAAATGCATCTTTACAAAATTGTCTGACCCAATAAATTGGAGGTTTTAAATAAACTTCTCTGCCAAATGTTTATAATTTGGACTTTAATGTTTGCTAAAACAAAAGCCAGTGATTCGTCCCATTGTTTTTCAAGAATTTGTCTAATTACACATCTTTCACGAACTCCTGATTTTAGCATAATAAAAATACAAGATTCCTATTCGCATCGCTGAGACAAAGAAACGACTATTTCAGAGAAAAGAAAACTCGGATTTTTATTTAGTTTCAGGCAAAATTCTTATTTTCTTTAAGCTTTACAAGTAATGCTCTGGGTTGAATTGAAGATAAGATGCCACATTGTATAAAACCCGTCCCCATTTAGGGCTTGGTGGTCATTTGCGTTATTTAGTGCTGAGGTTCTTTTATTTAACACTCTCTTTTATCTGACTTACTTTATTTTTGCTTAAAGGTCAGCTGTTATATATAATTGAGCTAATTGCAATTAAATTAAGCTTTTAAAGTCAAAACTTTGGTGTAAATAGGAATGCTACAAATTTAATTTAACAGAGTGAAAATTTAACATTTTTATTATTTTAGTTCATTTTGGGTTAAGCCATGAACTTTTTCAGGTTTAGGTTAGGTTGAAAGAATTTTGTAACTTTTCGTTTAAGTTCTATTATTATTTTAGTAGACTACAAGATTCAATGATTTTAAATTGACGCATCACATGACTCTAGTTCGCCTCTCACGTCAATAGTCAAATAAAAGTCAACTGACTAAAGTGGGTAGATTGGAGTAAAGAGGCCAAAAAGTTGGGAAATATAGATGGAGATAAAAAAGGTAATATAATATAAATAACCTGCATATAAAAGCCCTAAGAAAGTTGAGGTGTAGTGGGCGTAAAAGAAACATCGTAGAAATTGGCTCATAGATAAAGGTACTAAAAATCTAAGAGCGCACCTGTGGGCTACTCGATGAACGAACCGTTACTATTATAAACGGTTTCCCTCCTCCAATAATTTTGAAAATCCTTGAAATTATCTCTTAAGTGCCCAAACTTCATTGTTCCTTCAGCGCGATTTTCCCTATAAATAAAACAAGGTCTGCTAACAAAGGCGCGTACTCTCACTTATTCTGATTTATGACCTTCCAAACTTTCAATAATTCCCGGACTAACTTTGAGAGGACCTTGGCAATTATATCATTCGAAGTAAAATGTAAAATAGCATAAGAGTTTCAGATTTCGTTAGATTAGGCCGAAAAGTTATGATGTTATTGCCAAATAAATCCCCGGCTAACCTTGTGAGGACTTTCTCAATAATATCATTCAAAAGAAAGTATAAAACATCATAAGAGTTTTAAATCTCGATAGAATCGGGCGAATAGTTACAATGTGATTACTAAAACAATACAAAAAGCCAAACTGGGACCGATTAAGTGCACGCTTCTAAAACTTAATTCACCCACCAAGATCTCTTTAATATATCTAGCCATTAGAAAAAATAAACGAAGACTAACCTATTCTAGCATATAAGTAAAATTAAAAGCAAAGCGAGTTCATAAAGAACCATTCAATTATTTTGTTTTCTCAGTTTTATTAAACATTCAAAGAGTGAATGGTTTAAAATGAAGATTATTCGCATTCTCCTGAGTTTCGAATGTTTATCATACATCCAATCTCAGGCTAATATTGGACTTGCGTAATTGCAGAGTTTGCCTTGGCATGGAGAGAAAATTAATGGCGTAAGAAGACAAAAAATTATTAACAGAGTCGAGAAGCTTTTGGGATTGCGTTTATGATAGAGAATAATAAGATATTTAGGTTAATAAAATGAGAAAACAAATGCAAGTAAGCTAAAGAGTAAGTAGGAGGTCTGTTACCAGCTGGTATGTTGGTATATTATCTTATTGTATCATCTTATTCGAGATTATAGTTTACTTACGTTGGGCAGTTCTAGTAAAGTTGTGGCCCTTTGAGTTGTCAAATATACAACTATTCGTCCCTTTATGTTATTCGGTCTATGTTTCTCCCTGACATTATCCCTAGCTCTATATTCACAACTTTCCTTAAAAACGTCTAAAATCCTTTCTGGTGGAGATGCCCCTCTTATTTATCACATATAAGATTAAAGATAAATTGGATAAATTAATAAGAAGAAAAATATGGTTATTTTAATTCACTTTATTGGTGTTACAATAAAAAGGCAATTTTTCTTTTGCTTCCCACCTCTGATACAATCATTGCTGTTCTTCAAACCATAACTCATATTTTCCGTATTCATAATCTGCTCCTTCGTTTGTCAAAAATTGCCCTACCAAAGATCCTTGATGACAACATTTCTCTAAGTCAACAGCAACCATATTTATAACGAAGCATGGTTATTATTATGCACTAACTTGTCACCAATATAGACTAGTAGACTAGTTGATAAATGCATCTTGGAGAAAGCAAATGTCACGATTTGTGGCTTCAAAATAAGAGAGGCGCGAGGTAAAACTAGAAATACTTCCAAAATCAACGAATTATCCGTCGCATTATAGAGTCCAACTAATTTGTGCCAAGATGATGCGAATATTTAGATAATCAGTTTGAACATTAAGACGAATATAATGAATTGGAAGAAGCAGTTTATAAGTTGATGCAATAAACAAAATATTTATAGTCTATCGTCTTTAATACAATGACATTAGTCAATTTTATGTCTCGCTATTAAAAGCTGATATGACGTCTGCTTACTTCTCCATGTTATTAACTACTTGTTTGTGCTAATAGGTATCAGGAGCAAAGTTTTTCTTCGTATAGTGTATTTCAATGCTCTGGAATTAGTTTAAATGCGGAAGGTTTACCTCTCTTTCTTACAGCACTACCTCATTATTGAGGAGAAGGGCCAAAAAATTCACTTCATAATAGTGACGAGGTAGGACAAGCGATTTATAAAATTATATCTTTCGATTTTCAAGTGAAATTCATCTCAATGTATCCCAGGATTCGGTTTGCTTTCTTTGCGGCCTCGACGCATTAATTTGACCTCTTTAAGACTTCTGAAATTAAAAACTCTAGATTTTAAGTATGGGATTATAGAATTTTGGCCTGTATTTGGTAATCCAATTCAAAGTTTAGACCTCCTAAGTACATAAGCTTTACATTTTTATACGCATGATAAAGTTCATCTGCCGTTTTTTGGACCACTCGCCATTTCCGCAGCATTGCATCTAAAAATACCTGGTTCCTCGCTGTATGCCACCTTGAAATTTTTCTATTTTACTAAGAAATTTAATATAAATGTGATTACTCTATACAATGAAGAACACTGGAGCTATTGCTCCAAATGAGGCACTCATATATTAATTTTTCTTCTTGCTCTCGTGTTAGAAGGGTTAGGCTCCGATGCCTTATGACCCTTGTTTGAATTCGGCGGTGCTCTAACAGTTGCTGCGTCTATTTTTCGGACCGACCTGGTTACAATACACAACTAGGTACGCGAGATAACACGTTGTGCCAGCTTCAGAGACCGGATCTTGTTCGACTGCAGAACGACTAACAAATCGCCCTACATATTATTCTTACATATTACGGCGATACAAGTACAATTTACAGGCAAAGATCTAAACCTAAAACCAGCAAATATAAGCAAACAACTATCCGACACAATAAGAGACAAACAAAAGATTTTCCTATACGATCAAGCATGGACGTTGTAATGAAATGGCTACATTAAGCATCTTGGAGGAGTAAAGGTACATTGAAGCCCCCCCCCCCCTCATCTCATGAGGAGAAGCGTGGGAAAGGATGTTAACTATCTTGGCTTGTAGTTTAGTACAATTTATGTCTACGAAAACTTGAAATATAATGGTATTAGAAGGATAATTTACTATACTTAAATATAGTTGGAGGCCACCAATTATTGGTTATAGTTAAATTCATTTCCTCATTGATTACAAAAAATGAAAATCGAAACAATTGAGAGCTTCCGCTCAAGAGTGTAACATAAAAATGTTAGACTTTTAACTCGCCTGATATCGTGCAACAGTTGCTCTTTTTTAATATTCAGATCTTGGGTATTGAAAGACATGCGAGTAAGTATATTAATATACAATTATAAGATATTCAGGCATGGATTTATAATATTTGATTAGATTGTGGTTTTATGTATTAAGCTGGTCGCATTTGACCTAAATTCCTACTTCACGTCTGTCGTAGAATGGCCCTCTGTTTTTGCTCACTATACTCTTTGACACCCTTTTAGTAGCGCTATGCTTTGTGGTCCGTGAGTTACTTCTATGATGAAGTAGGCTTTGTTCTAAGAGTGCTAATTCAGTAGTCTTGTTCTTAAGGAAGAGCTATTTTAAACACACAAGGATAAGAGGAAACACCAGATATCTACCAAAATAAACATGTATTTTAAATGAAACACTTAACTATAACAAACTAACAGTTAACACATTCCTATCTTTGGCTTCTAAGATCTTTCGCACGGATACAATGACAAAAAATAAACAAATTGGCTTCCCATAAACATAGCAATTGCCGATTAGTATTTTTATCGCGACTCTATTTGATTAGCGTTAAACATTAAATTTACGTACCTTCGTCTACGAACACATATAACCTAGGTTCAAGAACAATGGTTTATACTCCCTTTTAAAACGTGAGACGTACTAAACTTCTACTATCGCAATATGAATATAAATGTCTCTTCTAACTTACATGACAGGAGGTAATAGGGATTGCCGGATGTCGCTGGAAGACTTATCTCTCGCTTTGGAGTGTTGTGTCCGCTGGTTGAAATTTCGTCAAGGAGGGGGCTGATTCTTTAACGTAATTAGAGAACGGGAGCTTGTTGGGGCTGGGTTCTTCTCCTCTCACTCTTACGGAGCTTAAGATGTGAGAGTCACTCGAGTGTGAGCAGCTTTGCTTTTCTTCAGTCAGACTTCTTCACAGTCTGTAAAGGATTCTTTGGTATGGCACCGAAATAAAGCTTGACTATTTAGGTTAATACGGCGCAAAAAGGGGTGGATCGATTTTCTCAATCTGATCCTATTGTGTCTAACGGAAATAGTCTTGTATGGCTGAAAGATCGATCTTCACGAACTAACCCTTCTTCTGGCGTATCGACTTCTAATCTTCTTGTCTGGCTGAAAGATCGATCTTAACGAACTAATCTTTCCTCTGGCGTATCGACTTCTAATCTTCTTGTCTGGCTGAAAGATAGATCTTAACGAACTAATCCTTCCTCTGGCGTATCGACTTCTAATAATCCTCTCTCTTTCTTTGCTAGGCTTATTTATAGGCAGATTGCACCCCATCTAAAGGGGGAAGTGACCAGGCCACAGAGGCAAAGGGACGGGGTGGACCCGAATAGTGAGTTTCCATCTGGGGAGAGCGAGAATTGCTGAGGTGGCACTGGGGTGCCCAAGTCAGCTCGCTATTTAGAGGTTCGCAACCGCACCGCTACTTGGCGTGCCTTTTGACTCGTACCGCTTTATTTTCCATAACCACGGGTTTATGGGTCTCGTAGGTAATTCGATCGTTAGAGCGTCGTTTAAGGACCTAAGTGGTCGCCTTAAAACAGATGTTAGCTCCAACTGCCCACAGGGGCGGGTAGATCAAACAGGGTAAGCAGTTATCGTTATTTGCCGGCTACCTTTCCCAAGCTTCTCCTTATGAGGAAGGGGGGAGGCTTTAATGTACCTATACTCCTCCAGGATGCCTAATGTAGCCATTTCTCTACATTTACCTATCTTCTAAAGAAATTAAGGGGGAGGGGGTTATCCCAATCCGACGCTTACAATAATATACATGGGTAACTTACGGACCATTATATTATACAATAAATTCTAGTTCACTAGGGAATGCCTCGATAACATTTCACCTGACCTTACATTAATTCCTATATTACTGTGCCAACTTAGGTTCTTCTTACCTACCACAAGGGGGTTACTCGCCCCTACTTAATTACAATTCTACTGATTTACACTTAACTTTGCTATAATACAATAGTTGGGCTGCTCCTTAATCGTCGACAGGGTTCCGTCTTAACAATTCGGCCATACAATTGTTGGACCCTTTTATATAGTGAATGGAATACTGGTACTCCATCAAGAGTAAACTCCAAAATTTATTTAGGCATGGTTCTGGATCAAATTAATCTGACTCTAGGGTAATTTGTATGTGCTGAATTCAATAATGCATTCGTATAGCTGTATCGGGCTCAGTTTTCAAGAACCAGAATATCTATATATTTCGTGCTCCATTTTATTCCTACAGTAATTTATAACTTCAGTGGTTCCATTTATGTAATAATCTTTTTCTAAATCGTGTTTTCTGTTTGTCTTAGATTGCTGGTTCATGAAAGTGCATATTTACAACTGCCTAATTAAGCTAAACTTAACAAAACATCGAACGTGGCAAGTGCGTTGAACGATGCTGATCGTTTTTGTTGGATATGTGGTAACTTTACTCCTGGTAGCCTCAAGAAATTAATCACAAAAGTTGTTCGACTGAACTATAAAAGTTACTTCAAATGTCCTTTGGGTGACCAAAACAAGAAATAGGCACCTCATATAGCTTGTAAATTTTGTGTCAACCACCTGAGCGAGTGAGTGTGTGTTAAGCGAAGCTCAGGACTGCCGTTTGCTGTACAAATGATATGGCGTGAACCAAACGACTAAAGCAGTGACTGCTATTTCTGTCTACCAAACATCAAGGGAATAACCATCAAAACACGAGGCATGGTGCAATAACCCAATATTGCTTCTGAACTCCGACCAGTTCTGCACAGCTCGGAACTCTCTAGTCCCAAATACACCAACTGAACAAGTATTGATTAGTGATTCCGATACTAATTCTACCTCAAATGAAGACGACTAACAGAATGACTCTAAAATTACCAGGCCTAAACTCTTTAATCAAAAAGCGTTTCATGATCTCTTCAGGGAGCTAGACTTGGCCAAAGAATAGGCCAAAGCTCTGGGATCCAGAGTAAAACAGCTAACCTACTGGAAGCTGGAGTGCGTATCACAACAACTCGTTACCGACATATAAAGCTGGCTGCATTTTTGAAGATGGCAAACATCCTTTGTTTTTGAGAGGACGCAGTATCTCTCATGCAACAATTTAGAAAGTCTGAATCATGCAAGTCAGATGATTGGAGGCTGTTTATAGATACTGGAAAAGACTCTCTGAAAGTTGTTCTTTGACATAATGGAATTTGCTTTCCATCTGTCCCAATACCACATGCGGCAAATATGGCTGAGAGATATGAAAACATCAAGATTATGTTAGTCACATAAGAGACATGCTAGTTTGTTTGGGGTCAAATATCTGTTTCACGACACTAGTGATGGAATATTTGTACCTATTGATTTTTTATAAAATCTAGTCTGATAGAACAAAACAAATATCAAATTCAAATTCAGCCATATGAAAGTAGTTGTGTGAGCATAATCTCATATGTCGACCATTTTGGCTGTTGACCATTGTAATGTGTTGGTCCCTTAAACATTTTAATAAAAAGCTGCATGAACAGATATTCAACCCCAATATTCTCTTAACACATAATGAAGGAACCTTTTTGAAGCGATTGGTAACAGTACAAATCAAAGGGATTGTAACAATAACACTGCTTAAAAGATCCTGGGATTTGCGTGAAAATTATTTTTAAGCTTCTCTTATACAAAATCCATTAATTTCCATTTGTAGTTGTACAAGGTACAAAACGTGAATAACATTTTCAACAAATGAAGCAAGAACAAGGAGTTGTGTATCAACGCCTTGCCTGTATTGCACTGCAGAAGAGAGAGAGTTAAGTAAGTAACAAAAATAATGTACATCGATGTAGAGAAATTAAGATATACGAATAAACACTCATGCCAGAATGGTTGGGAGACAAATTTCTGAAACCTAAGTATAATATAACAGGTCATTTTGGTTGGTATCTCTTTGGACGTTGTTCATTGCAAAGTTATTCTCCTTTTCTAATTTTTATCGCTCCTCGTTTCTATTTATGTGACAGTGTTGGATACGTCGAAATCCACTTCATCTTTTCCAGAGGTTTCATAAGAAATCAACGCCGTCTCCTTTTGCACTTAAGAATTTTCAAAGGCCTGCTATTTCCCCATTACCATTCGCTCTAACTTCGACAAATCTTTTCTCTCTAGATCTACTTTACCCTTTCTGACCAATTTAAAAAGAAATCTGTCCAGGTTTTACCACGCTCTGCAACACATATACATCTCATTCTTTAGTGATTTATCATCAAGAATTCTTTATAATTACTAGTATTCAACTACCACTGCTCCCTCTTACTTATATTCTTGACTATTTATTTCCTGAGTAAAGAAAAAAAACTTTTTTTCTTCGGTTTTTTTTTATGATGTCTTTGGAAGGACCTAAAAATCGATCTTTTCCTGCCAGACATTTTAAAGTATTATAGAGACTCTCTACAAAAGATAATTGTGCGGAAAAGTGGAATATATGCTGTCGTAGAATGACTCCCGACGATACCATATATCACTATTCGTTGAGGGAACTTCCTTAATTATCTTTAGAGTGCGTTAATGTCTGGCGGCCGATATTATGTATCTTCGGTATGCTTAAGAAGTGGAACTGAGCTCAAGGATAATAATATTGCTATCATTAATAAAATAGAGTTTCATTAATAATAACTATCAACAAACACAAAGACGGAAAATATTGACATAAACAGAGAATGGAAAGGGTCGTGGGGGCTCGGCTAATCCGAGGATTCAAAGGATTTAAAAAGGTAAAACAAATGTAGAGTTAAAGAGATGGGATGGTTCGATAAACCATTTAAAGCACAGGATAGAATTGACAAAAGGTGACGTTTGGCTTACGTAACTTTTACACTAGTGGTGCAGTGGAAGGTGGCGCGAAGGAATTTTCGGTCCGCTGGCGAGTTCCAGCCGAAGGGGGGGAATAAAAGGATCCTGACGTGGCGTCTTGGGAAGGAGAACCGTTTTTCGACGAACGACTTGAACAACAATGGCTGTTCTACGTTGTTCTCTTCTGAACAAAGGGGGGATGAGAACCATCTCTTGTTTACGGGCTCAAGAACAATGGCTGTTCTAATGTTGTTCTCCTCTAAACAACAGGGGAGGGGGGGTGAGAACCGTCTCTTGTCTACCGGCTCAAGAACAATGGCTGTTCTAATGCTGTTCACCTCTGAACAACAAGGGGGAAGGGTGAGAACCGTTTCTTGTCAACGGGACTCGAGCGAACAATGGCTGTTCTAATGCTGTTCTCCTCTGATCAACAAGGGGGAAGGGTGAGAACCGTTTCTTGGCGAAGGCCTTAAAAGAACAATGGCTGTTCTAGTGCTGTTCTCCTCTGAATAACAAGGGAGAAGCCTTGATGACTTGGCGTCACGGAAGGCTCGAACCTTTGGCACTCAAAGAATATTGTCCTCCTTCTGGACAAGTGATGGTGAATCTCGAGGTCGAGGTCCCTTGGCGCACAAAGGGAGAGAGGGTCGTGGTGATGTTTCGCGACGAAAATCTGGATCTTCAATCTGATGTTAGTGGTAAAGTTTCCATATAAATAGCCAGGACATCTCCTTTGCGTGGGGGACAATGGGGTGGGAGCTTCAAGGGAACGCACAGCCAAGCTGGAGAACAATGCCTTATCTGCCCATAAGCCTAACTCAATCTGGCGAGGTTGGCGTATGGAGGTGAACGGGGGGACGATAACCTCCTTGTTTAAACATTGACATCCGGTGGCTGCGATAAGGCTCCAAGCTTCGAATCGAAGATGCACGTGGGCAGCATCGTGGTTTTAAATAATATGGGATAGGAGTTGAAATTAACGCAGCTTCAACTCGTTCTATCACACCCCTCCATTCCAGGGGAAGTTGTCACTTCGAAAAAAAAAGGAGAGAAGGGACAACGATAGAGCTCCGTTGTGGGGAACTCGTTTTCTTGTACCAACCGTACCTTCCCTCACCTAACTAGTATTACCTCAATATATATGATTATTTTGATCTTTAGATTACAGGGGAAAATAACATTTAATACAACTTAATCAAAGAAAAAAAAGGGCATGGAACAATGAAATGATATAAAATTAGTACATATGGGACAAAACAATTTATACGTAAATTAATGGGTACAAATATATATACATACAAAAAAAATTCGACATTGAGCGTTACAAAATTCAGACATATACATTAATTAATTATATTACAAGAGAATCTTAATTTAAGTCGTACAAGACGGTATATACCTACATGGAGATACTAATCCTATGACTACACCTAATCTACGCTATTCGGTAACGCATTCCTACTGAGGGCGTCAGCGACCTGGTTATCGGAATCTTTTATATAATTTATTTTAAACTGATACTCTTGCAAGAGTAAACTCCAGCGCATGATGCGGCCGTTGGAGTGTCTCGCATTCCTAATATAGGCTAACGGACGGTGGTCGGTTCCTATTTGAAATTCTTTACCTATCAAGTACATCTTGAATTTGTCTATGACCCAGATAATTGATAGAGCTTCCTTTTCTATAATGGCATATCTCTTTTCGCGTGGTAATAATTGACGACTAGCATATGCAACTGGATGACTCGTGCCGTCATCCTCGTATTAAAGGAGTACACCTCCAATGCCCTCGTTGCTCACGTCAGTCTTCCCCCTAAAGGATTTTTCGGGGTTGGGCAACTTTAAAATGGGGGCAGAAATGAACTTACTCTTGAGCTGATTAAAATGAGAAACAGCGACATCATTCCAACGTAAACGATCAGGGAAATTCTTTTTTTGAAGGGGGCATAGGGGGGCCGAAATTGCAGCGAAATTCGGAACAAATCACTGATAGGGTGAAGCTGATCCTAGGAACGATCTTAATGGCTTCTTGGTAATCGGGAGGGGCATGTCGGCGATTGCCCTTATCTTGTTCTCGTGGGGACCTAACTTGCTTTGTCCTATTTTGAAACCCAAATATTTGATGGTTTCGTGGGCAAAATGGCATTTGCTGGGGCCAATGGTGAGGCCATTTCCACGCAGTCGCTCGAAAAGAGCTAATAGGGCGGGTAAATGGTGACTCCATTCAATTAGTTCTTGTAGCTGACTCTTCTGACGTGGTGTCAGCTGCGCGTCACTATCCAGGTCAGAGGGTTCCAAAGACTCGCCTGGTAGGGAAGGAGGTGGGTAATCGGCATCAGGTTGGATGCACACTGTCTGGATTACATTAAGGGACTCCGCAGGGTAATCTTCTTCAAGCGCCGATGTTTCGTCCAGTTCTACAAAGGGATCTTCATGGGCGCGTTGGGGGTTCTTTTTTTCTTGGGGTCCACGGACAGTCTCCGTGTCCTTGTCTTGGGCCTTATCAGCTAAGGCTGTTAGTGATTCACACTCCTTTTGTGCCGTCCTAAAGTCCTGGTCAAGGGTTTCCGAGAAATCGGACGGTATCGGGGTTCTGATGGGGACGGGCTCCTGGGCTTGTTTCTTATCTCGGCCTCGAGGAAGGGCGGCCTGAAACACAGGGTCGAAACTTACTTGGGGGCTCTGTCCTATAAGTACGGAACAGAATTGTATGGGTGATACAATGACTTCAGCCCAGCCATTATAATATTGACACTGCAGGTAACATCTAACGACGGGGAATCGGTTCGCCCGCCCAAGGTGGTTAGAGGCCACTGGGAGGAGTTCGTCGGACACGATGTAACACGTACATCCTGTGTCCCTGACGAGAGTCGATACTCGGCAGCCGTCCACGCTGCCCTCCTTATATTTTAAAGTTCCCGATGAACTTTTATCAAAAATCAACTTTACCTGGTGGCCTGACGGAGGGGGAGAAGTTTCTGTTTGGGTCTGTACCACCGAGGGAGCCGGGGTTGTATTAATCTGGTGAACTTGGTGGGCTGGTCCGCTTTTAAGCCTAGAATTTTGGGGGCAATTCAAGCTCATGTGGTTTTCTACACCACAGGTGAAGCATATTATTGGTCGCTTCAGGAAGAGAGATGGAGGAGAAATCTTAACGGGAGGTTCGGAGTCCCGTTGTTGGTTTTGGGGAAAGAAGTTTTGGGGTTTTACGGGGCTCGGAAACTTTGTCAGCTTTCCTAGGAGGGGGCGCGAATCCTTCCTTCTTTCTTCTCGTTGGATTTCTCTTTCTCGTTCTTCTCGTTGTATTTTTCTTTCTCGTTCTTCTTGTTGTATTTCTCTTTATCGTTCCTCTCGTTGTATTTCTCTTTCTCGTTCCTCTCGTCGGATTACTCTTTTCCTTTCTCTTTCTTCTCTTTGGATTTCTCTTTCTCGTTCCTCTCGTGGTATTTCTCTTTCTCGTTCCTCTCGTCGTATTTTGCTTTCTCGTTTTTCTCGTTGTATTTCTCTTTCTCGTTCCTCTCGTTGTATTTCTCTTTCTCGTTTTTCTCGTTGTATTTCTCTTTCTCGTTCATCTCGTTGTATTTCTCTTCCTCTTTTCTTTGAAATTCTGCTTCAATCCGAGCTAATTCAATCTGATGGTGAAGCTCCACTTGTCTTATCCGTTCTTATTTTATGTACTTAATTAGTTCTTTTCTGGAAAGTCCCAAGGATTCTCCTTGCGCTTTAAAGATTTCGAACTGAGTCATCTTTCAATGCCCCAAATAAAGTAAGTGCAAACCGGCAGCAAAATATATTTCCCCCGAACTAAATACATAAAAGTTACGCATCCACGATTTTGTACCTGTTATACAGTCACTAGACACTGTAGATGCATACATACAAATGTCAATTTAGAGTGAGGAATGGCTGAAATAGTTGGCATTCTTTCAATTCGCTAGGACACATCCTTCCATTTCAAATAGTTGGAAAGCTTTTCTTTTATTTTTTGCTCTCGAACAGGAAACTATGCTGCATCCGTTGTGTCTTGGGGCCGAAATTCCATTCATGATTTTCTGTGAATTTATATATCCAAACAGTCACTGATTAATCCTTTTTAATTCATCACAAATTTCTCTCTCAATCTAAGCGATGAAATTTATCATGACCAATAAATTCAGTACTTAAATTCTTATAACTGATCAAGTGACATTTGTAGTTAATTAATCAGAAGAAAATCTTATATGGAAGTTATTTGGTTGCCAAGTCTTATGGTACTCAAAAGTACCCTCGCGCATTCCTTTTAGAGCATTGGAAGAAAATTCCTCATCCTTCATATATGCTTATGTTAATAATATTTTTTTTTATATTACATTCAAAATAAATTACTAAATGAAACAGCCTAATTTTATTCTACAAAATACGAGATATTTAATATTCCATGGATGTAACAAATATAACATTAAAAATTTATTAAATTCTCTTCCCATTAAATAAAAAAATTCTTCTCCCCCGGTGCTTTAGAGCACCCTACAAATGAAAAATTATTATCATCATTTTCATTATTAACAGAAGGAAAATATGAAATTTTATGAATCTTAACCAATGGTTTACTGCTCATAATGATGATAGAAAGAACGACAGATCGAAAAAAATATAAGAGGGAAATTGGAAGTAAAGAATAATAAAAGAAAGATTAGCATAAGTGTCCAAGACAAGTTCGACAAAAGCAAGATTGGTTTTCAAATGTAATGTAAGAACCAAAGTAGCCTTATGGAATCCCCAGGGAAAATTCATAGCGAAGATTAAAGGCATCCAAATATGGGAAAATGAACACCATTAAATATTATAAAATGAAAATATTTAATGTACAAATATTATTTTGTGTAAAGGAGGTAAATACATACACTCACTGTGTCTCTTGATCCATTATATCCCACTACAGGAGGAAACCATCATTTCAGCTAATATTTAATTGGAGGCATCTTACCAAATGATATTAAAGATGCTAACGTGAATCCATCTTTAAGAAAAGCTAAAAAACTTCACAAACAACAGTAGACCAATCAGTTTAATATTTATAATCGGTAACGAATCAAGTTTATCATAATGGATAAAATCTTTGATCACTTTGAAAACTAATAAAACAAAGTCTGCTGACAAAAAGTCGGTTGCTATCACTAAATACACAATCTACAGGGTGTCCACAAAGTTTGGGTACATAGGAATTTTAATATTTTATTTATTTATGTTATTTTTCCTCTCCAGATCGAATGATGGCTCTGTCTAAAGAAGAAAGAATCAAGTTGGTACTCTTAAGTGGACGAGAAGGATGGTCTTATCGCAAAATCGCCGATGAATTTAACCTTCGACACCCTGATCGGCAACCTATTTATTTTACTGCCGTCGGGAAATTGGTCACGAAGCTTAAAGAAACAGGCAGTGTCTTGGACAAACCCTGTTTCGGGTGACCAAAGACTTCAGACAAAACGAAAGAGGTTGTCATGGCCAAGATTGCTGCTAGCCCAAAGAAATCACTTCGTCGGAAATCCATGGAGTTGGGTGTTCCAAGGTACAAATTACAGATATTGCATCACTTAAATGAAGACGACCCTGATAGACGAATGTAGATGTGCGAATGGTTTTCAGATAAATTGGATGAAAATATTAACTTTACTAAAAACCTTTTGTTGTTCAGTGATGAAGCTTTGTTTTATGTTAATGGTGAAGTCAACAGACAGAATATTTAATACTGGTCTCAAGACAATCCACATTGGATGGATCCATCCAAACAGCAAGGCTGCCAAAAGGTGAGGGTGTGGTGTGGTTTGTGGAAAGCTCATGTGCTAGGACCCTTCTTCTTTGATGAACATGTAACTGGTGAGACTTTTTTGAACATGTTGAGAGACAAATTAATGCCTCAAATTAAGCGACTAGGCGAGGGACTTCCGGACTGGTTTCAGCAGGATGGAGCCTCTGCCCATTTTGCTTCAAATATTAGAGAATAGCTTAATGGCACTTTTCCTCACTGGATTGGAAGAAGAGGTCATGTTGAGTGGTCCCCTCGTTCACCAGACCTTTCTTCCCTTGATTTCTTTTTCTGGGGTATGTTAAAAGAGAAAGTTTACTCAATGAAGATTGCAAATCTAAACCACTTGAGAGAACGCATTATCACTCAGTGTGCTGAAATTGACGGCAATGTACACCTATTCAATCGAGTTCACCAGAATTTAGCAAGGCGCATTGAATTATGCATTGCAAATAATGGAAATCATATTGAAAATATAATTTCTTAACATTATAATTAAATAAAATTGTTTTGCTCTAAAGGTATGTATTTATCCCCTATGTACCCAGACTTTATGGACACCCTGTACACTACTTCAAAACTATCAATAATTCTCGGACTATCTTTGGGAGTAGCTTGCTAATTATATAATTTGAAAGAGAATGTGAAACAACATAAGGGTTTCAAATTTCGGTAGAATCAGCCCAAAGGTTACGATGTAATTACCAAAGCAAAAAAGCAAAACGGGGACAGACCCAGCGACCGACCGACATACTAAGATGTACAGTCACCTAGGACTAAAAATAGTGTGTATGGATTTCGATGCAAACGTTATTGCCTTAATAATCCTTCAGATTTCTGTACTAAATTTTTAAATTTTTAAGTCTTTCAAAGAACGTTTGACACCGTTTCTCACAAATGACTAGGAATAATATTTTAGGTTAATAGTGTAATAGGAGACGATTAGCTAAAGTACTGCAAAAGACGAGAGGTATTACATAGCTTCAATTCAAGCTGGCTCCTGTGAGAGGTGGTGTGCCTCAAGGCCTCGTCCTAGATCCGCCATTTCTTATAATTAAATTCGTAGAAGAATAAGAGTTAGCTAAAAGTGTAATTTCTTGATCCTATTGTGAAAATCTTTAACAAGCTGTAAAGAAATTATTCGAGTGTTCAAACAATAAGTATATAAAGTGAAATATACAGCCAGTGTCAGTGTAAATCCACGCCTTTAAGAAATAAAAACTTGATTAATGATTTAAAAAAATGATAACACCATAGAGTCAGTTGATGAAGTGCGCAACCTGAGAGTTATAATTTCGAAAGATCTTAAATCATTTAAACAGTGCATTCAGGGAGCTAAAAAGGCAAATGGAATTTTTGGTATGTAGCTAACATCTCCACATTGAATGTAAAGAAATCGTACTTTCCCTTATAAAAATGATTAGTTAGATCAAACTTGGCGTAAGAATATCCAAACTTTAGAGAGAATTCAGCGTAAAGCCACAAAAAAAGATTCCCGAGCTTCCACATAAATCTTATGAAGTGTTTTCTAAACATAAAAAACATTAGCCTTGGACAATTGACGACTCCTTGAAGCTGTCAAACTTATTAATGTTTATAGAAAAGTTAGGTTTGAATCACTTTTTGAGTATGAAAATCGGGCTGACACTCAAAATAATAAATTTAAATTAATAAATATGCTATTCAAAACAGTAAATGCGCGAGATAAATAAATCTAAAATTCCCGAGAAAGGTAACATTTACCAACTGAAGTGGTGCAAAGTTCCTTTCTTATTACGTTGAAGAATAGACTTGACAAATACCATTTCAATATCTAGTTATAGATTAAATGAGTTTCACATGACATCAACTAACTTCTTGTGTTTGAAATTGAATGGAACACTTGGTCTTTACTGGTCCGTTATTCTCTAACAATTTGAAATTATGCAATTATCAACCAGGTAAAATTCGACATATAGAAGTGGAGGAAGTCGAGAGCATTTTAACTGAAATTTTAATTGAAATAGAACAGTTTCCAAGTTTTTAAAACAGGGCTCTTTCTAGTAACTGAATTTGTGTGTATAACTATGAGTGACTAAAATTGTGGAAGTAAAAATTATACACATCTAGAATTGTGAACAAATGTTCTGGCAAACAAAGACAAGATCACATTTAATGCGCATAAATATTTTTTCTTATTTTTCGTTCTCTGAAACTTTTGGTCTCACATAATAGTTTACTTTATCGCTAAACTACTACTTTGACGAATTATGCCGTAAAAACAAAATAAATTGGCCCCTATTGTAAGAAAATAGAGAAAGCAAAAAATATGTGGAATATCTATCGAACAGATCCTCAGGGGGCATTGGGACCCAAAGGATACGCACTGCTTCAAATATCTTTGATAACCTACGGGTCCATGGCTCACCTGGCATCTGCTTAGCAGGAGCAAGTGTCCATAGTAAGGACCCTTGCTCCCTCGACCTACATGTGGTAACCGACGTAAAAGAACGTTAGTTAAAGCAATACTCTCTTTCCAATAACTCATCCCACACATACACACAAATCCGTGTACGACGCAGTAGTCTTACATCTTTACGCCTGCGTCTCTTTTTTCCCCCAAAATTTGAGTAAATTGAAGCCATTTCAATGAATGAAAATATTTTCATATAAAAGGCTTTTTCGGCTTTCGAGCAGTCAGGTTTGGGGTGACTTGGACTTTTGAAGAAAAACATGCCGAATTTTCAGGCAATTTAATAACAAATAAAAATTTCGAGTAAATCGGAAACAAAAAGAATTACTTTTCAAGCGATTCAAGGCGTCGGCAGTATATGTCTAATTTTAGAGAAAAAAGGGGAAACTGAGAGTGAGTAAAAACGGTAAAAAAGCTTGGGGAAACTTAGAATAAAATGGATATTCCTCTCACACTTCTCGCTTCAAATCTATTCACCAACATCGCAAATGATAAAACCGACACTCAAGAACTACTTTAAAGTTCATGTATTTAAAACCTATGTATTCATATATATGTCCTTTTTTAATTCTTTCCAGTGGTCTTTGGTTATATCGGGTGACAGCCAAATATGTCTTCTTTTTGTTAATGCTGTAATTTTTTAGCCATTAAAGCTGGAAGGTAAAAAGAAATATTATTACAAAGAACAATATTTAAAATTTTATAAGCTTGCTTTTTAACATTCCAAATCATCCTCGCTGGACACTATGCACTTATTAATACAATTAGCAAAATTTATTATGGCATTCTGCAAAATATTTACATAGATGGATGTAAGGATTTCCTGAAACTCATTCTTCAGTTCTGTGAAATTCGATGGAAGGCAACAAGAAACTTGTCCCATGCGTTATAAATCGTTGAGGAAATCAAGCCTTCAACCATATCATGTTAGTACATGCGTTATTAGGGCGGGTTATACTCTCGAATTTTATGAAACTGGTGATGGGGGATATTCAAATGATGAATTTGGGTGAAAAGAACATACTTTTGGCAGAAAAGTCCAATTCGGATTGATCTAACCGACATGAAATTCCAAATATTGCTCGTGCTATGATAAGGTATGGTGTCGGATTGAGACCAAGTGCAGCTATAGCTATAGCAGTTTTATTAGATGCTAGATTCGTTCGTGAGGAAGATACAAACAAAGTAATTAATTATCATAAAGTTACGAGAGTACAGGAAAAGCTAATGACTGTTATGAACATGAGTTTGAGGAAAACTTAAGGAAGGAGGGGGAATTTCTTGTGTTCTCTTTCATAGAAAAATTGATGTGACAAATTTTATGATGGATGCAGAGGTAAGTAAAAAGTTGTTTCTTAGCAAAAACAAAAAGGAGCATTGCACTGTCATCAGTGAGCTTGGGAGCAATTACCTTTCACACTTTGTTCCTGAAAACGAAACAAAAGAATAGTCACATGCTGAGAAGATTGCTAAGGCTATGTTTGGATGGCTGAGGGAAAGGGGTTTGGATAAAGGCTTAATGGCCATTTTAAGAGAGTCCACGAATGTAAACACAGGTGTAAATGCTGGAGTAATGCCAAAAATGGAGCTCCATTTGGGCAGAAAGCTTACTTGGATGGTGTGTAACCTGCACACTGGGGAACTCCCTCTTCGTCATCTAATTACCGACCTTGATGGCCCAACACAAACTGACAACATATATTTCGGAACATAAGGAAAGCTTCTGACTCTCTTACAGACTTGGATATCAACCCAAATTTCACTCAAATATCTTTAGGTCCACCTCATACCAAGATACCTCCTATATTTCCAAATTAAGGTAGGCGTTCTGTTAAGCGATGTCTGGACACTTATCGAGTCGTCGTCGCAGATCCAGCAAATAGGAGTAAGAAGACGGAATTTCCATGTCGAGCCGTGGGTTAATAAATAATTCATTTGGAATACTAAGGGAACCACGTACATTGCGCCCATAGATTAGCTGGAAGGGGGCAAATCACAGTGTACGACGTGGAATTTCCCTATATGCAAATAATGCCCTCGGCAAATGGCAATGCCAATTTAGGGGTTGATAAGCGCATAGTTTCTTCGGTATAGACTTCAGGGTCCCATTTAGTTTCTCTCAAATTCCATTTGCGGCGGGGTGAAGAGGGGTGGTGAATAGTGGCTTCACTGTTAACAGCTTTCCTACATACTCCATTAATCGGAGGTAAATTGCCTACCTCTGTAGGGCAATACCTTCTTCAGTATGCCTACCTGAGAGATAATGGCTATGAGGGTCAATACGCTTTAAAGGCACTGCTTCGAGGAAGCGTGTTGCAAAGTCCACAAGGATGTCGACATAACTATGCCCGTCGCTAGAAGGGGGTAAATGGGGTCAATGGCGAAGCGAGAGCAGGTCTCTAAGATGATTGGTCCCTTATGAAGGCAGTCCGGCTTAATGCGCCTTTATTCCCGTGTTTTGGGGGGCAAATGTGGCAAGACTGGCAGTATTCTTGAGAATTTCAACAGCAGCACCCGGCCAAAAGAAATACCTATATATTCTCTACGCAGTCTTGTTATAACTAAAGTGACCCCAAAACACACTATGGTATGAGATATTAAGAACGAGCGGGACGTTTGAGCTGGGGACGCACAGCGAATAAGGCTCGGGGTTATTACTATCTGAGCAGGCGCAGTAAAAAAGGTCTTCTTTTACGGACTAAGACACATTTTTTGTGGGCGCACACACAGTCTTGCTCGTGGCCCGAGCCTTCTCACACAGTGACAGGAGAGTTTCGCACTCCCTCTGCCCTCAAGCGAATTCTTTGGCCATGACTCTGCTAAACTTAGCGTCGCAGAGGGCTTCAAGGGGAGCTTGTGTTTGTTATTCTCTATTTACCTGGGCCCGCGTAACAACGGGCTGAGTTACAGGTTTAAGGGACATTTGGAGATATTATCCGATCAAGACAGCAAAACTGAATAAGGGCTGAAACGACTTCAGCTTAGCCGGTGAAGTATTGGCACTCAAGATAGCACTTCATAATTGGGAAGTGGTTCGCGCATCGCAACTAGTCGTGGACTAGTGCAAACTTTATGTGGTCTGGGGCTACTGGGAGAAGTAATTCATTTGAGACAATGATACACGTGCACATTGTATCGCCAACGAGAGTGGATACTCGGCATCCATGTACGTCTCTATTTTCAAATTTTAAGCCTCCGAGTGAGCTTTTGTCAAAGAGAAAATTGTCCTGATGTTCCGGGGGGCTGGAAGGCGATAGAGGAGTGAGGGTTTCAAGACGAGATGATGGGAGAGCAGGAGTGGCGCTTACCCAATGGTGGACTTGGTGATTGGAGTTATTCCTGAGCTGGGAATTCTGGGGGCAATTTGAACGCAACTGCCCTCCATTCCTCACGTCAAGCAAACTATCGGTCGCCTGGGGAAGGACGACGCAGGGCAATAGGGAATAAGAGGTTTGATATATTTGTGTTCATTTGGGGAAAATACCTGGATTTAGACGGGACTAATTCCTTAACAAAATTAGGGGCGTTACGGCAGGGAATCATGAGTTAGTAATCTTGGATTTGCGAGATGAAAGGGCAGTCTTCTTATTGTCCTTTGGATGGAGGTTATGGCTTGCCACGTAGACTTTCGCCGCCTCTTCAATGCATTCCTTAAAGATGCAGCACCTACAGTTCTTTACGAATGCGCGAATTTCTTTGGAAAGCGCAGCCAATAACTGATTCTAAGGACAAAGTTAACTAACGACACTTAATCGCGGGCGATTTTACAAACATCTAACCAAAAATTAAAATTCCTCTAGAGGGGGGATGGGTTCTACCTAGTCCGCATTCTGAGGAAGTTCAAGTTCAGATTTCTTGTTTATACCTCATCTCAAGAGGAAAAGATTATATCTGCTCAAAGGGTAAAAGATATGGGCTCAGATTTCGAAGACTCTTCATCTAATGCCAAATAGTCACCTGCTCTTAAGCGAATTACTCAGTCGGAATTGAATGTTTCAGCACGTAATTTGTCACTCTACGAGAAAGAAACGGACATATTAGCCTCAAGTCTAAATAAAATCTCCTACCTTAGAGGTCTGCATATTTCTGTATTCCTTTTCTATACTACCCTGTATCTTTACCTGACGAAATTACTGCTCTGCACTAAGCTTTCATCTTGCCATAAAAGTAAGCTGATTTTGCCAAAAAAATGACGAAGTGATTTTAAATAACGCTTGCGCAAGATTGTAAAATAATAAAATTAACCTTGTATCCTGAGTGAGAATTTTCATAAAGGAAGGGAGGCAAAAAGAGTGAAAAAGATTAAAAGTTATCCCGCTTTTCCTGGAAAATTGGAATCTTAATTGATTTAAATTGATTCATTTGAGAAAGATTAAGGAATCATCTTCCAAAGAGAAAAGTTTAGAGTCCAAAATTGAAAGAAATAGACAATCGTTTACTTATTAAATCGTAATCTAATTATTACGGAAATTCAATGTTCCATTTAAAGGCTTTTATATACCTTTATGCAATCTAATTTGTATAAACTCCATGGCTGGTTCAAGGAACTTTTATTTTCTCTATAATCATAATTAATCTTTGCATATGTTTTCCGCTCCTAATGACACGAACACCTATTCATTCTTCGCAAGTCTTATCATTAGTCTTGCAGTGAGAGGATTCTTCTTTTGGCAAGTTAAAATTCGTTTTTTTTATTATTTGTTTGCAAATACATAATATTTAAAACAACCCATTAAAATACTAATGAATAAAGAAGCAAAATCTACTTGAAATTTAACTTTATAAGAAATATCTTGGCAAATATTTGAGAGTAGAATTTGATTAATTGTTTTGATGCTCGTTTTCTACGCAGAGGAAAAATTAATGGGATAGTATTTTATAAATTTAAATTCTATTTAAATTCATCTTAATAATTATGAGGACCTTTAGTTATAGCTCTCCCACTCGGAGAACCCGTTAAGAGGGGAAAACTTTAGCTGACAACTGAATGATTATGTACCTTCATGATCCCTACGCCCAGAAGAAGAGGCACTATCATATTGTAGGTTTAGGTTGTTTCTGCCGAGTTACGGACTTAGGGTCTCAAGACACTAAGGTAGCCTTCTTTTTACATTACTCGTGATAAATCAATTACACCCTCTTTTCACTTCCCACAATCTCATCAGTTTCCTACTTAAGAACCTTAATATATTTAAGGTGGCGATGCCTTTTTAACTTTCACCATTTGATATTAGCCAAAGAATAGCTTTTTTAACACCAGCAGAAAGGGAGAGAGAGAGAAATTAAAATTATACAGTGCCGTTAACGGAGATAACAGAATATCGAAATCTCCATTTTATGGAAATTACTTGTTTAGTTTCTCATGAGAAAGAACTATTTTTGATTCTACATGGTGGAATACATTGATTGAATCGCTCTTTAATAGCTGGTTCTTCTATAAGTACGATTCTAGTAGTCAGGTTGTCACCAGTATCAAATCCTTTACTTATCAAAGGAGTAGATAATATTGGGTTCGCATATTTTAGGAAATTTTCAAAAAATTTTCTATCTTAACTGATTCCTTAATGTTATTAATAGCTTATTTTAGAAAATGAGATATAAATATGAGTTTCTTCTCAAGATGAAATTTAATTGGTTTCGATTTCACAAATTGCCAAATTTAAAGATTTGCTCCCTACAGGGTGGAGATGTTATTCAGTGGCATGAATATATTCCTCAAATTTGGTCAGTTTGTCTTCATAACATGTTCTGTCGATCTCGCTCGATATCTGCCCGTACGCTCTTTTCCAGCGTCCAGGTGACCTCGGAACCAGCCAAACGCCTTCGTCACTATCGCCTCTTGTAGGCTTCTGAAAGTCTATTGTGTTCAACCTGGACTTTTTGTTCTCTCGTTCGACCCAGACTTACATAAAGAATCTGAGTTTGTAGTCAGGAGAGCTGAGGGGGTAAAATGTGAGGCGCTGTGTAATCAAAGAAATTCGCAGACGTCAGGCCTCTGTCCTCTGGAAGATGTGGCAGACCGCATGGTCTTTCTCCCCCCTTGTAAGGCCTCGCTCTAAGGTTTCATCACCTTTCTTAGCACACGGATGTAGCCATAGGTGTTTATTCAACGTGAGCCTCTCAGGAAAGAAGTGGGATTGTATGGCGTCACCTTCACTAATGATGAAACAGAAGACTTTGATTGTGGCTGGAAATTTACTCTGCATCTCTCCTGTCCCGCCATTGGGTGCGAGATGAATCCAGCTGTTTTATGGGAGTTTCTTTTCCTGAATCGCTTTGTAGAAAAAATGCCTATTCCTTATCTTTTATGAAAAGTAGTGAATATTCTTATGTACTCCCAGCCTGAAGCGCTTTTCATCGACACCTCTCCTCCCCGCAGTTGCACGCATTGACTTTCTTGGATCTCCGGTGGTTATCATTTGGATTTAGGTGGCGAGTTCCGATATCGTGATGGCACAGATCATTAAATAAGAGTTTGCCTCTCTGCTCTCACCTCGTAGTCGAATCTTAAATCTTCTAGCTCCTTTCTCAAGTTTTCCATTATCTCTTTTACTGATGTTCAGGAAGTAGGAAACCCTGTTTGTCCTTCGGGCCTGATATCTACAGACTGAAAACGAAAGTAAAATCAAATTGCGTAAAATTAGTAGTTGAAACTGCAAACAATTACCGTTCCCTCTCTCTATATAAATAATTTCACACATAAACAATAAAAAAAGCGCTGTCTCTTTCATACCAACAACATCTCCACCGTTCCCTTCCGGAATCTACCGATGAGGTGTCCATACCCATACAATCTTGGGGTAAAAAGTGTTCCACTTACGCATTTAGTAGTCTCTGGTCACTCATTGGTGTCAAATAGCAGTGATTTAGTGCGCTTTCCACCTAATAAGTTCAGCATAAACTAGCCTCCAGCTCCCAGCACTAGTCATTCTGAATTTTATGTGAATCTCATTATGTGGTCTGAGGGGATCGCCCACAATACCGAGCATATGATAGATGCAGTAACGAAGAGAACAAAGAGGCAATAATATAATAAAAATAATTCTACGCAAGTGGTTAAATTTTTTTAAATTAATATTTTACTATGAAATAAATAGAAATGAATTTTTATCCAAATTTAGTGAGAAAGACCAAGATTATATCGCTTTAAATTCCAGATTCAAAAGGTAATTAAAATTAAATTTGGGGGCAATATCCACACTAAAAGCAAAGGGTCAGTATTTATTAAAAAAAAGTTGACAATTTCATTTCATTCTAACCATACATCAAATTAATTCTATTTATTAAAGTGAATCTCAGTTCATCAAATTTTGAGTAGTTCTTAAAGAGCGGTTTAGGGGACGGAAATTCCCCTTTTTACGAGTTGAAAATTCATCTTACTTCTACCTCCGTGTGAGGGAATGAACCCTGAGATCTAACTTGAGCTCCTCTAGCCGTTCAAGCAGAGACCACGTAGGCCTAAGCTAGACCTCTAAAAGCAAGGAGAGAACTATTCTCACGTGTGAAAACTTCAAACAGCTGGTAACACCTGTGTTTGATCAGTCGGCCTATCTCCCGCTGAGACGCATTTTTCCGACCCTCTCGCACCTAGGGGCCCGAGTTAACCTGAAACGATGCTTTCTCGGTCGTTTTATCTTGTCTGCGCCAAAAGCGACTGGCGCCAATGGTTCTCCCAAGAGACTGGCATTCCTGGATGCTTTCTAGCGAGGAAGCCAGCGGGGCATTTAACCGAAGGTTAACCGTTAATCGTCAGAGAGTACCAACCGCCCTTTCGCAAAGATACAGCGCCTCGTTTCTAGTCGAAACTCTGAATTAGGTCTCCTCGGCTACACAGATTGTCGTGAGTTTGGACAGAGTCAATCGAAAAATTCCTTAAACGAATTTTCTTTGGAGAATTTCGCGAACCACTCTTCTCATCTCGTCAAGGAAACCTCGCCTCTCGTTTGAGATTACTCATTCCAATTCAAGTATCTAACCCACCCTGGAAATTAAATCGTATTTAAATCTTCTCTTTAGCCAAAAATTAATCTCCTCACGCACTCATCTGTAATTAGCCCTGTGCAGCTAATCTATCTATCTAACCGCCGGCAACGTAATTCGACTGCATTCTCTGTAGTTAAGAAATCCGCTCACGAACACCACGATCTAAATAAATATATATATATATATATTAACTATATGTATATGTGTATATTTTTATAAATATATATATATATATATGTATATATCTTTCAAAGTAGCACCAGAGAATGATGGAAATGAATCCATTAAACCACATTGAAAGAGAAAACGGAATAATTTTTCCTCGCAGTAATATTTTTATTACCTTTTTAGAAAAATCCGTGCAGGGAAGAGATTCGAACCACGGATTTTTCGAAAAAGGTAATAAAAATATTACTGCAAGGAAAAATTATTCCGTTTTCTCTTTCAATGTGGTTTAATGGATTCATATATATATATATATATATATATATATACGTATATATATATATAGATATTTATATATATATATATATATATATATATATATATATATATATATATATATATATATATATATATATTTATATATATATATATATAAATATATATATATATATATATATATAAATATATATATATATATATATATATATATATATATATATATATATATATATATATATTATATATATATATATATATATATATATATATATATATATATATATATATATATATATATATATATATATATATATATATATATTTATATATATGTTTATTAGGTTGTCCCAAACTCATAAATGAAAATCAAACTTGGCGGTATCGATACAGGCACTGTGATAGAACGGTCTGAGGCCGCTTAAATTCAGCTGCTATCACATTTTTAGAAACACATTGCTACCCACGTGCATCTGCGAGAGGAAGCAGAGCGCGTTATCGCCACCTTAGCAAATATTTAATCAAGGAAGTTCATTCCTCCGTTTCGCCTCTATGCGTCGATCTCGCCAGATTGAGTTAGGCTTATGAGCAGATAAAGTATTTTCCAAGGCGCGACTGGGGCATTCCCCCGAAGCATCCCACTCAATTGTCCCCTTCGACTTTTTATATCATAGCTTTCCTGATTGAAGTAGATCAGATCCAGATTATCTTCGCAAGACATCACGCCGATCCGGTCTTCCTTGAGCACCATAGGAACTTTCTTTCCTCGAGAAATCCTGTATTGTCCAGAAGAGAACAATATCCCTTGAGTGCCAAGGTTCGTGCCTTCCAGACGCCAAGTCAACAAGGCCCTTCTGTTGTTCAGAAAGAGAACAACGTTAGAACAGCAATTGTTCTTTGAGCCCGTTGACAAGAGCCGGTTCTTCCCCTCTTGTTGTTCAGAAAGAGAACAACGTTAGAACAGCCATTATTCTTCAAGCCCGTTCGTCAAGAAACGGTTCTCATTCCCAAGATATCACGTCAGGTTAATTTAATTCCCCCCTTTTTAACGTTCTTTAAGACAACGCTTGGTTTCAACAAGATCCTCCATTGTTCATCTAGAATATCCCCAATTTGCTGTCACAAAGATCGTTCGTACCTCCGAGCGGCACTTCGCTCTCACTCTTCGAAGACAATCCCCCGAAGAACCATTCTGCTGGAAATCGCCAGTGGACCGAAGATTCCTTCGCATCGTCTTCCTCTGCACAACAACTTTGTAATTACGTAAGCTGAGCATAAGATTTAATTATCCAACCTTTTTCAACGCTACCCTGTGCTTTCAATGGTTTAGCGAACCATACCCCCCTTTTAATTTTTATTTGTTTACCTTTTTAAATCTCTCCAAATCTTAATCCTCGGATTAGTCAGATATTCCCACGACCCCTTCCATTCTTTGTATATGTAAACATTTTCTTTTTGTGTGTTGTTGATAGTTTAATTAATAAAACTTTATTTTATTAATTATAGCCATATTATTTTTCTTGAGCTCAGTTCCACTTCTTAAGCATATTGAAGATAAATAACCTCAGTCAATCAGATCACCACACACTCGAAATATTAGAATAATTCCCTCAACAAATAGTTATATTTTGTATATCGTCGAAAGCCTATTCTACGACAGGCACACTTCGCCCTTGCTCGTACATGCGTGGAAATGATTCAGGGAAATTTCATCCAAATCAGTCCATATTTTCTGGTACAACAAAATGATTGTTTTCAGAGAAAAAATCACGGAAGAGAGAAAAATGCAGAAAACGGAAGATAATTCATTCAAAGACGAGTGTCATAGATAAATGATAACCCAGAACAACAGCTAATAAGTCTCGAATCACGGAAGGTCCCTTTCACCACCTCTTCGGCTGTCCTAGATGTCCTTCACCACCTTGGTCTTCATCTGCTCCTTTTATCTCTATCGGCACCGCCTGTGTGTTTAGCGGGACTATCCTCAAGAGGAACTGTTTCTGTTCCTCGCCTATAGTCCGCTGACCATAGGCGCCACCTGGTACAGGGGGCTGTATGGCCAGTTCGCTACATTTTTGACAGGAAGGTCTGTTCTCCTAGAAGCCCTTTGATGATTTTCGACGATCGGACTTTGTCCAGGTGGAAAGTGGCTCCTGCCCGTTAAGATTCTTTCCCTGAAGTCGTCATTAGCTGTTCTTTAATTCCGGTCGTGTCTTCATGGCCTGGACGATGGCGATCTTCTCTCTCTCGTATAATCTCTCGTTGAATAGCGCCAGCCCGATCAGGTCATCGGACAGGTACCATAGTTGTCGGCGAATGACACGGTAGGCGACAGAGGCCACGCTCCGATCTCCGTAGTCCACGATGTCTTAGATAAAGTCCTGTCGTTCTTCAGGTCGTAGGTAGCAGTAGACGCTTCGTTTCAGTAGTTGATGTACACCATTGCCACAAACAATGATATTTGCATCTCTCTCTTCTCTTCTCGATGGGTTATTTGGAGCTGATAGGCGAAGAGCGTGATCTTGATGGTGTAAATCCCTTTCGCCATCTAATGGTCCATGTGGTAGGTGCCATGAACTCTGAAGAACTTTGGCATGTCACCACCCAGGAAGGCAAGACTGAGCTGGCTCAGCTCTTTGTAGCTTACGGATTAGATCGAGCCTTCAAGAGCTAGCGCAGGAGGTTGAGCATGAACTGCCATCGGGTGTCCTGCTCAGGCGACAAGGAGGCGGTGTCCAAGGCCTTGGCCTTGTTCTGATTAAAAAATGTCCATCAATTCTTCAGCTTCTTAAAGAGGGTATGTCGTAGAATGCTCCCCCTTTTTGTTCTAAGAGTGCTAATATATTGGTATCTGAATATCTTAAAGAATAGAGCCGTGGGAAACACGTAAGGATATAGAGAAACGCACAATAATCCCAAAATAAACTTATATTTTAACTTTAACCAATGAATACACAACATCTAAACATTAACTACAGCAATACTCTGAATATTATCATAAACAAGAATTAATTATACTAGTTTGACCCTCAAAAATTGATTAATTTCTTTAAACACAATAATATAAGAATTAGGCTTACGGACTCATCTGGAGTTTAAAAGGCCTCAGGAATGTTATTGACTCACGACGCGTGCCGTCTGGCCAGATGTAGATGGGCGAGATCACATGGTCGTTTTGGCGAGGGTAGCAGCTGGTGGTCCACACGGTATTCCTAAGGGGGGGGGGGGGTTCTTCACGGTGGTGAAAACAATTACGGTGCTTTATGCAACACCAAGGTAGTCATGGTCTCTCTGGCGAGAGGAAGTCGAACTTGGTTCTTAAACCAAGTTAACTTGGAGCGCGGTGTGACCACCGAGTAACGAGCTCGAGGGGAAGCGTTACTTAATTCCTCATGGACGAGGACGGAACTCAGGGAGGGTCTTCTTCAAGGGCGAGGATAACGGAGGGGGATTTCTCTAGCGAGAATAAGTTACTTAAAGTTCGGTTTGGTAACCAGGAACTAGCTCGAGGATGAGCTTCTTCTTTGTTCCAGTCTTCTTCAAGGGCGAGTATAACAGAGGGGGGTTCCTCTCACGAGAATAATTTGAACTTGGTCCCTTACCAAGTTAACTTAGGAGTTCGATGTGGCCACCGAGTAACGGGCTCGAGGGGAAAGCCTTTTCCTTCTTCTTTTCGTAATTCATCAAGCACGAGGAATACCCATGGTGTTCAAGGTGCACCAGGATATGAGGAGTCTCTCTGGTGAGAGTAAGTTAACCTTACCAAAGTTAACTTATCGTTTGGTTTGAAAACCAGGGACTAGCTCGAAGATGAGCTTCTTCTTAGCCCCTAAAGTTAGATAGCCCTGCCTCTCTTGCAGGGTACTTCTTGGTCTGGCGAGCCAAGTACACTACCAATCCAGTCTAGGTAGCTCGGTTTTTATCAAGGACTTCGTCACCTGGAATCTGACGTATACTACCACGATTTTCCTCAGTGTTCCTCATTTATACCTCGTCACCCCAATGGGGGAGTAATAAGGGGGGGGAGGGGCTTGAGGACGGCCACAGGAGTGTTCTTTTGCGGAACGGTTTTTCATACCAAGTCTTACATCGGCTCCTCGTTAGCCTTGGAGCTTGGGAGAAACACGCCTCCAATTTCTTATTTGACGTGAAACTGGACTCACTCTCCTGGGGGGGATCTTTCATTTTAACCTTTAGGGTCTTTCATGGCACCGAGTTTTGTGACGCTGCGGTTACGCTTTTCATTCGCAGATGCCTGGGCCGGATGTCTTTGCGGTAACCGCCTTGTGACTGCACCGCGAGTGAACGGGGAGGAGAGGGGAAGTGAACATTCCCCTACAGGGTAATATCCGGGCAAGAAGAAGACTGTGGCAGCATTTGAAGACGTCCTGCAGCACAACCTGATTGAGATGGTGCCAGCAAGCCAACCAGAGGAACGGACGGTGAAGCTGCCGCTTGATCTGCATACTCGCCCATTGTCGAGGCCAGTATTACACGCTGTTGTGTCGAACTCCATGGCAATGATGCGGGTTTCCAGGCCATTCTCACGGACAAGCTTCAAGACTGTCTCAGCCACGGCTCTTCCGGTTCCGTCAGCAGAAACAGGGACACAAATGAGTTCTACTGTGTCCTCCTCAGTGAGCAAGACAGCAATTGTCTACTCAAGTGATTGGCCGTACATGATATTGAGGAGGATATTCCTGTCCCAATGGAGGACCGAGGGTACTTCCGTGCCCCAGGCTAGCGAAACCGCTATCTCCTCTCTGTTCTTCGCCTGAGCACGGTGAACAGAGGAGTGCGACAGGGTCAGCTGGTCGATGTTGTGGCAAAGAGCGATGGCAGTCGCTGCGAATGACGAGGTGGCAGCTAGAACCAAAAGATTTTCCCGATCCCAGTACAGGGCCCTCTCCATGTTTAACTTGTTCGTTGCGGGAAATGGACCTAGGAACGTATCATCATATTCGCTCAACGCTGCCACCACCGAAGTTATCTCGAGAACAACATCCTTTGTCAACATGGAAGACACAGCTCCGGCCTCCGTCTCTCGTTGGTCGTCCTCTCACTTCCTCTTCAGCCAGGCCCATTCCTGCTTTTATACTGCAATTTGGTCTACCCCAGCCATTGAAGAGCTCGTCCGTCTTTACGTTAGGCTCTCATGAACTTATTATCCTCCTCTGTTATTATTGATGCCAGGGCATCCGCGTGAGCCACTTAGAAGATGTCTTCCAAAGAGTCCTTGAAAATCCCTTGCTTTAACACCTCCGTCTCTGTCGTGCGATTTTTCAGCTTCTTAATTGTTTTAAAGTCGCTAAAAAGCTTAATGACATTCTTCTTGACGTAGGAAGGGTCAGAGGTTGGAATATTGGCCTTCTTCCAGACGTCGAGGATCTTGGTAGTGGTGGAGCCAGTGGCTGCCGTGACCAACTCCTTCTTATTGACATGGTGGAACAAGAACACGGCCAACACCTACTTCCGAGAGGTCAGACTGTTCTCGGAAAAGCTCTCAGAAGAACTCCCATCAAAAAGCTTATCTTGTGATCGCCGAGCACATGCAATTGCGTTTCAGCTATCTGAGGAAGAGAAGAAATAACATCATTTCTTAAAGGGGTCAATATCACTCAAAATACACGAAGTAGACAATTTATGCTACCAGTAAATATAGCCGAACTTAAATAAAAAAATTACAGTATTTACTTTCACACGAGAGAAAATCAGAGCGTCATGTGCTGGAGTGTGTTTCATTATCGTGAATTTTGGGCCGACACCCTAATATATATATATATATATATATATATATATATATATATATATATATATATATATATATATATATATTCAAAATCTGGTGTCAGGCAAAGTTGGGTTTCTTTGGGTTTCTTTTTTTGAAGAAATTTTAAAGAAACTGTCTTTTAAAGTTTCCCCATTTATTGTTGACATTCTGAGTGCCAGGTACATTCAAGCTATTTTAAGATTTTCGAAGAATAGGTCACCTCATTAGATAATTTATAGAGTTGTACATACATATATCCTCTAATGTACGTACACGTCCTAGCTATGTACAAATACGTTCACTTTGTAAAATTAATCCGTTAGTTACAAGGTATAAGTGTGCGATTTACTACAGGAGCCGATAGCGTTTAACTGAGTGTACCAAGTTGCAGTTCAAAGGTATATTTAAAGAATCAAACCCCCAAATTTATTTTTTAATGTGTCACTAGTTAACATATATATACGATAAATATAGTAATGTGAATAAAGCATAACTCTGACAGAATATACGTTAATGGGCAATTGGAGAACGTAAATTACTCGTTAATCCGCTTTTAAACGGGATATTGTAAAACAATCTGACAGAAAATAAGTTAATGGACAACCAGGGAACGTTAATTACTCGTTAATGAGCTTTAAAATGGAATTTTACAAATCAGTTAAACATAAGAAATATTTCAATGTCGAAAAGTTGGTCGATTCTCTTGAGATTAAAGCAAATAGTCGTTTACCTTTAATGGGGTCAATTCGAGGGAAGGAGCAGCACAACAGAAGCGGCCCTCGAGTGCATATCGTTCAGCGGTTGGGCGCGAGAAATAGAGAAGGCTAATGGATGTGGCCCAAAGTCGAATATCCTGATGGTGACGAGGTTAAAGGAGGGGGGGCAGAAGACGATTTCAAGATCCTTCGTGAAGACGGACGATGGCACCACTACTCCAGAGAAGTAAAACCTCCAAATCGAGATTCTGCAGCGCCTCAGGACGAAGTCTCACATGGGAACCTGGTATCCTGGAGAGGGGAGTGATGAGACGAGAGGAATCACACAAAAGAGATGGGTCTGCCTGGTGAGATCCGATCTCGAGGTATGACCAAATACCTTGAGGAAACAGACACACCGATCTGAATTCAAAATCCAGGGTATTTATATGAAGGCCATTTAAGATGCTCAATCACTGGAAGGCACAAACATCTGGCAGAAGACTTGTGGCGTCTAGAGGGATTGGCGTTTTTCGCTCGACCCAGGTCTTAATGGCCTCCAACGATTTGGGCGGGAGACTCGATGAGCAGCCTCCAAATTACGTTGGGATTAAAGCTTTTAGCGCGCTCAACTTAATTAACTGCACCTGCGACGCAGCTGGCAGATATCCCAATTCTTTCTTTCTTTCTCGGATCTTTGGATTCTCACGTTACTACACATGGAGTTAGATTTTTACAACGGAATGAGAGAAGAAAATTAAGAAACAAATTAAAGGGATATTTCTCTTTGATTTACATTTCCTTACATGCATCCTTTCCAAAGATGGCGTTTTCTCAATGCGAAGCAGAAGGAAAAGGGCATCTCGAACAAAACAATCAATATTAAATGATAGCCGAATCAGCGACCATCAAAGTAAAAGAGTAGTTTCCTTATATCCTTGGTGTCGGATAAAATTTACAGTGTCATGTGAATGCAAGAGCACAATTAAGAATAAGGAATCAATCAAATTACTTGCAAATTACTCACTGGGGTGCTTGCGTCTTAATGGCACCCACTAGAACGAATGGAATATTATTATTATTGAGTTAAACACTGAATTAAGCAAGCACTATTAATATTCGAGGTTACGGGCTCGGGATGAGAATTCTAATTCACAAATAAACTGGTGAAGTTAGGGAAGGGGATAATTCAATTAACGATTTTTGAAGGGTGGCGGTGAAGATCTTCTTCTAGTGACGATGATCGCACCTAAGCCCGCAGTTCGAGGTTACCGAATGAGAAGGAAATCCTAGATCGGTGATATGCTGATCGAAGGCCGTATCACGAAGGTGAGCCAAACGGTGACTCAAATTGGACTTTTTCCTTGAAGTATCTGTCCGAATATTTGGATCCTGGAGTGGGTAGCCAAAACGGATTACCTAGCTACGTCTAGGGTAAAACGCAGAGGAAAGTCATGTCTAACCTCAGACTCTGAAAGGGGGGGGAGGTTACGAGAAGTTTGGCACCTACAAGTACCGTGACGGCAACAACCAATTCCCCGAGAAGTTCCTTCCTTGCAGCAGGCGAACGGTTTCCTATGTGGATCGAGTTTCACACAAACTCGACGTAGGTCCAAGAGCTTCTGCCTGATTCCACGGAGAATTCTTCATTTTATTTCTCTCACGAGCAGAATCGAGAGAGAGAATCGAATTCAAGTTCCTAATGTTAGTGAATTTTCGACCTCAGTATTGAACGCTGATCTCAAATGAATTGGCAAGGGTTAGTGCTTGGTTTGAATCGGCTCGTGTGTGATCAATACTATGTGATGCTCGAATTGGGTGGAGCAACCAGGCTCCTGGGATGTTACCACCGAGTAGGCCTTTAACCTCTGTGATAATTGGGTTTTCTGAAAGGTCTCTAGTTTCGGATGTAGATCGATCTCCCGGGGAAGGGGGGCTTTATACGAACCGGGAAGGAATGGGATAGGGTAATCATTATCAGATTCTACGCAACCTATCTAGACTAGGTTAATAGGCTCTGGAAGATAGGAGGCATCCATCACGGCCTCTTCGTCCAGGCAAACAATATTGTTAATGCAGGCAAGGCGGTGGTAACGTTTAAGCATGTTCACGCGAAACAATTTATTACCGGCAGGCGTTTAAATCACGTAGTCCACTGTGCCACGTGCTTTGAGGACTGAAAAGGGACTTGTCCATTGGGAAAAAAGCTTATTTGTCTCCGTGGGCAGGAGAAGCAGGACCGCGTTACCGGGCTTGAACCGTTTTTCTTTTGAACTAATGCCAAAATATGTCCTGTAATTTTCCAGGTAAAGTCCTTTTATTTGTACGCAATGTCCGCGCATTCCTCCAGATGGTTTCGAAGGTCCAATATATATGCTTATGAGGACTTGACCTCCTCATCTAGACGGGTTTTCGACAGTTCATTGAGAATGCTTATCGGGCTGCAAACAATTCAGCCGTAAAGGAGTTCAATGGGAGCGAACCCCATTCCCGAGGATGGGAATGGAACAGTTTCTTAAGAAGGGTATTTGGCGTCCCATTTAATTACTCACAGACGCCGTTAGTGGCGTCTGTGAGAATTCTAAAATTAAATGATCTCTTTGTTTTTCAAACATCCTTATTCCTTTACAAAACAATAAATTTTCCTATAATAGCTATATATTTACTTTGTTACAAACAGCTGGTAATACCCATAATCACCAAACCCGCAATAGAACAAAATTTAGTTCACCCTTGTATTCAAAATCAGAAATCACAATGTAGCTTTGTGTACAAATCTATCAAAATATGGAATGGCTTGGACGACAATATCAAATCCTAAACCAATTTAGCTCAATTCAAAAAAGCTCTTAAAAACCATATAATTTCGGCTTACTAAATTTCTATGCAGTTTTTGTTATTGTGTATTTATTTGTTACCGTTAACTATTATACTGTGTACTATTACTAAGATTTATACATTATAAATGTTATTATTTATATTAGACTGTTGACTATGTTAACTACAGATCTTTTGAAATAATCGCTGGAAATAAAATAGTTTTTTTAATTTATCTCTAAATTTACATAATATAATTATTCGTTATTTGCAATCTTTATAATGGTTAGGTTCTCAAATGTATACTAAGTTGTTTATATTTTTATAAATATAAAGGGATTTTATTCTTTATAATGTTATGCTTAGTCTTAAGTTTTAAGTTTCTGCCCTAAAAGTTACTGACTTATTTTGGGCTCATAACAAATCTTTGCATGTATATACACATATACGATTATGTATAATTACTTATTGTAACTTGTCATTAAGATTTAAAATGTAATATGTTTATACTGTACATTGGATTAATATGGAATAAATGAATAATAAATAAAATGAATTCCTATATGAGGGGTCCTCCAAATTAACCCAACTAAATCTGATACCAGAAATTATTATTATTATTATTATATATATATATATATATATATATATGGGAAATATAGGTAATGTGCATAAAGGACAACTTTAACATAATAAAGATTGATTAGCAATCGGGGAAAGTTAATTAGTTAATCAGCTTTTAAATGAGATCTTATAAATCAATCTTACAGAATATAAGTTAATGGACGCACACGCCCATTAACTTATATAATGTCAGATTGATTTATTACTCGTTAATCAGCTTTAAAGGGAATATTACAAATCAGTTATAGAGCGTGAATATTTAAATGACAGAAAGTGGGTTGATTATCGTGAGATTAAAGCAAGTGGTCTTTTTCCTATAATAGGGTCAGCTGGAGGAAGGAAGAAGCCCAGCACACGCGGCCCTCGAGTGAATATCCTTCAGCGGATTGGCGTGAAGAATGCAAAAGGTCAATGGACGTGGCCCAAGGTCGAATATCCTGGTGGTGACGAGGAAAGGTTAGAGGGAGCAGAAAACGAGTTGAGGATCCTTCGTGAAGAAGGTAGATGACACATTAGCTCTAGAAAAGTACAACCTCCAAACAAGACTCTGCAGCGGCTTGCTACGAAGTCTCACACGGGAAACTGGATATCGTTGAGGCGGGAGGGGGGGAAGAAAAAGGCAGATTAGACGAGAGGAATTCCGGACAATCCTTCGGGAACGAAACCGATTCGAGGCTTGATCTGAACAGAGTAAGGCTTCACAAAAGAGATGGGTCTGCCTAGTGAGATCCGATCTCGATGTATATCCGAATACCGGGGAACATGAGGAAACACACACAACGATCTGAACCGAAGGAAACGGAATCTCAATATAACCAGAGACTCATAAACCCCATATATTTATATGACGGCCATTTTTGATGCTCAATCGCTGGAATTCACAGACGTCTTGTAGAAGACTTTAGTCTCCTAGAGGGTTTAGCGTTTATCACTCAACCCAGGTCTGAATGGCCTCCAACGATGTGGGCGGGAGACTTAATGAGCAGCGTTTAATTGTGGGATTAAAGATTTTAGCGCGCTCAAATTAATTAACTGCACGCGACAGGCAGTTAGCAAATATTTCAACTCTTTCTTTCTCTCTCCGCCTGTTTGGTTTACAGAGTACTACACGTGGAGTTAGATTTTTAGAATGAAGTAAGGGAACAAATTTAAGGAGCAGATTGAGGGGATATTCCTCTTTGATTTCTATTTCCTTACAAAGGTAGTGGAACGATTCTTTTTGTAATTGTGTGTGTCCTTGTGAGCGGAATTTGATATCTTTTTCGGAGACGAGCATCTCCTGGAATCAGATGATTCTAGAGCATGATTATAAATCTTGAATCTCCTCTGTGCATATAGCGATTATTTAACGTTTTTGTTAGGGGAGGGGGGGGCGGTAAAGGATAGGATATTGTTAAGTAATTATATTTTAATTTTGCTTTCAAAAGAGCCCCACGTATGTAACCGCAGGTTCTTTTCGCGTCAAGAGGCTAAAACGAGCTTAAACGCTATTAGAGTCTGGAGAAGCTGTAGGACTGTTTGGCAAGGATTGAATGTGCTATATCTAAGAAGAAGAAAGAAACCAAAGAGAGGAAAATTCGAGAGAGAATTAGGACATAGGAATAGAGAAATGGAAGAAAAGTAAAGAGAGCACGAATTAGAAGATAGAAAGAGAGAAATGGAAAAAAGAAAAAGAGAACAAAGTTTTGAGGAAAAGAACATAGAGAGACAGAAATGTAAGTGAGGAATAGGATTCGGCAACATAAACCCTGACTTAATCGCAACAAAATAGAAACCATTTCTGTCAGTTATAGCACCAAAGCCTCTCAGTCACCATCCATAAATCTGCCAGTATTCAAAGATTATGTGGACTTATGTGCATTCCTCACACATTTTGAGAAGATATTCGAGGTCAATGACTGGGATATTGAAACAAATGGTGTCTCTAAGTTGCACCCACTCCTCAATACGCAACTCAGAGAGATTTTTATTTCCCTTCCCGCCTAAGCAACGATACACTACCCCATCCTTAAATCAGAACTTATATTGGCAGTCAAAATTAACCTCGAATTCTACCGATTAAAATTTTGTCACGCCAAAATCCAGCCCGCCCAGATTTTCCGTAAGTTTAAGTTCAGTTTCCAACGAAGTTTTAATTTCCGGCTAGATTCCGCCCAGATTACCCCTGAATATAAGTCTCTCGTAGATTTCTTCCTTAGGCACCAGGGGATGGCAGCGCTGCCCCGAGAAATCCGTGCATTCGTGAAAGATAAGCGATGCACTACTTTCAAAGAATATATCGAAGATGCGGATGTGTAAGCGGCCAGCCATAATCTGTACCTGAAGGCACCTAAGAAATCACAACCTCCGTCCCACAAATGTAAAAATAATAAATCCCGGTTCCCCCGAAGAACGCTCCCAATTTTGTGAAGATTTTCTGTCCCCTCCAAACTAAAGAACCAACCACTGGCTGAGTCGAGGGACATAAAGCCCCTTATTTTGACTCTCCCTTTTTCAACCTACCCCAGAAGGACCGTCTTTTGTTTATTGTGTGACGTGGAGGGGCATGTGAAATATAACTGCCCACGAAATTCTCAATTCAGATTTCTTCCTAACCACCAAGTCCATCAAATCAGCGCTACCCATTTCCGTTGCCTTCTAGCCCCAAATCTGCCGCAACTCTCTCAAATATAGTCTCCCGGGACAAGAAGTAACTTCCTCTTCAATAAGAGCCGCCCTAGCAGATTTGAGTTCGAATATGCATCTGTGAGTGAATGCCGGATATCCACGCTCGTGATGTTCACTGGCTGTACTTTTATAGTAGTTGTTCAAGGAATTACTTCTCCCAGTAGGCACTAACCATACTAAGTATGCTGTGGTCCACAACTACCTTGGACGAGCGAACCGATGCCCGGCTGTCATCCGATGGTAACTGGAATGCCACTATTTCACTGGATGGGCTAGTAGTCACTGCTGCGATCAAAGTATGTGCCTTGTTGGTAGTCCAGAGCCCCAATATAACCTCTAGTCATTACCTGGGCCCAGGCTCAGAAGACTCCAAATCGTAGCCCTCCGTAACGAAGCCTTTTCTGAAGCACAAAAGGAGTGCGTAACTCTACTGCCCCTTGGGAAAAAAGCGAGGAGTCATGAGCTATGCTCTGCGTGCGGACAAGGGAGGTCTCCTTCATCATTAAGGAAGGCGTACTTTACGGTGCCTGCTTGGATGGGATCAACCCTTTATTCATACCTTGTTTATCCCCCAATCTTACTTCCCCCAAGTCCTCAATCTCGCCCATGATGGTCTGTTGGCTGGTGATTTCAGCTATACCAGAACGGCTCAAAGAATATTTAGATATTTCTTTTGGCACGACGCTGCAAAAGAAATTGCCGTCTTTTGCAAATCTTGTGACATCTGCCAGATGACTGCGGCAAAAGGGCGTATAAGACCTACTTTCCTCCAGAAGAGCTCAATTAATTTAAAAGGCCTCGATTCACCACCCGTCTAGAGAAGGACACTCTTACGTCGTAACCCTAGTAGATTTGGCAACGCTATTCCTCGAATCGGTTCCCCTCAATAAAATAGATAGCATTACAAGTGCAGATGCTCTAATCTCTATTTTCTCCCACGTTGGTATCCCGAAGGAGATCTTGTCCGACAGACGTTGGCAATTCATTTCAGAATTAATGGAATACGTTGACAAGCTCCTCATAATTAAGCCCTTATTTGCAACCCCATCTCACCCCTCCGCGAATGGATTTGTGAAAAATTGAACGATACCTTAAAAGCCGTATTAAAGAAGGTGTGTCATGTTCAGCACCGAGAATGACATCAGTACCTCCCCGTTGCCCAATTCTCTTACAGGGAAATCCCTTATTGATCCCTAGGATTTGCCCCATGTTAGCTCCTTTATTGCCGAAATGTAAGAGGTACCATGAGCATCCTTAACGAGCTATTTGCTAACCCACGCCTGAATGATGAAATAAAATCATCCTACTCTTAGTTATTGGACCTCCACAATTGTCACAAAGAGTTTGCCGACATAGCCTTAAAAAAATGCCGATCTAAATTTAGAAAAAATGTCGCACCTAATTTGACATGAATTCAAAAGAAAGACGATTTAAGCCAGACAAAGAAGTACTCCTTCTTTTGCCCAAGCTCCTCAGCCAATGGGAAGATCCATTCTCCGTTCTCGCGGCTCGTGGCCCCATGGATTTTATTATTAAAATTCCCTCTGTAGATAAGCTGTTGCACGTGAACATGTTAAAGCGATACCTTTGCCGCACCTGAATCAATAATATAGTCCTCCTTAATGAAAAGACAGTGATGAATACCTCTTACCCCTCAGACTCCGTTAACATAGTCCAAACTGTGTGTATTGAGCATGATAATGATTATTTTCCCCCTTATTTACCACTAAATTCAACCCCTGTAGTAGATGTGGATTCCCGAAAATCTGTTAAATTTACGAATCATAGAACCTTCTATTTCAGATTACTGCTTCCCCATCGTTATGGTCCGAAAACTTGACGAGTCTTGCCTGCATAGGCCAGGATCTACACCTATTAGAAGATGCCAAAATTTATTTTGGAAATAGACCTATGTAAGGCCTATTACCAAATTGCGCTGAAGGAAATTGCCCGGAAATATACCGCTTTCCCCACCAAGAAAGGACATATGCAATCTCGGCGCCTTCCATTCGTACTGGTTACTGCTTGCAGTAAATATAACCGAATGATGCGTTGAATATTGCACGGGTTGAATAATGTCTCGTTCTACTTTGACAAAATTTACGCGTCCACCCAGACCTGAGATCAACATCGGATCTCACTTTATCCCTCATAAGTAGGCTCCGTGAGCACAGACTCACCCTAGACCCTAGTAAGTACCACGTTGCGTAGAGCAGAATTATATATTTAGGATTCAGCGTCGGAGAGTCCCAAATTGCGCTCTAAAAGAAAAAGAGAAGGGCCATAATCAGCATGCCCCTCCCGCGTAAGAAGAAGCAGTTACGCTCTCTCATGGGCTCTACGTCTTTTTAACTGTGATTCGTCCCAAATTTAGCTTCACTCACTGCTACCCTTTGCACCCTGCTTTAGAAGAAGTCGCTCGATCCCCTTCCCTGTAACTCCAAAGCTACCGCCTATTTTCATAAGTTGAAAGACCAGCTTGCCTCCGCCCCCATCTTAAGGCTCCCAAATCCAAACAAGCCATTTGACATTCGAACCGACGCGAGTAATGATGGCATCGGGTGTGTACTTCTCCAATATGGAGAGGACGGCGAAAGTCACCCTGTTGCTTACGCCAGCCGGAAGCTCTCGGTGCGAGAAAAGAAGTACTCGGCTATCGAACGTGAATCTCTTGCGATTGTTTGGAATGTAGATAGATTTTGCATGTATTTAATAGGAAAGGAATTTACTGTAGAAATTGATCACCGCCTTTAGCCTATCTAAAGAACTCTGAAGGTCAAAATAGTCGTTTGATGCAATTGAGCTTGCTCCTCCAAAAATATAAATTTTGTATTCTTCATATTCAAAGAAGTGTCAAAGTCCTAGCAGATAGTCTCAGTAGAAACCCTGTAGACCCCATAGTTAAAAAAGAAATGCTTAGAACAAATTATTCTCACTTTGTACATAAAAGTTAGTGGGCGATTCTGCGGACTCACGTTAAACCCTTTTACCCCTTTACGTGAATATATAAGGGGGGGCATATTTTATGACTTTTCTTATTTATCATTATCCATCTAAATTATTTTTCATCTTAAGGTTTTCCGTATTTGCATCTATGTATTATTTCTAGACTGAAGATGCCCCTTGAAATATTGACTCCATTGATCTGACTGAAGGTCGATGCTGGGGAGATGCCACTCGCTCTGCGCCGCGTGCAGTGCATCACTCGCCTGTACGCGTGAGCCCGGCGCCTCCCTCAGTCGCCAACAGCTCTCACTGCATCTGCAGCTGATCTCGATGGTGCCTATGCCGCCGAGAGACGCCAGTCATACCCTAAGCCCTTTGGGTTTAGGGCCAGGAAACTCCTTCGAGAGGTAGATATAGCTCTCGGGCCGGTGGCGCCCCTGGTTCTGCCCAGGACGCCACCCTGGAGGGTACCACATTTGGCTATTTGTCGCCACGCCTCTGCTCCCAAAGCTTGTACTGCGCCGGGAGTATTGCGTTCGACCTTTTTGGAGCACACATCGTGTCACGCTGGTACCGTGCCAGTGTATACGGATGGCTCCAAGTCCCAAGAGGGGGTCGGCTTCCACGCCGTATCCCCTCTGTTTGAAGTCAGCGGGGCTCTACCAGGCGCTGCGTCTGTCTTCACGGCCGAGCTGGTGGCAATACACCACTCGGTACGCGAGATTACTCGACGTGCCCGGTTCCGAGACCAGATTGTGATCTATAGCAACTCACAAAGCGCCCTGAGTGCTCTCGGGGCATTGGAATCTCCGCATCCCCTGGTTCGCGAAATCCGTGACGCCACGGTTTTGGCGAGCCGGGCAGATGTCGAGATTATCTTCTGCTGGGTTCCTGGACATGTAGGAATTGCGGGGAATGAGCGCGCCGATGAGGGCGCCAAAGAGTCCGCGAGGACTCTGCGACCGGACCAGCGTTTCGCTCTTCCTCACACTGACTACATGGCAGGAATACGGGCAGCTCTTCGGACTACTTGGCAAAGAAGATGGGAGACGGTCGAGGGGAACTTAAAGTTGCGTGCCATTGCGCCGCGACTGTTCCCATGGACCTATCCCCCAATGCCGCGGCGGCTTCAGGTTGCTTTCTGTCGTCTTCGAATCGGACACACTCGTGTGACGCATCGTTACTTGGTGGAGCGCTCGCATGTGCCCTATTGCAACGACTGCGTCGTTCCCCAGACTGTTCGGCATATTCTTGTCGAATGTCCCAGTCTGGGTGATCTTCGCGCACGATACCTGTCTCGGTACCGGGATGGGCGGGGTCGCTACCGCCTGTCCCTTGTACTCGGGACGAGTGCGTGCACCATGACTGGTGGACTTATTGACTTTTGGGGGGAGGCCGGCCTTCTCCCCTTTATTTAAGGTTCCTTTTTTTTGTTATAGTTTTGTTTTAGGTTGCACTCTCCTGCACCGGGGTGAGGGGGACCTCCCCCCGCTGCCGGAGATTGCTTCGATTGTTAAGTTTTTCCAATTTATATTGATTGTTAAGTTTTCATATTTTAACTTTAAAGTAGCCTAATTCTAGGCTGTCGTGTTTTTCGGCGACTTATGCCCAAGTGGGTAGTTGTCAGATGGGCTCTATAAAAAAAAAAAAAAAAAATGATCTGACTGACTCTTGTATTCTTCTAGGCTGAGATTCTTTCTTCTTTAAGTTGGCTGGGTTAATTCTTGATCTTCTTTTTCTTGATGCATCTTTCTTTTTAACAAAGATGTGATAATAACTTCTAATTCTGACGACGTGATGACTTCTTGATGATTCTTGACGATTTTGATGGGATGAGATGAGTTGAGACGAGTTGAGACGAGTTAGCCCTTGAAAGTCGTATTTCCTTGAACTCCGTTTTCTTTGAGCGCGGTTTTCTCTTGAGTCGATTTCTTGGTCCTTCTGGATTAGTTAGTCCTTGAAGCATTCTCCGTTTTATTCGAGAATTTTCTTCGTAAAAATTTTGGGACTGTATGGGATCGATCTTGTGTCTTTGCATCCCGATGCAATCACTCTACCGTTACGACACGGGTTAGTCTGTTCTGACTTGGTAATTTAATGGGCTATTTGTATTCTCGCTTTTTGTAAGGAAGTTTTTCTCTTATACATCTTCGCACCCCTACAAATAATCCCACATTTTATCCTAGCCACCTGATATCCATCTCTCGACTCTTTAATTGGATTCCCCAGTGTTTACCAACATTTTTACTGTCTGACCAAGTCCCATATTTTGATCGCCGTTAAACTGATTAGTATTTGATTTATTATTTTATTGGGAGCAACATTATTTTCCCATTTCTTTGCCTTTGTAGACATTCCCATACCTAGCATTATTATTGTAATTAAAGTTTAATTTTGTTTTTAATCTTTGAATTACCTCGAATAAAACCTGGTTTTTAAATCTTCCCCTTTGGCCAACCATTAATCTCCTCACACACTCACCTCTTATTAGATCTGTGCAGCTTAGTCTATCTATCTGTCCAACTACAACGTAAGTAGACTGTATTCTATGCAGCGAAGGTATCCACTCACAAATACCACGACACTTCGTTCGGAGAAAAATTACTTTTATTGTTAAAATTTATGAATCTTTTGTAAGATTTCGGAGAATTTTATGGGTTTCTCATTACTATGAAATAATGTTCGTATATTTTTTATTCTTTTTTATTTTTATTTCACGTTACAGTAATATTTAACTTAATTTAATATTGCTCGTAATGGTTAAACTAGACACAATATTTACAAGGTCTACCTGTCTATGTTGGTAATTTCGTTTCAACTTGTGATTTGCAACAAATTCATTTTTCTCGATCCCATATCTCCTCCACCTCTTTCTCATTTGACTCTTCTTTCCTGAGTAAGTGAAACGGTCCCCTTGCCTCAAAATTGTCCCCTCACTTAAAACAATCCCCTTCACTTAAAATAGATTCCTTCCTCTTTTGACAAATGAAAATCTTCAGATCGTGTCTTCCTCCGTGATATGGCATTTAGTCTCATTGGATTTATCTCTAGATTTTTGAGGGTGCTTACCTTTGTCTGGGAGAAACCAGGAGTTTGATTGGAACTACCAACTAGTCTCATAGGTCTGAAGAAGAATTATATCTTTCAAGGAATTTACCATTGAATTTACGATTCTAGGTAAATTTAAGCAAGTCTATAAACACATCTTTGCCCCATAAACTTTTGAGTATGATGAGAGATGACATCTAACTCGGATTGTAAAAGGAAATTCATCCTTGGAGCGACTGAGGTAAAGATTTACAGGTAAGAGACTGTAGTGAATTCTTAAGGGACGATATTAATGAAGAAAGACCTTCTTTATGCTCCCTGTAGATAGGACTTTTACTCTAAAATAAATTTATTGAGGTCTAATTACTAAAGATTTACCAAAGATAATTTTACATCAGGATTATCCCTCTTTGTAAAAATAAATATCAGCCATTTACTGAGTAATGTGTGAATAATGGCCTCTAATTTTACTTTTCAATGAGGGACGTTGATGCTAAATTAACTGCATTCCATATCTAAGTTATTAAAGTTATTAATGTTCCACTTGTCTATGAATGAAAATGTAAAATAATAAAAAAGACAATTGAAAATTTTTTTATGGTGGCTATTAGATTGTTTTATTTTCATACAGCCAATTGCCTCTCATGTTGAGAAAGCGCCACGCAGAGACTTCTAAGGGGAATAAATAACATAGTCGGCAGAAAATGAAAACTAGTATAATCACCACACTCTAGAAAGAATAGTTGAAAGAATAAATGTGTAGTATGAAAAGTTATATTTGAGTAACAGCTCTATTCTAAACAACAACCAACGGAAAACACCGAATAATATCCCAGCTGTTCTTATATGAGAAATTTAAATTGCATTCAAAACAAATATAGAGAGGCTGAGCACCAGATCTGCCCAACATTACTTTGTACTGGTTAAAATATACTGGAGATTTTAGTGTGGACACACTATCTTTCATCTTTCCCGAACGTCTCAGGAAGACATGATTCCGGAGAACTAACACATAACCATTATAATAATTTTTCCGAGTAAATCGACATTCCAAACTAATCAGCAATTACTCGTGACGCTATATACTCTACAAACATTAATACTAAGAACTGCAAAACCAGCTAGATGACCACAATCAATAAAAGCAGACTTTTCAGGCATTGACCAATTAAATACTATCAATAAGACAATACTTGGTATTCGTACAATATCAGCTGCGATCATAGCAACCTAGAAGAATCATTATAGACATCAGCTCTACTTAATATTATACAATATATATACAAATTTGCAGAACCTACATTAAATTGCATAATATTTCCGACATCTGTCAATTACAGAATGGTGTAAGACAAGGAGATACCATTTTTTCGAAATTATTCAAATCTTGAATAGAAGAATTTTGTAGCATAGAAAACTAGGAAAACAAAGCCAATAAGATTGTTGGGTAATGCCTGAATCATCAAAGCATCTCAAGTGATATTTGAGTCAGAATAGGTAATCTACGAAATGAAAATGTTTCCGCCTAAAAATAAATTTTGGAGGGAGAAAATTCATGCCAATTAAAGCAGAAGTCCACATTATGGATATGAAAATTGACAACAAGCAAAGTGAAATGGTTGACAAATATATCTATTTGGTTAATCAAATTGCAGTGCTCCGAGATAAGATTTAGAAAGCTTGTACTGCGCCGGGAGTATTGCGTTCGACCTTTTTGGAGCACACATCGTGTCACGCTGGTACCGTGCCAGTGTATACGGATGGCTCCAAGTCCCAAGAGGGGGTCGGCTTCCACGCCGTATCCCCTCTGTTTGAAGTCAGCGGGGCTCTACCAGGCGCTGCGTCTGTCTTCACGGCCGAGTTGGTGGCAATACACCACTCGGTACGCGAGATTACTCGACGTGCCCGGTTTCGAGACCAGATTGTGATCTATAGCAACTCACAAAGCGCCCTGAGTGCTCTCGGGGCATTGGAATCTCCGCATCCCCTGGTTCGCGAAATCCGTGACGCCACGGTTTTGGCGAGCCGGGCAGATGTCGAGATTATCTTCTGCTGGGTTCCTGGACATGTAGGAATTGCGGGGAATGAGCGCGCCGATGAGGGCGCCAAAGAGTCCGCGAGGACTCTGCGACTGGACCAGCGTTTCGCTCTTCCTCACACTGACTACATGGCAGGAATACGGGCAGCTCTTCGGACTGCTTGGCAAAGAAGATGGGAGACGGTCGAGGGGAACTTAAAGTTGCGTGCCATTGCGCCGCGACCGTTCCCATGGACCTATCCCCCAATGCCGCGGCGGCTTCAGGTTGCTTTCTGTCGTCTTCGAATCGGACACACTCGTGTGACGCATCGTTACTTGGTGGAGCGCTCGCATGTGCCCTATTGCAACGACTGCGTCGTTCCCCAGACTGTTCGGCATATTCTTGTCGAATGTCCCAGTCTGGGTGATCTTCGCGCACGATACCTGTCTCGGTACCGGGATGGGCGGGGTCGCTACCGCCTGTCCCTTGTACTCGGGACGAGTGCGTGCACCATGACTGGTGGACTTATTGACTTTTGGGGGGGAGGCCGGCCTTCTCCCCTTTATTTAAGGTTCCTTTTTTTTGTTATTGTTTTGTTTTAGTTTGCACTCTCCTGCACCGGGGTGAGGGGGACCTCCCCCCGCTGCCGGAGATTGCTTCGATTGTTAAGTTTTTCCAATTTATATTGATTGTTAAGTTTTCATATTTTAACTTTCAAGTAGCCTAATTCTAGGCTGTCGTGTTTTTCGGCGACTTATGCCCAAGTGGGTAGTTGCCAGATGGGCTCTATAAAAAAAAAAAAAAAAAAATTATCTGACTGACTCTTGTATTCTTCTAGGCTGAGATTCTTTCTTCTTTAAGTTGGCTGGGTTAATTCTTGATCTTCTTTTTCTTGATGCATCTTTCTTTTTAACAAAGATGTGATAATAACTTCTAATTCTGACGACGTGATGACTTCTTGATAATTCTTGACGATTTTGATGGGATGAGATGAGTTGAGACGAGTTGAGACGAGTTAGCCCTTGAAAGTCGTATTTCCTTGAACTCCGTTTTCTTTGAGCGCGGTTTTCTCTTGAGTCGATTTCTTGGTCCTTCTGGATTAGTTAATCCTTGAAGCATTCTCCGTTTTATTCGAGAATTTTCTTCGTAAAAATTTTGGGACTGTATGGGATCGATCTTGTGTCTTTGCATCCCGATGCAATCACTCTACCGTTACGACACGGGTTAGTCTGTTCTGACTTGGTAATTTAATGGGCTATTTGTATTCTCGCTTTTTGTAAGGAAGTTTTTCTCTTATACATCTTCGCACCCCTACAAATAATCCCACATTTTATCCTAGCCACCTGATATCCATCTCTCGACTCTTTAATTGGATTCCCCAGTGTTTACCAACATTTTTACTGTCTGACCAAGTCCCATATTTTGATCGCCGTTAAACTGATTAGTATTTGATTTATTATTTTATTAGGAGCAACATTATTTTCCCATTTCTTTGCCTTTGTAGACATTCCCATACTTAGCATTATTAGTGTAATTAAAGTTTAATTTTGTTTTTAATCTTTGAATTACCTCGAATAAAACCTGGTTTTTAAATCTTCCCCTTTGGCCAACCATTAATCTCCTCACACACTCACCTCTTATTAGATCTGTGCAGCTTAGTCTATCTATCTGTCCAACTACAACGTAAGTAGACTGTATTTTATGCAGCGAAGGTATCCACTCACAAATACCACGACACTTCGTTCGGAGAAAAATTACTTTTATTGATAAAATTTATGAATCTTTTGTAAGATTTCGGAGAATTTTATGGGTTTCTCATTACTATGAAATAATGTTCGTCTATTTTTTATTCTTTTTTATTTTTATTTCACGTTACAGTAATATTTAACTTAATTTAATATTGCTCGTAATGGTTAAACTAGACACAATATTTACAAGGTCTACCTGTCTATGTTGGTAATTTCGTTTCAACTTGTGATTTGCAACAAATTCATTTTTCTCGATCCCATATCTCCTCCACCTCTTTCTCATTTGACTCTTCTTTCCTGAGTAAGTGAAACGGTCCCCTTGCCTCAAAATTGTCCCCTCACTTAAAACAATCCCCTTCACTTAAAATAGATTCCTTCCTCTTTTGACAAATGAAAATCTTCAGATCGTGTCTTCCTCCGTGATATGGCATTTAGTCTCATTGGATTTATCTCTAGATTTTTGAGGGTGCTTACCTTTGTCTGGGAGAAACCAGGAGTTTGATTGGAACTACCAACTAGTCTCATAGGTCTGAAGAAGAATTATATCTTTCAAGGAATTTACCATTGAATTTACGATTCTAGGTAAATTTAAGCAAGTCTATAAACACATCTTTGCCCCATAAACTTTTGAGTATGATGAGAGATGACATCTAACTCCGATTGTAAAAGGAAATTCATCCTTGGAGCGACTGAGGTAAAGATTTACAGGTAAGAGACTGTAGTGAATTCTTAAGGGACGATATTAATGAAGAAAGACCTTCTTTATGCTCCCTGTAGATAGGACTTTTACTCTAAAATAAATTTATTGAGGTCTAATTACTAAAGATTTACCAAAGATATTTTTACATCAGGATTATCCCTCTTTGTAAAAATAAATATCAGCCATTTACTGAGTAATGTGTGAATAATGGCTTCAAATTTAACTTTTCAATGAGGGACGTTGATGCTAAATTAACTGCATTCCATATCTAAGTTATTAAAGTTATTAATGTTCCACTTGTCTATGAATGAAAATGTAAAATAATAAAAAAGACAATTGAAAATTTTTTTATGGTGGCTATTAGATTGTTTTATTTTCATACAGCCAATTGCCTCTCATGTTGAGAAAGCACCACGCAGAGACTTCTAAGGTGAATGAAAAACATAGTCGGCAGAAAATGAAAACTAGTATAATCACCACACTCTAGAAAGAATAGTTGAAAGAATAAATGTGTAGTATGAAAAGTTATATTTGAGTAACAGCTCTATTCTAAACAACAACCAACGGAAAACACCGAATAATATCCCAGCTGTTCTTATATGAGAAATTTAAATTGCATTCAAAACAAATATAGAGAGGCTGAGCACCAGATCTGCCCAACATTACTTTGTACTGGTTAAAATATACTGGAGATTTTAGTGTGGACACACTATCTTTCATCTTTCCCGAACGTCTCAGGAAGACATGATTCCGGAGAACTAACACATAACCATTATAATAATTTTTCCGAGTAAATCGACATTCCAAACTAATCAGCAATTACTCGTGACGCTATATACTCTACAAACATTAATACTAAGAACTGCAAAACCAGCTAGATGACCACAATCAATAAAAGCAGACTTTTCAGGCATTGACCAATTAAATACTATCAATAAGACAATACTTGGTATTCGTACAATATCAGCTGCGATCATAGCAACCTAGAAGAATCATTATAGACATCAGCTCTACTTAATATTATACAATATATATACAAATTTGCAGAACCTACATTAAATTGCATAATATTTCCGACATCTGTCAATTACAGAATGGTGTAAGACAAGGAGATACCATTTTTTCGAAATTATTCAAATCTTGAATAGAAGAATTTTGTAGCATAGAAAACTAGGAAAACAAAGCCAATAAGATTGTTGGGTAATGCCTGAATCATCAAAGCATCTCAAGTGATATTTGAGTCAGAATAGGTAATCTACGAAATGAAAATGTTTCCGCCTAAAAATAAATTTTGGAGAAAGAAAATTCATGCCAATTAAAGCAGAAGTCCACATTATGGATATGAAAATTGACAACAAGCAAAGTGAAATGGTTGACAAATATATCTATCTGGTTAATCAAATTGCAGTGCTCCGAGATAAGATTTAGAAATCTAATTAAAAATCACACTCGACTGAAAGAATTTTGAAAGCCAAACATCAACTTCCGAAACAAAATGCAACTGCGCCTGAAGAGAAAAGTATACAACCAATGCATAATTACAACTTGGAATCTGCCAAAAAAGAAACATTAAAAACTTACAAGAACACAAATAGCCGATGAAAGCCCTATGAACGGCTTAACTCTGCGAGAAAGAAGATTATTCACTTAGAAACGTGAAAAAACAAACTTCCTGTTATAGTGCAAGTTATATGAAGTTTAATGCAAGGCTAGGAAAGTCATCACGAAAGATTCCAAGACAATTGATGAACAAGAAATATTGCCAATTTAATTCCACATGGTATATTAGAACAAAAACAATAGGGAATGATTATCATCCGAATATAGCAAAAAATCGAAACAAATTGCTCATAATCGATAGAAAATCAGCAAAATGAGAAAAGGTTTTCTCATCAATTTTCCATAATAAAGCATAGAGAGGACGTTTTTTTTCTTTGAAATTGATAATTTACTTTGAGGTTTAGTCAATGGTAAGAATGAAGCGCAAAGACTAACGTTACATTAAGTATGAGGCATTTGCTCCATTGTCATTCATGCCCTTCTGATAAATAAAGAGGGTATAATTTGGCCCCCTGCGGCTCAAAACGAAGAATTCGATTGAAGTAGAGATTGTTATTAATTGATTGGTCGTTGTCTAACAGTTCTTAATGGAAAACTCCTTCTTTATCCCACATTACACGCAACGCGATTGATCGTTTTTAGATTAAGTACTCCTCTCGGCTGTTGAAAATTTTGCTTCCTCTACTGATCAACAAACGCTTGCGTTTATCATTATGAAAAAGGATCCACTTTTCATCACTAGTAACAAACCTGCCCATATATTATGCCTGAAGGAGGCGTGATAGCAATGCTTCAAAGCAAGCAACACGCTTTTTGCAGATTCGCCATGGACAGTTACTGCAAGGCCCATTAACCAATCACTAGAACTTTTATAATCCTCTTAGGTTGGCGTAGAACAGTCGTATGAGTACCCTCACATTGTTTTGTAGGTTCTGTTGAAGTTTCTGCAGGATTAGTTCCAACTCTTCGGAATCTCGTTCGACGTTATTTTGGTCCGTATTTACACTGAATTCCCCAATTTGGAAATGGGAAAAACCACCTTCGCCAAATTTTTGTATTTACTGCATCATCACCATAAGTGCTCTGAATAGATTTTGTGGCTGCACTTAAATTGACACCTTTACGAACATTATAGAGTTAAACATGTCCCTTTTGATCTTTGGATGGGAGGAAATAAGGCTGAATACTGAAAAAGATTATGAACAACATTCTTTTTATAATCTGAAAGAAAATGTATATATTACGTAAGTCGTTCACGTGATCAATGGAAACTTGGATAAATTTCTTGCTTAGGAAAGTTCAATCACATTACCTTAGGCACAAATAAAATTCTTCTTTAGGGAACTCCCCCAGCAATATTGGCAAACGATGACCAGCCAGGGAAGGTTGCAAAGAGCTCAGTCTGAAATGAGAGCTTTAAAGTTAAGAAACTTAATTTTCTAAGTGCAGAGTCAAGACCTATGTAGGAACTTTGTAATCACCTTGACCTGAAGGATAACAAAGAAAAAGCATGATCCGCAATGGTTCTCAACATTCACTTAGGAAATGTGCCATTGTTAAATAGAAAGAAACTGATATTATCCCCTTTGAATTGATTAAAGTACCAGGAAGGGGAGAATTTATTTCATCCCACCCATATAATAAAGATTACTCTGAGCTAAGTAAACATCTTACCCTTATCTATGTTTATGATATTTGGCAAGCATTAAAAGTTTACACATTACTCACTACTTACTTTAAATTTCTTCCTCACAAACATGCATGGAAAGCTGTTTAAGGGAGAGAACCGAACCTTGTCCAGGAGGGTGGTTGTTTCACCACGTATGTAGAAAGATTACTGTACAAGCTGTATATATGTGCCTTGTATGCTTGGAATATATCCTTTTACTGTAAAATATCACCACCAAAATAAAGAAGCAATGATATAAATACTAAGCCACTACTGCCTTGCCCTAAGAGAATTATTTTTCCTGCTTTTTTTAAGTTCTTTGGCACCTGTCGTGGTAAAACCACTCTATACCAGGCCCTACTCCTATATTATGTGGGGGATTACTTAATCACCTACTGCAACGCGAACCGTTGAAAGACCGTTCGTAGGGATTAATGACCGACCAGGAGGTCACACTTGAGGCGTTGGGTTTCAAATCCTTAATAATCATACTCAGTGCATAAATGGTTGGCGAGATTGACTTGAATAGGCCGAGAATATCGTTCAAGGTTAGTTAAAAATGAAACAACGAAAATATAACTTAATTTACAAAAATAAAAATAAGAATAATAATAGGCAAAAAGGAATTATTTAAATTAAAATAGTCTCTTAAATAATTATTATGAGGAGGTATTTCCAAATAGAATTAATTGATTAATGTTACTAGGCTTAGATCAAAAGGGGGAACTTGGTAATACTAATAAAGGAGGGAGTTTCACCCTTGAGGGTCGGTGACTTCGAGGAAGGTTCTTCTTGCCACGAGGCAAGTGGGGCACGATCTGATGAGGCAAGTGGGGCACGGTCCGAATTAGGCAGGTGGGGTACGATCCGACCTAACCTTACGATGAAGTTAGGCAATATTTATAGATGAGGCTCGACGGATAATGTGGGATTACTCGTAGTTCCACTGGAAAAGGAAACTTATTTTCCTCAAAGGTAATCGATGAGGAGTTAGTTCGGTTCGATTAAACCAATGGAGACTGTTGGGCAAATTCTTAGGCTTGCCGATCAGAGAAGATACCAATTGACTAGAGTAGAATCACGGCGGAGAAGGTCTTGCTGTCTGAAGAACGCTCACGGGACTTAAGACTTGAGACGATGAGAAGAATCAGGATATGTGGGCTGAACTCCTCGAAATACAGAACAACCCGAGTATCTGTATGCCCGATTCTAAGGCGGCAGGGGGAGTTTGGATAAAGGATTCACAAGCTCTAGAAATCTTAATCGATTTATCATTTAGAAGAGAGGTGCGAAGAAAAACGGCTCGTCTTCGGCTCGTCACTGGGGGGGAGGAGGCTTGGGCGAGTTGGCAGGATTCGGGAATATTTCCCCAATGCGCTTAGGAGTATAAAATTCGGTAATGTTCGAACAGGAAATGTCATTCCTCGTGGTGGGATACAATTGCACGTGTTCTCCGATAAAGTGTGTGTGTGTGTGGCAGGGGGGGGGGGCAGAGGTTTTTCTTTTACACCACCAACGTCGTTGTATAGCCTTCTAATTGTCGAAAGGAGTCCAAATTAGCATAAGAACATTAATATATAACTTTCACCTATTTGACAATTATCATCATCATCATCACTAACTATAATTTTATAAGGGGATTTAAAAAAATATTTAAATAATAATTTCATCTTAGTTTTGTTATGACATGTTTTTATATCAAAGTTATTTCTAATAATTCTTTTATCACTAACTCTATAATTTAAGAACTGGATTTTGGGAAGTATTTGAATAATAGTTTCATTTTAGTTTGGGTATGACTTAATTAGATTTTAATTTTTATCAAGGTAATTTCTAAGAATTTCTTTAGAGTTTGAAAAAACAAAATAGTTTAGTTCAGATAAAAAAATGTGATTATCCGATGCTTTTTAATGATTTAAAAGAAAATGACTTACAATTGGTGAAGTTCAAAAAATTTATTAAAATTTAAGTAACGCTGCTTTTTATATTAACCTATAATTATATTTTAGCCAAGAGATATTTTGAAAGGGGAGAAATTTAGTTTCGAGTTCCTTTTTAGAATTATTATAATGGGCGATGTTCAGAAAATTTCTACAAAAATAACCATGGCTGCTTTTTTTTAGTTTATTAACCTGAACTATGGTATCTAGGCTATTAAATTGGAATAGGCTAGTAAGTGTAGGCTAGCTATTTTTGCTAGGGTATCTTTCTTACTAACTAGGATTAGTTTAGTAAGGCTAGCAGGGCTATTGACTAGGCATAGGCTAGTTATACTATTAATTTTTACTAGGCTATCTATATTAGTAACTAGTACTAGGTAAATATGGCTAGGAGTACAGGTCTATTAACTTTCTCAATAGTGTCTAGGCATTTAAATAGGAGTACTATTAGTACTATTCCCCTAGGATACTAATTAGGAAACAGCTGCCTATTCTATTAGCTAGAAGTAGGCTGTCTAGGCTATTTATAAGGACTAGACTGGATTAGATATCACATATGAGTATGCTAGATCTCCAATTAACTAGCACTAGGCTATCTAAGATATTGACTAGGGTTAGACTATTAGGTATATTAACTTAACAGGAACGGCTTGCTGAGCTTTTAATTAGGTATAGGGTAACAATACTATTTTATAGGACTAGGCAATCTAGGCTATTTAATACTATTGTAGCAGATCCATTAACTAAGGCTAGTCTGAAAGATCTATTAATCAGAACTAAGTTAGTAGATTTTCTATCTACGACTAAGATAGCATTGGTATTAACTAAGATTAGGCTAGTAAGGATAATAACTAGGACTAGATATGTATGCCTATTAACTACAAAGAGGGGATCGCGTTATTAACTAAGACTAAGGTACTTAGGCTACTAAATATAGTACGCTCGATAGGCTATTGCCTACGCCTAGTCTTGGTAAACTATAAATAGGTTTATGCGAACTATGCTATTTCCTATGAATAGGCTAGAGGTTCATTATTTAGGACTAGGCTAGCTATAATATAAACTAGGAATAGGCAAGCTAGCCTATTAGGTAGAACTATGATAGCTAGGATTTTAACTTAGACTAAACTGGACTAAACTATGACTATTCTATCTAGAACGTTAACTAGCACCTAGTTAGTAAATTGAATATATTAGCGAGGTTCTAAACTAGGATGTGGTTAGAAGAGTTAATATCTGGGACTAAGCTAGCTAATCTATTAACTTAGCTTATTCTAGCTAGGATTTAACTAATACTATCCTTGCAAGGGGATTACTTAAGAGTAAACTAGCAAAGCTTTTAACTATGACTGTTCTCGCTAGACTATTAACCCACACAAGGTTAGGAGGGCTATTTACTATTACGATGCTAGCAGAGATAGTAACTAGACTAAGGCTCTGTAAGCGTTAGTCTAGGCGTACGAAGCTTTTCAGTAGGACTAGGCCAGGGTGTTCGCGCAAATAACCAAGCGACCTTTAACTTGTTTAACAGAGTAGCATCGTCAACATTGTTGCGGCTGACATCTAGGGAATGTCTTACGTGACGGCCCAAGCTCTCTCCAATTATCCCACGATCCCAATGGCTGGAGGAGGATAAGCGGGTGGATGTCTTCAACTTTGTTTGACTTCCTATAAACTTTAAAGGGACGCCTCTTCTTTGCTCTTGCGCTTCAAAATTCAAGAGAATCAAATAATAATGCGACCGCTTTAAAGGTTTAGACCACCCCGATGTGTCCCCGAACCCCACCACAATTATTCTCTTGTTTTTATACAATTTACTTTCACACCTAAGGTCTTCTTTGACCCCCTGCCCCCTTTCCACATGGTTTCCTTATCCCAGTGTGACTAACCTAACACCTCAAAAAAAGAACCTCTTTCATCGGCTATTTTAACATTCAGTCCTGGTTTCGCTGATTTACTTCTTTAAATACAATTCTAAAAATAAAAAAAATAAAATAATAATGAACGAAAAAGTGAAATTTTGGCCGAACGAACGCAAATTTAAGAAAGCCTTCAAGTAACAAATTTCTCAAGGAAGATCGTAAGCTAACCTCGATATTCTTGTAAATCGAATTGTTGTTCGAAATTCAAAGACTCTTCCACAAGGAGAAATGTTTCAAAAAAAGACAAATTCGGTGCTACTTCTCAAATAATCTGAAGTGGCCATTTGTAATTCTTTGGGTTTTAAAAAATTCATAAAATTTCGATAATTATATTTATTTCCGAACTTCACCATTTTGTTTTTTGGTATTATAAAAGAATTTTTAGAAATAACTTGCTAAAAAAACATAAGTCATAACCAAACTAAGATGAAATTATTATTCAAATACTCAACAAATTCCCTTCTTAAATTATAGAGTTAGTGATGATATGGGACTTTATAAAGTTTAAACGCTTTGGAAATGTTATAAGTCTGGGGCGAAAGCTAAGTAATATTATAAAATTAAAAATAATATAAAAAAAAATGGTTTCTTGAAGCTTCAAGAATTTGCCAAATATATTTAAAGTTATATAATATCGAAGCTGATTTACTTTATTAAATATATTTTGTAAATCTTACAAAGCGGTATCGACTTTAAAACGCATATAATAGTTTTTTTCATACTTTTGTTAATTATGACATTTTAATTAATTGTTGCGGTTTTCCGGTATCTTTTATCATAGAGAAATCTTTCTTTTTTTTTCCTTATTTCCAAACCACCAAATTTACCTAATGTAGGAGGAAAAAAACAATGGAAATAAACGTAGAGCAAGGAAATTGGATAATAAATAGGGTAAGTAGGCAGCGAAATTCGCGAACATATATCGTATCGACTACGAGCCGTAAGCTTCTTTTTATCAATATGTTTGTATTTAAACAAGTAAACAATATTTTATCCACTGCATTTAAATAAAAGAAATATGTAGCGCGAAAGATCAACTAGAATCCCAAATAGTATGAATAGTGTGCATGAGATGCAGGAAGGAGTAGATTCTGAAGAGTTCTTCTAGACACACCATTTTTGTTCTCAAACTGGTCGTCATCTTCACCGTATCTGATTTTACAATATTTCAACAAACCTTTTGACATATCACACGAGCAATGCAAGTTTTGCCTCAACCGAAATAGTGCTATTGTTTTCTCAGCTAAATTTATGTTTACAAAATTAAAACCACATTTAACAAGCTTTTTTTAATTCACATATTTGTATTTTTCTCATTTCAGGTTTTAAACTTTCAATCAATGGTATGAGAAAGGGAGAAGGACCAGAAGTGTCTTTCCTACCTCATTGTCCTATTAACGACAACTCATTATGCAAAAAACACCTAAGATTTTAGTTTAAATAGAGGAAATGCGTTAGATTACATTTAATGAGTAAAAATTGTTACTTGCAGATATTTCGCATCATATAAATTTAGTTTCTGCCTAAAATGAAAGGTTGAAGATTGCTGATCAAAACTAATTGCCTCGCTCTACAGAATGCGGGGAATCATTTCTTTTACGCATACAAGTTATGTTGGAAGAATTTTATTGTTATGGTTAGTTGCAAGGAAAATCAATGAATGGAGGAATAATCCCGAGTGTGAGAATCGTAAGAATTGAAAAAAAGGGGAATGAATTTCATTAAAGGAGAACAACCATATAAAAAACAAGCAAATTTGTAAAAAAAGGGAACTCCTTACCCAATTAAAACCTTATCCAAAAGTATAAATAAATGGCACTATCGAATAGCCAGAGCAGACAAAATAAGATGAAATACTTAAAAATGTTAATCTTGATACTACCTAAAACACTGGAAGAAAAAGATTAATGTTATGGAATAATCATACAAACTGAATATGGGTAAAACAGAAACCAATAGGCTTGTTCATTAACCCATCGACTTCCTCATATCTCAACGGCAATTTTATAAAGGAGACGACTTTCCTTCGAGAATCTCAATCTGAACTTGCAAAAGACCTTCTCCAAGGTGTCTTGAAGAAGAGTCGGGTCTCTTTACTTTTAACCGCCCTTGCTTAAGCGCTTTTACTTGCATTTTCTTCTTATAATTAATGATGGCATAGTAATTCATTTCATTTATCATAATTTAAAAGTAATTAACTTGTATATTTCGAACACTAATCTTAATTTACTAAAGCTGCATTTCATTCTTAAACAAACATAACAGAAAGTCAGCCATTATTAAGACTCTTCTTTCTTATAACAAATCTTTCACGCTAAAAGCTTTTGTTTCTATACTTGTCTGCGAGTCTCCCTCGTGTTTCTTTAATGGCCTCTGCCAAGGCACTTAGTTCCGTTTTCTGTTTCCATAGTTTCGAACCACATTTCTTGGTTTGCGATTTGGATATGGTCTCTCCTATCTAAAGGGAAATCAAAACACTTCCCCTATTTCACTGGTCGAAAATTTTCATTCATTTATATGAGTATATCCGAATATATAGGTGTGCTATAAGAAGAAAAAAGAGATGTACAGAGCCATAGAGAGAGGAGGATAAAATGAGATAAAAACGAAGATGAAATAAAGAGAAATACCGTAGGCAAATTACATAAATTTGGAATAACCTTATCACGGCTTGGCTCCGTGAACGAAGATTTATGAAAGGAAGTAACAGGTCACTCAGGTGGTGATGGCCAATGCAAGCCAGGGATATGTGAATGCAGCCATCGCTTGCTAAGTCTGTTCTGGATTTGCTGCTTTATTGGCCCAGATGCGTGTGTTCTTGATTTGCTGTCGCATCTCACGGATGCTACTGTTCGGATTATCTGCTGCATTGCAAGAACGCAAAAGGGTGCTATTAAAGGCTTCAAATAAGACAATGAGGCAAATCTTGTTAATAGAGGAGGGAAGTTATCAATTTATCATGAAAATTTGGGGTAATGAAAATAGAAAGAGAAAATAGATATGAGTTCATGCAAATCAAAAGCATAATCGGTACTCAGCTAATGAACCTTCATAATTTAGATCCACTTACAGGAGTATCTAAAATAAAATATTACAAGGCAGTGGCTTCGCTATTAAGATTAAAATTTAAAATCTAAGAAAAATACCTATGGTTAAATTTTTCTAAATTTTCTGAACTTCGATAATTATAATAATTTGAAAAAAGAACTCCAAACAAAATTTTCCCCAACTTTAAAAATATCACGTTGCTAAAATATAGTTATAGAAGAAGATATATAAGAATAAATTTTCTGAACTTCACCATTTGTAATTCTTTGGGTTTTAAAAAATTTCCAAAGTTTCGTTACTTATATTTATTTCTGAACTTCACCATTTTTTTCAATGATATTATAAAAGAATTATTAGAAATAACTTGGATAGAAAAACATAAGTAATAACCAAACTAAAATAAAATTATTATTCAAATACTCAAAAAAATCCCCTTCTTAAATTAAAGGAGTTAGTGTTGATGATGATGATGATGATAATTAAAGTTAAACGTACAAAGTTATTCGTTATAATCAACACTATAGCGAAATTTTTTTAAATCAGTTCATCAAAACATTTGGTACAAATTTTAGAATTCGCAAAATAAAGATGTTATAATAATTTGTTTAATGATTTGGGTGTCATTTAATCGGATCCCAAAATGCAACACGAAAAATCGTTCTATCAATGGAAAATTTCCTAATCTCGATCGAAAGATTTGAAGTAGAAGTTTGTGGCAAGAATTGAATGATCCTCAGAGAGAGAAAAATCAGCATAAATACACATATCTTTTGATTTATGGAATGAGGCTCAAAATCCTGTTGTGGATTTATACACTATAATCTTTTTCACCTAAACATAAATTAAGCCAGGGATAATGTAATGGAATTCTTAGTTGCTAAGTTTGTAAACAGAATTACATCGTGAACTAAGATGAGCGGCGGCATACCATGGCGGAGTCAATGCCTCTGGTAGACTGTTCCGAATAATAACCGCGTTTTTTCCCTACCTGGAAATCTATCTCGTTTAGAACATTGTTCGCCTATTTCTTATTATGTCCATCTTAGTGCAATTCTCATGGCTGGTGGTTAATTTTGCAAGCAGGTCGCTGACCAGCTTTCGTCCACTCAACCCCACAACCATTTTCCCTGTGAATGAGATGGACGTCCTACTGGCGTGAGGGCAATTTAGGGAAGTCCTCCACTGGGTTGACGTGAGCATTCTGACGGGGCCAGTTGTGCCGCGCTCCCACTCACCATTACCCTTTACTCCACAACTATCCATTTAACCTTTTTTCTACCTAACTTTGTACCTTGAGGAGCTGGTTGCTCTCTCCCGGACCGAGGGCGAATCAGGAAATTTCCGTCACCCGGGTGAATTGAACTTGGGGGGGGGGGGAGGGCTTCCTGTCAGCATTTCTTTTATTTCTATGACGATCCATTTCATCCCTTTGCTTTGATCAAAATTAGGACCCAGGTATGGGCCTAGAAGTGTACCTAGGTGTGCCTAGAGGTGGGCATAGATGAGGTGGGCCTAGATGTGGGGATAGAGGTTGGCCTACAAATGAGCTTAGATAGCGTGCCATATTAAGGAAACAAATCAAAATTGCAGGAAGATAAAGGAAATAAAAATCCACTTAGGACGGTGAAAAACCTGGATAATGGACCGAATCTGTTGTGATATATGTGTAGCAGGCTGCACCCTCACCGAATTTAACACTTTTCAGTCTTTTGTCCGAAAGGAATCTTTTACTTCCTCTTCTCCTGATAACTATTATGAACGACTGAAACATTTCATTACACAAAACAATGCAAAAACAATGGACCTTTCCCAGTCTAACTGCCTTTTATGAGGACAATAAAGGCAATTCTTTCTAACTTTGCTCCTTCACTGGCGCGTCACTCCCTGACATGCGTAATGTGGCTCTCATTCGTAGTAAAAAGCGAAACGTTGTACCTTTTCGGGTGGAATCGCGATGCAAAATCTCATCTTTGTGAAATTGGGTGTCCAATATGTTACCACACGAGATAAAAGTCATTACTGATAATAATCATATTATGGCAGGTATTTACGTTCATATTTCATCGTCTATCATATATATATATATATATATATATATATATATATATATATATATATTCTGTTTATTGCCACTTTTAAACATTTCATGAGGATCGCCAATCATTTAGTACATTATTTTTATTGATTTAATTGAGGTGTCACCAAGTTTGTCCTTGTGGTTTGTTTAAACGGTGTCTATCGCTCTCATTCTATGGTTCTTGTATTGGCGAGTAAGTGTATATGAAAATTGCTCGAACGAATTGGGCGAATGTCGGTATAATTTTATTCTCATATTAGGAACAGGCAATATTTTCTTTTACCATATAAGTTAGTTCTATTCCTCTGCGTATAATTGTGTGAAATGATTTCATCCTGCGGAATATTTTCCCAAATCATTATACCTACGAATATGCATACTTATGAACATTAACGGTAAGAATATATCAATTTTATAGCCCGGAATTTAGATTTTGGTAGTAATCCGTCTATTCCTTTGTCCCTTAGTTTCTTAGTCGGTCTAATTATTCTTTCTTAAGAATAATGATGGATAATTATAAAATTTTGTAGTGAATCGAACCTATTCACTTTCAGAGAGGCCAAAAAATGGGTCTATCGCTGGTTACATGAAGCTTAGTAGTGAATCTGACTTTGAAGGCTTTTGTAAAAGCCTCTTCCAGCCCTGGCATTTTGACACGACATTATTCCTCTGAAAAATAAACATATCAACCAGTTTTCATCAACAGTTGATGGGCGCTCAGTAAGGAAAAGAGTGGGTAAAGTTGATGGTCGCTCAAAAAGGAGAGGTGTGGGGAAAGTTGATGAGCGCTAAATAAAGTAAGGAGGTAGGAAAGTTTATGGGCGCTCAATAAGGAATGCGGCACGTTGATAGGCGCACAATAAGGAAAGAAGTGTGAAAACTGATGGGGCGCAATAAGTAAAGGAGTGAGGACAGTTATTGGACACTTAATATAGTAAGGAGTTAGGAAAGTTGATTTGACCATCATATTTATTTGAATGTTTCATATCTAACATGAAAATTCCGAATTTTAACTGCGATAAATTCAATTAACAAAACTGATATCCTTATGGAAGCTAATTTTCTACCTAAATCTTCAAAATAAGCTATAAAATAACTATTTAAATGTGGTTCATTCGGTAATTCATCCATATAATTATAATTTTAGAGGTTCTTTAGGTCTAATATTGTTATTAATTGAACACTGACTTTGTTCGCCTCGCGTTATGGCTTAAAATAATAAACCCAACTTTACTAAAAAGAAAATAAATTTTTAATGTCAAATCTAAGAAATCATACGAGTTGGTTTCAACTTTTCGTCCAGATCATTGAGCGGGAAGTTAACTTTGGGTTTCAAATATGACAGAATATAATTTCCTATGAAAGACCATTTCATCTCCAGCGTAAGGTAGTTTATAAATCAATTTTACAAAAATTAATCTGTTGTCCTTTAGTGGGAATTCAGACCCTTTCTGTAATTTGTATATTTTGCTAACCCAGGCGAAATACACCTGTCAGATAAGTTTATTTTAATATAAAATGTCTTTAATATCCCAGTATTCTCCTGTGGTTTTGCTTGGCGTGTTTGTGTTAGCTAGGGTGTGCCATTATACTCATATATAATAAAAGCTAAACGCGCTGTTCCTATTTTACTTGCAATGCAGTGAGTCGAAGTTGGTTTGATCATTTGTGCAATGAAACTGCTATTGCATACTCCTTTTCCTGATACCATTCATTAATCACCATTCATTTGCATTCTAAAAGGCCCTTTTGCCATCTTTTGCTGTCTCGTGTTTTGTGTTTCTTTGCCTTGAATTAAAATGGTAATTTCCGCTGCAAATATATTTTTACTTTGGCTGTGCGAAATAAAGGCGAGTCCATTCAACAAGATATTTGGCATCTATCGTGATCATATTGGCGTGTCTATCGAATAATAAAGAACTTTAGGGAAATAGAAAACCTTAGATCCGGTATTTGAGTCTCATCCTCGATTTGTCGTTAAAACGCCTGCGGAAATTTTATGTGTATGCCCGTGTGAGCATTTGTGTGTGTGATTCATTTAATGTGTTCTTGAATTGTTATGAGATAAGCAGCACAAGTCTTATGATTGAAGGGTTTCTATAGGATGTGTGGAAGAGAAGTCACAGGATTTAATGGGTTGTATGAAATATGATTGTAGCAGGGAGTAACGAGTTGCTTTAGCGTATTAAGTACTTTTAGGGAAGTATATACCTGATTTTTCCTTTTCCGCAGCCTATTAAATACGCTTCGCTTTTGAAAGAGCGACCACACTTTATTCGTATGATTTAGAAGTTATCCTAAAAAAATGTACATCAGCTTTTACGCTGAGAATATTGGAAAGGAAGAGAGCCCCGCACTTACACCTACAACCGGACTCGATATTTACCAGTCAGTCCGGTACATAGTGTCACGCACGTGGGAGCGGTAGAGCTCCTCCCAGTCTGCCTCAGGGTGGAAACAATCAAGTAACTCAACCTCGAATTCTCCTTTATATTGACTAAACATCACATTCAAGGTATTTATAACTTCTTTGCCAGTTAAACTCCATAGAAACTACCTGTTTTCTGACGTATCCGAACCGCCCAAAGAACGCATACAGGAGGTGCTAAGAAAGTTTACCCACTAGGGTACAAATCGCTTAGAACCGACTGGTGTGTCTTGTTAGACATCCCATATAGGTAGAAAAGAGAGGGTAAAACCGATGAATTGAATAGACACACGCATCAACGATAAGAGCTCGTGAGCCCGGAAGAAATGCCATCTCCAAAAGCGTAATGTTATGGACGGCCCTAGGAGAGGGACACAGATTCTGTTCTGGGTCAGAGAGTTTTGCTCCGAGTTCTAAAGAGAAATGATATTCGAGGTGGTTATGTCAACACTAAGCGTCTTACTATGCTGACTAGTTAATACAACCTATGGGTACCCAGCAATCTGTCACAGCGACCAAGATTCGGATAAGCAACTCGGGGAGAAATCACGCACGAAACCAGAAGAGATAAATTTACTCCTCAAAGTTACCTTATACGTTTCAGCCCAAAGATCGGTGATACGCTAACGCCTGTACCCTCGGGTACGGCTTGTCAGAGTGGAAGAAATTAAAAAAAGAAATGGATCAATTTTACAAATTCAAAAACAGAGATGGAGGTGAGTCTACTGATCTCGTTAAAATCACTTTCCACACAATGGTCATGACCGCCATACCATCAGGTACCAGAATCATTTTGAAATATACAAAGATATCAGCACCCTGTATTAAAAGCGAGAATTTTGTGTAAATTCAGCTGTGTTTCTTTCGCTACGCCTGAGAGCACCACGCAGCAAGAGACTGCAAGTTTCAAGAAAAAGATTCTTCTGAATCAGCTGGGTTCGAAGCACACCTGGATAGAATGTATAAGTGGGATAGAAAAGAATTGCCTAAGCTGCGGAAACCCTCACCGCACACTATTAGTGTCACATCCTTTAAAAAGATTTATAAGAAAAGAAGAGACAATTCTTAGGAGAAAAACAGAAAGGCAAATATCATATCTGTGCAAGCGGTAAAATACCCACAAAAAGAAAACACTTTCTCTAAGTAGATCAAACAATGAAATTAGACATCAAAATGTGCGTAATTCATAGCCATTTCATAAACGTCGCATAACTGGGGAATTACCGAGTAAAGCTATATAAGATACAATTGCATAACGGAGTGAAACTAAGGTGCCCCCCCACCCCTCCCCTAAAAAAATGACCCGAGGATCCAAAAAGGAATTAAATTAGAAACACTGACTAGATCCCGCTTCAAATCGAGGAATCCTCGATTAACTAGACCTAAAGTGCCTGAACTAATGGAAACTAACAAATCGTCTCAAAAAAAAATGCAATTGCACAGAAAGCGCCTCAAAATAGAGACTAACAAACGAAAGTACAAAAAATTCCACCTGTCGAAACTAGCCTGGACTTAAATATCAAAAAAACATTTTCTTTGCCATCTACACTGCTCTCTAAACTCACAAAATAGAAACAAATATTAGAAGTAATAACTCGAGTCAAATGCAAATAGGATTTCGACTATGATACGCATAAAGTTGATACACTAACAGCGTTGAAACACGGCTCGACTGATATCCGCCCAGACTACAGCTTTACTTATCTCACGATCAATTAAAAACGATCCGGTAGAGTAAGATCACTAAACAGATAAGCAACGGCAAAATCAAAGAACTTAGAGGAATCATAAAATAGATATTAATATAAGATATATAAATAGATTAAAAATATTATCTCTAAATGTAAACGGTTTGGAAGGTAAAATGAAAAGAGTGAATAATATTATCAGAGAAATATATTCACATATCGACTTTAAATCGAATAAACCCACTGCATCAAGTTATATAACTATAATAACCATTTATAGAAAAGAAAGAGATAACGATGTGGTTATTATATTGACGACTGTAGGGCAATTAAGTATGAGGGGAAATTAATAGAGTGGCTGGCTTCAGGCAGCTAACTGCCAGTACCTTGCGATTTATAATTTTAATTAAAGATCTAATTACCTGTGTAGGGAATAAAGATACGAGTATACTACAGAATTTTATGGCGCGGGCAACTCGCTGAGTCTAGTGAGAGAGTTTAATATTATAAAATAGATGGCACAAAATACGCAACCTTTCTAACAATGACAAAGGATGCATACATCCTGGTACATGGAGAATTGTATCATTGGTCCTGACAAGCAGACTACTCAGGCTTAGGTCAAAATCAAGACGATAAGGCGATCATCTCAATGGGAATTCGCACAAGCAGGGAAAAACAACATAATCCCTATATCTTAACCATGGTTTATCGTTGAAAACATAAGAAAATTATGTAGGAATCTAGTATAGCCAATCCTCCTCTACCCGTCATTCATCTACAAATTGCAAGGGGAACGAGGCAAAGGAGGCTCTAAAAATACTATATTATGTGACTAGATAAAACCGCAATTTCTACCGGTGTGAGTACATATCAAAGAATCCTACATAAAATTGCACACATAAAATGGAGGAAGATACACGCTTTTATCTAGGAATAAATATCATACTATATCTAATTAGGGAAACAAAAGATAGCGAAGACGATATTATAGCAACCAGCTACGCACACAGCAAGCTATCGAGCCAATATAGAAATAAACATAAAACCACCGACGAACAAAAGAGAAATGAAAAATATTCTCCTCAACAATCAAATATAATTAACCAGAAAAAGATTTCCTAATAAAGACGATAAGTTAAAAGTATATATATTTTATATATATATATATATATATATATATATATATATATATATGTATATATATATATAATGAAAAAACTCACAAATTGACACGTGAGGAAAGCAATAATATGAAAATTAACCTACAAGAAAATGAAAAGGTGAATCCAAGCACTTTCGCATTACATTTGCAAGCTCATTTTCAAGGAATAGCATGTAAATGCAGAAGAAAACCTTATATAGGGTACAAAGCTACCAAGGGAATGCACATCACATAGTACAAACCAATGTAAAAACACAAAAACAAGACAAAAAAAATACCAATAAAAAGAACAATAGGCAACTAATAACAGACATATGCATCTCTAAAACGATATACACACAAGAACGCCTTGTATATAAATGGATGTGCTGGGTGAAAAAACAAAAAAAACATTTTAAAGGATAATCAAACGAACGAAAACTTTTAGGAATAAGAGTTAATCCACGATCACAGCAGAGACACGTGGTAGGTGAGGCAATGCGTATGATATTACACTAATAAAGAGTGACAACAGGTTACATTATGAAGTTATCTCATTAAGTACAAGTTTTTTTTAAAACGGGGTCGAGTTTAAATAAGCCAGAGGAAATATTTATATTATGTAAGATGCCAATTATTAAACACTCAACAATATTTCTTTTTGTGAAATCAGCGGAATGATAAAGGAATTTGCAGAGTTCCAGTCAATCGAGTGGTTATTTTCAGATTAAGTAAAAATAAAGCGCTGTTTAGTTCACCTCTTCTAATATTATAATTATGTTGGTAAATTCTAGTAGATAAAGAATTTCTAGTTTGCCCGAATTAAAGTAAATTGCAAATAGAACATTGTATAGAATATTATCCACCTTTTTTCCTTGTATTATCGTGGACTAACATTTTATATAAGGTGGATTCATATCTAAAATTTACAGTGATATTAAGTTGCATGAAAACACGGGTTAGACAAAAAAATGGTTCAAAGTATGGCAGGATAAGACAATCTTTGTAATTAAAAACCGGTGAGTTATCAGTTCTATAAAAAGTTCTCTTAGCAAAGTTTAATGAGCATGAAAAAATTGACGAGGGTAACAAAGTTTTTTACCTATTTCAATGATATTGGACAATTCCTTATTAAAAAATTCCTCAAAAAATAAAAAAAAAGTGAATTATTATCTATTGAAATCTTCAGTTATTTTAATATACTGACACCATTCACAAAATACTAAATTGAAATCATATCTACAAAAAGAAATCAAACAGCAAAATTTTGGAGAAGATGAAGGGGATGAATTGTAGTATTGGTGAAGAGAGCTACAGTTACTCCAGTCTGCACTTTAGGAAGATCATTATATGTTCGAAATGGAGCACCTGTCTCCACTCAGGCTCAAATAAGCCAAATCCTGTTTTCCACAAAGATACTTTTACCCTCTCATTCTTCGTGGATCAGGCTTTTTCTCCCTGCCTTTTATAATCACCGAGGAGAACACCTCATTCTGGAGGCGGTGTTTTGGCACAACTCTTCGTTGGACTTTAAGATAAAATGCCACAGTCTCAATGAATCATGGGCAGTGGGTGGGTCCCTTTTAGTTAGTCTCTCTTACATGGCCCCGCTCGTTCTCTTGAACATCTCCAGTTCATTGACATGACAGACTATGTACCCTCACAATCGCTCAGCTTTACATCAAATACTTCAGCTACAATTCCAAAAATTGTTTGCCTCGTTGTTATCTCTCATCTTTTACCCACTGAACACCATTTAAACTCAACCAAACGATACATTCAAACAATTCATCTAATAGTGCACTTTCACCCTCGACACCTACCTCGTGAAAGATTTAAAGGAGTTTAAGAGCGGCAATTTCTCTCTGCCCCTAAGTGTAAACAACCACCTCTGAATCCATAGGAAAAACGAGATACAACGAGGAAATCCATAATTTACAAATCTTTGTTTATTTGTTTTATTATACAAAAAAGAAAGGGAATTAGAGAGATTTGCAGATGAAATTGTTGAAAAGCAAACTCTAAAGACAATTTTTTATTTTGTTTATTTTATCTTTGAAGATTTGATTTCCTCATTTATTTTATTCCTTTTATGAAAAGTCAATTTTCCTTTCTTACTCTTCCCAAAACTGTCTTTTATACCTTCTGAACCTATTCCAGTTGTTAGGTCAAAAATCTGATTCTCTTGAATAAATAGGTTTCTTTAGAGAAAGCAAAGTTTGAAACGACAATTTGGATCCATTTATTATTAACGAATATTCTTCGATGATTAAAGGGAAGGAAACCATTTATGAACTTTGGGCTCATTACCTTTTTACTGGTATGTTGAAACAGGGTGTTAGAGGAGGTTATATAAGCTCAGGGTGAAGGAAGATAATTTGATTTTCAATGGAACACCTTAAATATTTTCTACCTAAACACCGTGCCATGAGTTTTGTGGAAACTGTTACTGTTTTCTTCGTTGGCTCTCTTTTTCCTCTTTGCTGCATATGAATAATCAAGATTAAACCTGTTTATAAAATTGCCAATGTAGACAATCGACATGCCGCCCTAACTTAAAGTTCTGGTAGGGCATAAAGTCTCTCCTTCCCAATAGAAGTGTGATTCTGAATTTGCTCAACTATCAGAGAAACCTTTTGTACAAATTAAAACGACACTGGGACGAGGCTCAGAATAAAGACGTAGTGACTAAGGCATTCACAGCAGATTTCATGCTTTTATATAATTCTGGACGTAGTTAGAAGCGATGACCATGTCATCACTCCTCATATAATCCTCCAGGTCCTCAAAGTCAAAGCAGGCATTTACTTTGAGGTGCTGGATAGTGCTCTCAAGCCCTAGATTAAGTAGATAGCTGCACAAAAGCCTAACGTTTTCCAGTAGGTCTCTGCTCCTGCACACCAAGCCAGGAACACAGGGGCTTGGTTATTCAACAACGACCCGCACCGCCCCCAGATTTGTTGCCTCCCAGGTTCACCCACCTCAACCCCATAGCTTATTTCGGGTTAGGCCTTGTTGAAAACAATGTCAACCAGGCTCCCCACAAAATTTAAGATACCTGAGGTCCGCTATTTATGAAGTAGCGTCACTCATTGACAAGGACTCCCCCTACCAGGGCAAGCAATAAGTTCATGTCCCACAGAAGAAGGTCCAGAAAGTGGAGTGTAGCGATTTAGAATTATGTCGCAACGCTATAGAGATATCTAGATTTCTATTTGTTTGTCAATTCTAATGAAAATATATTGCTTCGATTGCTACACAACTTTCTGTTCTTTTTCCTTGTAGAATTTCTACTGATTTAACTAAAGCCCACTTTACGTCCTTTGTATTTCACAACACCTTCTCTCCTGAATGATTGTCGACCTCTTGTGAGATTTCATTTAGTTCATGCTTGATCTTCTAAATTTTGCCGAATCTATCATTTCCGTCGTATGTAAAAGATTTTAGTGTCTAGAATTTAATGCAATAGCGTTTTGGCTTCACAAAATTTTAAAGAAAATGCTTATGAAATAGTTGTTGGGTTTCTAATACTTTTATATTTATAATATACACAATTTACAGGTTTTAGCTATTATATCGTTTATTCGATTTGCTGAAATTCAATTACACCCACATCCGAAGCACTATTATAAGCAGCATTTTCTAGTAAAATCTCCAGGAAACCGAAGGAATTAGGTAAACGAAAGTCTTCTCTGAGCATTTATAAATATTTGAAACCTTGACCTCACACTATCAAGACAGTTGTGGAAAATATATTAGGTTAAGAAAGGAAACGATTCAACCAGGATTTCTAGCTGTTACCCCGAGAGATAAATCTTAAATTAGAAGGAAAGTAGAAATTCATGAGAACAACAAAGCCAATTTACAATATGTTGTAGACAAGACTAATTGATGTTGAAGGTTACAAGATTAAGTACTGGGTGATTTGCTTTTTATATTTTATTTAAATGATTTGTGATTTCCTTTCGTATAATTATAAGCTTTGTGAAAGTAAAAACTAACTACCATTGAATCTAATCCCTAACTTTCAAAACTAACTTACCTTTTCTTAAACTATCAATTTTCATCAGGTTAAATGCTCTTTAGAATGTTGAAGATGAAGTAGACAACAAACTAGAACATGATTCATGTTGATAGACTACATTCTTTGGTAGATAACACATTATAATAAGTACTATTTGGTTACTTGCTAAAAACTTAAGAATATCAGCAGCCACCATATTCCCTTATCTAATAGAAGCTCAAAAGGTTAAAGTGGGTTCAATATGAAGGGAATGAAACTCGGTCAATTTGAACTTCCTGAGTTTCTTCTTCATAGATTGTGTGGAAGAAGAGGGAACCCTAATGGAAGAGAATTGTACCTAGTGTAAAATATGGATCTATAAAATAACAGAAACATGTGTAGTTAAATGGTATACAAGAATAAAACAAAACAAAAATAAGGTATCTTCAAAGCCGTTATTACAACTTAAAAGGTGATATATTCGGTCTGATGGTGGAGAAATTCATTCAAAACTGGTCACCAAACAGCCTAGAATGGTCAATATGCATAGGCTACAAATGCTTATACTCATTCCCTGGCTCCACCCCTCTAATTGGTATATTCATTTCTTCATAATCGCATTGAGTTAAAATTATAAATCTATTTTCTCAAAATACGAATCAATCTTCTCACTATAATTGTAGTATAAAACATTGATCGAAAATGACGTGGAATATTGCATTTTGTGAGGCATTTTTCCTAACTTTAGAAAACCTGGACAAATGTTCAATGAAACAATATATCAAACTGGAAAATGCCGTATTTGAGGCACATAATTGTAGCATCATTAATTTCGTAGATCGGTGTTAAATGAGTCAAAGACTCCTAAAAACTTTCTTTCAAAGCTAGACGCCATTTTAGCCCCTTCGCGATTCGTTTGTAGCGTGGGATCATAGCGACATCATGTTGCTCGATCTCTTCGTCAGTTGTTGCAATTAGAAATACAATTCACATAGGGTAAAAACTCGCGCAAACAAATTCACCTCCACCATGCATACTAATGAATTCAACAATATTGGGTTGGAGTTGACTCACTCATACACCGTAGTGAGTGGCGGAATTTTGCAGGCCAATAAAGGCTGCTGTTCATTGACGAAATCAAACGTGGATAAATTGCGACGCGAAATGAGCAAATTGGAATTTGAAAATGTGAAAATATGTGTTATTGCATACGCGTGTAATGAATTGCAAGAGGGTGTAAATGAATAAATAGACGCGAAAGATATTTAAGGTTAATATGCAAATATGTTCATATGTTTGTTTATATCAATGTATTTGTGATATGTTTATTGATGATTAAGGTTATATATTTCAAGGAGGAGTTTAGGTGTTTTCGATGCTTCCATGAGCCTGTGTTATTTGGGTGTTTTTGCTCTCTAAGTTTTCAAGCCTCGGAGCAATGCTAGAAAACAAACCCTAGCCATTGTTAGGAGTCAGTAACTAAGATTCCGCTTCTTGGAAGGTCACAATCTTAGAATGATATTTGGAGGGCTTCATTACTTAGCATTGATTTTTTTAAACTAAGTAATAATAATTGATAATAAGATTAGGAAAAAAATATAAAGCAAAATGCAACCTAGGATTGAATTTGCTTAAGATAATAGTGGTTAGATTAGGTTACGTGAGGTTATGTTATGTTAGGTTTGTTTGTTTCGTTATCTTTGGCAAAGTATGACATCTCCGAGGCATCGAATGTCCTAGATACGAAATGAACCTGTGTGAAGTGTCTCGACTCCTTATTGAACATGGTTGGGGTCCGAGGATTTAACCACGTCGTTAGTTTTCTTGGTCGTCTTCTCAATCCTCCGTCGTGATTCCAAGGCTTTTATTTTCCCCAACGAGGCGAATCCTGTACACAGATGATGAGATGAATTGTGGCGACAAGGTGGCGAACCTGGCGGGGGAAAGTTTTTGGAAGATGATCTTGCAGGCATTGGGGCCCTGAGGGCATATGGGGGTGATGAACAGGGGATTCGGGTGACACAATCCTTCACTTCATGCGGTAGTAACAAATGGCATCCCCTTGGGGGGTGGGGGAGGCGTATAATTATAGAGATGGGGGCGAGCAGAAGAAACAACCAACCGAGTGTGAGGGGTGGACTCTCTTTTCTCGGTCCCCGAGCGAGGCGACGACTAGCCTGCGTATTTCGCCGCCAGCAAAGAAAATGGACGACGGAGACTTGTACAGATACGATAAAATGAAATGCCCAGGAAGTATAAAGCCCAGGTAAACTTAACTTAGTTTGAGAATGAGTGGTGGGAGGGTGTGACGTTCCTCTATGTAGGTACCAGGTGCCCTTTTCTACTCAGGGCACCCACATGTGGGGTATTACCCAGTACCCAGGGCTTCTGCTTGCGGAGGGATTGAACTTGGAAATCAGAAATGACAAACGCCCTTTTGCCCCGCGCCGATTATCGTCATTTTCAGTGCGAAACTTGACTTTAATTGGGTCATTTTTATGTATTTTGAGAAGCTTCGTTGATAGAAATTAAGCCTCTAAATTGGATTAATTCCGTTGCTGCTGACCATTGGAGGGATTGCATTCTTCTCTAGCCCGATCACCCCCCACCCGCAGTGGAGGTTTGGCAACTTTCCAATACTTCACCAGATTTCTATCCACCTCACGACCCTACTAGTGTCTTCTTTAGACTATTCGAGTGGTAAACCTGGCTCTTTCTTTAAAAAGCTCTTTTCAAGCGTGATGTTTGAACGGACTAGGTTAGCTTTTACTTTTAAATCTTCGAGCAAATAAAAATAAAAGTTTTATATCTGTCACCTATTTAATTTTTAACACTCTGCTGAACAGCGCTCCAAACAACTCGAAATATATGTGGTTGCCACTCGTAGTTCGTCCATAGCAACCTCAAGGCGAGTGTATTGGGAGACGCCCCGCGAGGCCTCTGTCCGAAGAAACAATGACTGTGAGGAAGAAATGAGCTTGAGCCAAATAGGCCCAGACCTATGCTAATTGACGCTTTGTCGCTATGCGAGAGTTTCTCTTGGTTAATGTTGAGGTTTTGGTTTCGTTACTAAAGCCTACCTGCCGGTTTATTTTCTCAGGTGCCCTCGACCAGATGGTGAAATCAACATAAAGATAAAACCCACATTCATTCATCCGCACATTAAAACACCCAGTCATTTATGCAGACCTTCACACATATACTCATTCATGCACACATTCAAACATACACTTATTCAATCACACATTCACCATATAATGCTTCATGCACACATTCAAACACACACTCATTTATGCAAAGATTAGGGCACACACCCATTCATGTACAAATTCAAATAAACACAACTTCAACCACACATTCAAACACACACTCATTAATGTACCTAAAGAACTTGCGACCAAATTGAGGACTTTGTAGCCAAGAACGCGTACACGAGTCAGGATTCCAATCATAAACAAAAGCAAACAAGGTCATAAATTGAGTGAGGATGGTCATGATACAATGGTGGCTATGATTGGGGGGCTGGAGATTTATGTAGAACAAATGCTGAGCAAATTAGAGTCTTGATGGTGTAAGGGCTGTATGTGGCTATGTTAGAAGAGAAAAGCGTAAGTATAAAAATTAATAGTGGAAAAAGGTTGTAAAGTGAAATGGAAAAGTACCTGTAAATGTAAATAAGGATGAAAAGGGTGATGTTGAAAGGAGGCGAGATTTTAGTGAAATTCGTGATTAACCACAGAAAAGATAGGAAAATGAAACTGTAACATTGGAAAAATTAAAGTCTCGGAATGGAAACAAGAAGTTAATCGAGAAACAAGGACAAATTTTTAGAAATTCAGAAACAGAAAATTGTATGATATGTAAAAAATAATAATAATATTAGAGGTTTTATATGGTGCCCTTCAAGACGTTGAAGCCTTCGCAGGGCGGCACTCTGATAGAAGTGTTGGGTTTTGAGAGCTCGTTTAAAAGTACTGGGAGAAGAGGAGGGGCGCATTCTAGGAGGCAAACCATTACCTAAGAAAGGAAGAGGGAGTAGATTGTATAGGGGGAATTTTGAGAAAAGTGGTGGTCACTTTTAGGTGGGAAAGTACATTGATGTTTCATATACTCTCGTTGTCGTGTATGGGCAAATGTAAGTATGATTAAATTTGAAATGGAAACCTACAAATAGAGGCTTCGGATTCCATTTTCTCAGTTACTGCGCCAACAAATTAAAACTAAATTCAATTAAGAATTTCCTTCCCCCCCTCGCATTTAACTTCGCCTACTCCGACCTTAACTTTCACAACGAAGTTGCCTTCCTCTCTAATTAATTTGGCCAATTGTGATAAGAGCTTAGCCTATTCGACCGAACTCTTCCTACATTTCTTGAAGCATAATTCTACCCTGTACTCGCGTCTTACAATTCCCCTATCAACTTTCAATCAGTATTTCAAAACCCACAAAAATTACGACGTCTCTTCAACAACAAAGACAAATTTCCAAGGCTGCTCGATCCTCAAGTCTTTACAAATGCTTCTGATCGTAATGTAAAACCGAGGTTTATTTAGGGTCGACACAGCGCATTTACAGACAGTTACAGGCATATCTTTTGGTAATACATCTCAAAATTTCTAATTTGCGATTTTTAAACGTTACTAGTTCGAATTGTACATATTTAACTATATTAGCCTAAAAAGAATATATTATAATGTATAAATGATAATAAAACAAATTATGAATATTAAATATGGTGTTAGAAAAACACAAGCAAAAGTAATGCCAACATTTATAAATATTACATATGTATATATTATTAGCAACTATAAATTAATACTTGATATGACCTCCTTTAGCAGCAATAACAGCAAAATGGTTTTTGCAAGTTTTAATAGGAATTTTACTCAACTCTTCCACTGCCAAAGCTTTCAACTCTGCGATGCTGCTTGGTGACCTATTATCAACACGTTACTTCATTTCTTTCTATAAATTTTCGAATGGATTTAAATCTTGACTTTGAGAAGGCCATTTCATCACTTTCAAACGTTGACTGGCAAAATATTTCTGCGTTACTTCACTCGTGCGCTTGGGATCATTATCCTTTTGGAAGACGGAATCTCTGCCAAGCTAAGCTTCCTGGCAGATTGTTGCACATGTTCATCCAAAATTCGCTGATATCCCTCAGAATTCATAGTGCCTTCTATCACACAAATTGAGCCAGTACCTGCAGCAGCAACAACAAACCAGAGAATGATGGCACCACCTCCGTGTTTAACAGTTGGTATGATGTTCTTTTCTAGTAGAGCTTGAGCTTAGTTTTGTCTGACCATAATATTTTACTAAATTCTGCTTCAGTGTGAGCATGATGTTCTCTGGCAAACTCGTAGCGTCTCCTTTTGTCAACCATCTTTAAACAGTGCTTTCCTCATTGGTACATCTCTATGGAGACGCTCATGGTTCAGGTAACGTCGCACTGTTGAAACGTCCACGATTGTTCCACTGCGAGCCAGATTCGCTTTCAATTTCTTGGAAGTGACCTTTGGATTATTGTTGACGATTCGAACACATGAACGCACATAATTAATTTTCTTAGTCCTCCTTTCTGCACACGATTAACAGTCCTCCCATCAGCCCGAAATTTTAAAATAATATTCATTACAAATGAAATTGGGATAGTCAAACTTGCCGAAATCTTTCTATATTAATTTTCTGGGTTGTGCAGCTCAATTATACGCTTCCGATATGCTTCTGAGTGTTCGGATATCTTCACCATGTTGCTATTTCAAAATTATTGTAAAGATGATTCTTCAGCCGTGTCTAATACCGTAATGAACACCCCCAAAAGGTATCTGGCAAGTAACCTGCTGTCCTGGATTAGTCAAGAATATTCCATCAGTCATTCTCGAACATTCTTAACTACTAATTTTAATAATTTGATTTGTTATATCAGTATTATTTAACGTTTCCAATACTTTTGCTTCTTGATTTTTCTAATAAACATCATATTTGATGTTAATGATTTGTTTATTATCATTTATACATTATGCTATTTATTTTTAGACCAATATAATTAAATATAATATAAATATGTACATTTCGATCTCGTAACATAAAAATTCGTAAATTACAAAATTTGAGATGTGTTGGTAATAGATATGCGCTTAACTTTACTCGTATTAGCCAACACTTAGGATAAGACATAGAACTGTAACAGAGATTACCAAACCAGAAAATTTCCCCCTTAAATTACATTAAAAAAACCTTACTAAATAACCATACACCATCATTTGTTAAATTTTCAATTCAAAGCACTGTCAACACCTAAAGTCAATTCAGAACAATGGAAACTCTTCGCATTAAATTTATAAACCCAAATCTAAACTATGATACCACCACCGTCTTTTCATTACTATAAAATATGTGAATAACCACGCTCTTTCAAATTCAACTTCTTCGTTCAAAACAAGTAATAATAATGCTCGAAAACATAGATTTCCCGACTTTCTATTCATATATAAATCTGCCCTCATGTTAGTCTCCTAAATCGTAAGGATTCTGATTAGCTCACCATTTCCTTACAGTTAATACGCTCAAACTTCGGTATTTTATATTTAACTTTCTAATTTTTCCAATCGGTCTATAAATTTTTAATGACAAAGAGATAAACGTCTTTGTTAGCTTTATTCATTTAAATGCTGCTGTTTTAATGCCACTACATTCAGTTTCTTAATGTTTATCCTTAAACCATATATATAAACAGAAATGCCAAAAGTCATGGAATAAGTAGCTGGGCGAATTTTTCGTACGCTGTAGCACTGCCTTACTACCTTCCGAAGAGCGTTTTAACTTACGCGTGCTTAAAGAAAGAGAGACTTTTGAGCCTTCGCCATCTAAGAACGCGACTGTCCTGGGTATCTTTAGGAGCCTAGTTTGATCTGCAAAGATTTTCTCTGAATCTTTTCGCTGCGAAAGAAGTAAAATGATGGGCTAAAAACCCTCATTGCTCCCGTCCATCGACCTGCGTGGGAACCTGCTCGGATGACTGCCCTTCATTAATTTCGTCTTAACTATGTCGGCCACTTGGACTGGCATAATTAAGGGCTTGCGTGGAAACTGGTTTGAGGCCTATCCCACAGCAGAAGCACAAGTCAGAAATTTTCTCGAATTTGGGGCAAAACTGCGAGTCCCGGACGGAGGAGAAATCCTCATCGCCCGGGGGACCCGGCCAGAATCATAGAGGGAGTTACACCCGTCTCTATGTAGTTGGATGCAGTTTTGGCGTACGTACCCGTGAGGGAGTGGCACAAACTTAGCGGTCGTTGATTCGGCCGCTATGCATTAAGTCCACCAAGCTCAACCCTCTGAGGTCCCCACTCGAGAACCATCCCCCATCCATCATCCCCTTTCATCCCGGCACCATCCGAGCGGGGAAACAACAGGAAACTGGACGGGAGCACTCTTCTCACGTCAGAGTCCAAACCAACCCCTGACTGTACCTCCTTACTACTTATCACTTTTTTTTTACATACAAAATTTAACATATATTTTCACACCTAAAAAAAAAATTCAAGAAAGAAGAGAGAAGACGTCGGCGACGATGGAGGCCCTCCCTAAGAGGGTCCCCCTACGGACCTTACCCGGAAAAAAGACCCCAGAGAAAAAGACCGTGTGCGAATCCTTATTCGCAAATTTAAGGATCGCCCTCATCAAATTGATTGACATACCAAATGGTTTCATCGCCATGTGCGGTGAAACCAAGGACATCGACCGGCTCCTTTCTGACGAAGGGGCCGAAGTACTCAAACAAATGGACCTGGAAGCCAAAACCCCACCAGCAATCTCCGCAAATAGAAGCATTATTTGCCGTAAAGTAGAGAGCTGGGTTGGCGAAAACTCCCACGCAGAAATAAAAACGGAATTCGAGAAGAACCATAATTGGGCGAAGATAAGGGAGGTGATCAAATTCAGAGATCACACCCACGTCTTCAAGGTGACGTTTAATACAACTGAAATGGCCCACAAGGCGGCAACCGAGGGACTCCTCATTTTCAATATGAGGATTCCAGGATCAAACATCGAGCACGAGAAATATCATAATATTCAAATGTGCTTCGTATGTTATGCCCTCGAAGATCATACAACCGCTAATTGTCCCCCAAAAGGCACAACTTGGTGCAGTGAATGTGCCACGCAGGGTCATCGCTATGACGCCTGTAAGAGCCTGGAGAAAAAATGCATGAACTGCAAGGGGCCCCATCGATCGATGGCCCTGAACTGCCCAAGAAGGATAGACATAATTAGAAAAAAGGAAGAGGAAGAAAAGAAGAAGAAAAGCAACACCTACGCGAGCACTTTAAAGAAAAGTGAAGAGATGGCCTCAACAAAGGTAACTCCCTCACAGATGGTCTTTACAAACGACCTCAGTGCGAAAATCCTAATTTGCATTACTCATGCAAACGTGGCAAACGCGGTCAAACCCGGATGCTACAACCGGGTATTGAACGCGCTGCTAAAGGCCAACAACCTTCCTTCCATCATCGTTCCTGATGATCCAGAATGCTCTAAGGCATTCAAAGATAGTGTCATCAAAAACAATAGCACCGAAGCAAAAGCCACAGGACTAAAACAAGTCATAGAATCTCCTCCATCGGAAAATTCAGAAGAAGAAGACGAATTAAATGACGATGAAGAAACCACATCTTCGGATAGTGACGAGGGCCCATGCACTCGCACTAGAGTGACGAAGAGTCGATCAAAAACTCCCAGTCCTCCCCCAAAGAAGGAAAAGCCTGGGCACCCCAGAACCGCCCCACATGCCCCCAAGAGTAAGAAAACAAAGAAAAAACACAGGTAACTCATCTTACCATGGAGCGGAACTCACTAAGAATCATGGAAATAAACACCAATGGCTACACAACCAAAAGAACTCTCTACGGAAACGTGTTCAGGGAAATAGATGCAGATGTCATCTTGATTTCTTAACATGGGATTGACACTCGTAGTTCTGAAATGAAGATCTGGAACTACGACTTGTTAGTCACGAATTACTCTCAAGAGCGGTACGACGGTGCCGCCATCGCCATCAAAAGAGGGATCGAGTATAAACCCATAAGAAACTTGGAAGAATCCTATCTTGCAATAGAGGTCGAACTCGATATAGGAAAGCTGGTCATCGCCACCGGGTACCAGCCGACGAGACGAGAATATTTACCTATTCATTCTCTCTCTGGCCTATTTGGCAGAAGGACCCCCACCATATTAATGGGGGACCTTAATGCCATATGTCAGGAGTCTGGGTACAGGACCTTCAATGGAATCAGAAGGTGCCTGGAGACTATGATGGACCGAAACATGGTCCATAGAATAGGCCCGGACTTCCCAACCTATACTCGAGGAAGAAGTGCCACAAAACCAGACATTTGTCTGGCTAATCGTCAGCTGCCGTTCAATTACTACATGGAACCAGTCCAGGTACCATGTAGTGATCATATAGGGATCCTGCTTACCATCAATAGGAACCCTATACAAGTCCCAGCTCCAGTCAGAAAAGACTACAGGAGAGCAGACTGGGCACGGTACGCTGATCTCCTCGAGACCTATCGCCCACCAGATCTGGGCGAGGCAGTTCTCGAGGAGATATACGAGGCACTCGACGACCTCAACGAACATCTAATTATTGCAGATAGGGCTTGCATTCCCAAAACCCAGTATAAAACCATCTCCTCATACAGGTGGACTGGGTAGATGAAAGAACTCTATAGAGCATTGAGAGTTATGTACGAGTTAAACATAACAAATGCAACGTTTGACTCGCTACAACGAAGTAGAGAGATCAAGGAAGAGCTCAACCAGTTGATCCTCGAACAACAACAGAGACAATGGGACGATGCGATCGAGAGCCTCGATCAAGATGCATCTCCCAAGAACTTTTGGAAAAAAGTCAAAAGTCTCAGAGGATCATCTGGATAAAAGAAGAAAATGGAAATCCAAAAAGAAGATGGATCCATTGAAACTGCAGAAAATATCATCGAAGTGATATTCCGGCGTTATTGGGAAAAAATCTTCAGCATATCGGAAGATGAAAATGAAGATTTTGATATAGAGTTCAAAAACAACATCGTAGACAAGCTTAACACGGAAATACATCGAACGCATCCTCATCACCAGGTGGATAGACTGCGTGACGGAAACGCCGAGATCACCGAAGAAGAGATCCTTGGCGCACTCCGCTTATTCCGACAGAAAGCCCCAGGCCAATCGGGGCTTACGAAGCTTAACTTCGAAAAGGCACCAGCCAACATCATCGAAGGACTGAGACCAATTTTTAATGCATGTCTGAATACAGGGTACTTTCCAGATGCTTACAAAACGGCAAAAATGATCTTTTTGCCCAAGCACGGAAAGGACCCCACGTTGAGAGAGAGCTACCGCCCAATTTCACTCCTGGAATTTGGCGGGAAGCTCTTTGAGAAGATCCTCAACGGAAGACTGGTGTCTCACCTGGAAGAAAACTCCCTCTACAACCCTTGCCAATTCGGGTTTAGAAAGAAGCGAAGTACGGAAATGGCAATTAATGTCATAACGGAAAAGCTTTCCCAAGCCAAACGGGACAGGAGTTATGTGGATATCGTTTGTCGGGATGTGTCAAAGGCGTTTGATAAGGTGTGGCAGCGGGGCATGCAGTATAAGATCTTACGGCTGGGTCTAAGTCAAAACTTAGAAAGAACACTCTGTGACTATGTCATGGAGAGAGCGGCGTATGTCAGTTTAGGATGCACGGACGGACCAAAGTTTCCGCTCACTGCGGGCTTCTCGCAGGGGGGGGTGTCTGTCCCCCACCCTTTACTCGATATACACCGCGGACGTCCCAGCCCCTGTGTACCCCAATTCCCTCAATATTCAATACGCCGATGATTTCAGCCAGATAATCGTATCCCCCTGGAGGAATGCGCCGTGGCAAGCTCGCATGACAGCGATGGAAATCGCGAACCTTAACAACTACGAGGCTCAATGGAAGATAAGAACAAACCAAGAAAAATTCAAGGTGGTCCCCATCGGATGCACCTTAAGGGCAGACGTGCGTGTGGGGGATACGCGATACCCCTACACCAACGAATGCAATGTACTCGGTATGAAAATTACCTCTACCGGGTACAAAAAGCACGTCGAAGAAAGAATTTCTCGAGCCTTGGCCGCTGTCAGAACTCTAGATAGTTTCAGAAATCTACGTGAAAGCAACAAGAAGAAGATCTACAATGCCCTTGTAAGATCTACGTTGCTTTACCCCGCCTCCACCCTCTCATGTGTCTCAAAAACACAAAAGAGGCGTCTTCAAGTAGTGCAAAATAAATGCATGTACCTAATAACGGGTACACGCAGGCATGAAGGAAGACGGCAAGAAGACCTGCACAGAGAGGCGGGGATTATTCCCATTAACAAAGTCATTGAAGAACGGACCCGGAAAATGCAGGATCTGGTTAATCGTGAACTGAGTGATGAAATCACTCAGTGATTAACCAGAACAGAAGAGCTGATTGTCGCCCCAGATTACCCAGCTCCGCCAACCGAGTGGCTGGCGGAGACGAGGTGCCGTTCTATGCGTAAAATGAGATAAAAAACCCTGTGAATATAAGATCAAAATTAAGAAAAATGAATAAACTCGAATAATTACTATGAAACCTTACCGAAAAAGACTACCCTACCAAGACAAAAGAAAAACCCCCCGATTACGACAAGAACTTCAATAGAAGAAAACACCCAAAGAAGAAACAATAGCACTATTGAAACACACACACAATAAAAAAAAAACAATAAGCACGCACTTAAATATATTTAAAAACATATACAAAGTAAGAATTGCACAACATAAACCATAAAAAACTAAAGTTGCTAAGACAAAGGGCTTGAACGCCATAATAATTATAACTTTATAATTATTACCAAAACCAAATACAACAACAATGAATTCACGCATCGAAGAAAATAAATTAAGGTGATAAGTCTGATCACCAGACCCTAGGCATCTCTTTGCACCTCTACCACACTTCTTTCTCTCTTCTCCACTTGTCTATTTTCTCTATCCCTCCACACACCCTATCGTCTCCCCTCACATGCACCCCCACTTAAACAAAGTCAAAGTCTTATGGAATAAGTACATAGTATCCAAATGGATTAACCCTACCCATTGTAGGGCAGCATTTCAACATGGCATCGATTCCACAGGGAAATAAAGACATCTGGAAACATATTGAGCAATGCCGTCTCGTTATTTGTAGAAGCCAAATCCTTAATGTAAATAGATCTGTCAGCAACGTCACATGAATGATTGATCGAGCTCAGGTCAGGTCAACCTGGTTGTTACACTTCTCATCTGAACTCTTCAGGATGCTTTCAAACCATTTCTAGTTAATAGGAAAGAAATGACAGAGCGCATTATCATGATGGAGTCACCATTGTTTTGGGGTAACGGAAGTCAAAGAATGGATTCAAATGGTCATAAATCAGTGAACCTAGTGGTAATTGGTCAATGACGGGTCTGAGTAGACCAGCGAACCAAACCCATACCAGGCTAACTCTCTCCATACCAGTGTGGAACCAAGACAAGATCTACTTTGTTTTGTTAACAAATGGGATCTATAGAAGCATAAGGTCTGACTACACCCAAGCCCTACCTCAAGCGCGAAACCATTAGAACCTTAACTCATCTCACCATATGTTGTTAGTGCTCTAGACTCCAATTAGCGACGTCACAAGCACAAATGAGGCGATTTATCCAGTATCTTGGTGTGAAAAGGGGAACTGCATTGGGTCATCTGCTGAAATATCTCAGGGTTGGTACTAAACACTGTAATTACCTGATAGATCTGCCTCTGGTAACTCCGGGAATGAATGTGGATGCGATTTGAGTCGCTTGTCTGTTACCATAGAGATTTTTCAGACGCCGCTGACCACAATCATTGAGCACATGTAGTTGGCCATCGCCCTGTGTAGATCGGGCGTTAATGCCTTTTTTAAGTTCTTCAGGATTCACGTAGGAAATATTAGGTAAAAGGATTTTGAATATTTCTAAACGCTGAAGAAATTAAATATTCCCTTTGTTTGGAATATTTTAGAGGGTAAATTTAGTCAATCCTTGACCCCCATATTTAACTATAACAAAGTTGAGAGAATTTGGTAAAAGATTCCATTTTGAGAGATTCATCCGACGAGACAATGGCGTTGCTTTTGGGATAAATTTCTTCCTCTCCTCCTCTGACACCTTACAAATCCTCGGAATCTTAAGGAAAAATTACTGTATTTACCCTGAAAAAAGGGAAAACCTAACTGACCAATTTTAAATCGTGCTAAATGTTAAAACAGTTGGAAAATTTTAAATATTAAACTGAGATCATGCCCAAAATAATCTTGGAGATGAGTAATTTAGAGGTGGCTATTCTTGACAGCAATATTGGCCCACAACAATTCCTAAATTATCGTTCTTCCTTGCTCGTAGAAGACCTCCAGTTGTGTTGAAAACATAAAATGATCCAAATAAGTAAAACGTCCAGATGGTTTTGGTTGGTAGTGCGGAAACAAAATTGCCAAAGATTCAAGAACACACTTTTCATAAGAACTTGATATTGCCCAGTACTGCAGGGGAATCCGTTCTGTGCTTGGGGTATTTGGATATTAATTATCATGCGCATGATTCTTTGCAACAAAAGTGTGTGGTTGGGTTGGGTTCGGATACACAATCTCACTAAAGTTTGCAAATTACTAAAGACGAGTCATTTTCGTGATATACATAGGTGAAAAAATGCCCTTGAACACCATTTTCTCGTCTCTTCAAGAAAACCTCCCTTTTCTGGTTGTGGTTAGATTTATACATACTTTTCTCGCTTTGGCAATTTTCAAAAAATATTCTGTTCAGATTTTGTGTAAATTAAACGAGTTTTCTCAAGAACATTTAGATTTTTATAATTTGTCCCCTAGTTTTGGAAGGTACTCTAATTTGAAATAAGCTCCTGTCGGTCTCTATAATAAAAAAGCCTATTAATCACCACATACGGCTGTTCAAAAAATTTGGACTCCTACACTAGAACTATTCAAGAAGGAAGGGAAGTGTAATATAAGAGGCCGCTAATGAGTGGCTAACATGCTCACCCCAATCAGGCCAAGGGAAAATGGAACAATAGACTAGGAAAAATATTGCATTGCGTAAGTGTTAAAAAGATTGAGCAACGAGATAGTTTGTGTATTGAGAGTATTTTAAATTGGTAAATGAAGATCGGATTTAGAGTCGTCTGAGGTGTAATTGGAACATAAAATCGATGAAAAAGACTTTTAAATCACTGTTAGGGAGAGAAATGCCTGACCGAGCGACAAGAGGATATTTTGTCTAATGGATATGCCTGTAGATGGGATGCAAATGCTCGTGCTCAGGTTGAAGCATGCGGGGACGAAATAGTCAAGAACATAACACCAATCGGTATGGAAATAATGATGGTTGCTTTGGTGATTGATCTGCGAGACGCTCAAGAACTTCGAATGAACGTTAAGATCGCGTCATGAAACGTCATGCTCAAAGATCGGGTCGCCTCCAGCGACAAGTTTCCTCACGATTGGAGAGAAGCAGCTGAGAACCCTTCAGCGACCACAGTGAGGCCGAGATTTTTGAAATAAGGTCTAAATTCCAGAGACATACTGCAAAGGAAGCTCATTTTACCATGGAGAACCTTTTGGAAAGTGTCCACTTTTGTATGATATATAAAGAATGGAGCTTTAAAAACTGGAACAAAGTGATATTCTCCGCCTAAATGTTTGGAGCTTCTGAAAGAAAAGGGGAGCGCTTTCATTAGTCCGGTTTGGTGCCCACAGTCATGCATACGGACATGCTCCATGACCAAGGGTGTTTATTATATAAGTGAATTAGGGTACTTACAAAAAAGACAAAATATCAGCCTAAATTTTTACATGGAATACATAACCAAGGGATTACTCAAAACTTTTTCTAAATAAATCAGGTGGAATTCATTTGAAAAATTCTCGCAGATTAATTATTAGATTGAAATTTTCTTGTTAAAATCCTTCATTATTGGCTTCGAATATTCATGCTGATGATAAAAACAAATTCTCAATTACCTGTTTTGGCAGCCAAGTCTAATAAGGAATTGCAACCCTACACAACCAAAATTGTAGAAAATTTGAAATTCTTATCGACTTTATCCCGGCGTACGCCAGGCGGGAAAAAAATAACTAAAAACTCCATGTGGGGTGCTGAAAGCCCCTAAATTGAGTGGTAGATTTCTGTCATATTCATAAAGTTACAAACGTTAAATTTTGTACATATGTTGCCCAGGAGACGGCGCGTGCAGCCAATCCACCATGTCCCCCTTTTATTTTTTTTCTAAGAGCAAACTTTCAAAAGTTTGCACATTTAAAGATTTTTATGGCATATATCTTTAGTTTATTTTAATATTTTTCATTCACCATGATGCTAACATAACAAAATAAATGTATTATCAGTTATTGTAAGATAGAAAGAAAAATTACACAATACCAGTATCATGAAAATGAAATTACACGAAAATTGTAGTTGAATCCATGTTAAGAACGAAAACGCTACTGACATATATTTTCAGATTACCAACGAATGAGTACCAAATCAAGTGAACATAAATATAAACAATGGTGACATTTGCATCAGAAAACTCCGGAATGATTTACAAAGCTGGTAAACATTCAGTACAAACTAAATATGCATGCTCCTCACAAATAGCTTTATCACACTTTCTGCATGACTTCTTTGTCTTCTTATCCATCTTTCTAGGACAAAGACCACATCTACTTCTTTTCGCTTTCACTCCTTGACTCTGTGTGGCTGATTCTAATTGTGTATTTTCTACCTTCACAAATGCGTTCATACCCATCTTAACATGCATTGGCATATATCTTCCAGATGACACAGAAAGCCGTTTGGTTTCTGGCAAGCATAATTTTTCTAACAACTCTGCTAGGAAATTTCTTCTCCCTTGAAGCCTTTCATATTCAGTGGGATTTTCTTCCTTGAAACGCGTGAAAAAAATTTAACCTGCAACGTCTACCATCCAATAAAAGACAACCAAATGCCATCTGTTTGATATGCACTGACAAGGGTAGTTCTTTGCAAGCTGGTCTAATTGGTTAAGACCACCATTTGTTTTGTTGTAGTCAAGGCTTACAAGAGGATGGAATGATTCTTCTTCCATTCCCTTTTTCTCAAAATGTATTGAACTTAACAATAGAATTGTTGGGGGGGCGCTGGGCCATAGCTGCAGATTGTGACTCGTTTGTCGTCGTAAAAGCCAAATTTTGATGAGTGGAATTTACGATCCTTTGATGCTTAAAATGATGAAGAAATTTCCCTTTAATTCTTCCTCAGAGTTCCAAGTAGTGTCAATTTCTTGTCAAGTAGTTCTTTGGCGAGACCATAATCAGTAAATAATTTGTCTGTCGTCCCGTTTTTTCCAGTGTTTTGAATTGTTGTAATAAGATCACGTACGACTCTTTGGGGTTGTCTTCATTTAACTATCTCATCAACTTTTACCTTATAAATTTGGGCATTCATAAGAGAGGCATTTGTTGCATTAGCCATACTCCACACGTTTATGTCATATGTATCAGGTTTACTAGGCATATAAACCTTCAATGAACATTTTACTCTATATGCTAGTAGTGACTGATCAATAGTTACGTATGGGCTAGCCTTGTAGTTGACTTGACAGGCACCAACAAACTTTTGGAAAACATCATGTATAGATGCCGAGAGCACGTGAAGGGGGGGGGGGGGTGAGCCTCGACGGCCCGGAGTGGCAGAGTGGTCGGATACCATTGAAGCCCCAACTTGTGCCTCTTCACTCTAGGGTCGAGCAGGATCACTCTATCCCCCTCCTCGGCAAGGCGGCACAGCATGGCCTCCGACCCATCGTCCTTCGGGGTGAGGACGTATTCGCCTTTGAGAGTAGGGCGAATGACTATCCGCAGGCCAGGTGTGCTCTCTCCAGCTCGTCACAGCCTGGTAGGCACTGGTAGTGTTGCTCTGTTGCACCAGTTTAAACTTGTGCCGAGGTCCTCGTCGGGAATGAGACACTGTTACCCAGCCTGCCTCATTCTCCTGCTGGGCCTCTTCGGTCTGGGGGCTCTCATCGATGACGAGGCAACCGCTTTCATCGCTGGGGGCCTCTTCTGCCTGTGAGAACTCCGGCTCCAGTGTTCAGGCGGTCCTCTTCGGCGTGGAAGTCTCGTTTGGTGAGGGTGAACTTAACCCATTCCGCGTCCGCTTGGCAGACATCGGCGTGGTGGCTATGGACGCCGACCCTTGCATCGTGGCGTCACTCTTGTTCGCCCATCAGCGCCACGGGTGCAAAGGGGAGAAGAGACCAATGCCCTCTTACAAGCAGAACAGGAACAGGAGGTATCTCCAATCAACCCGTCCACGCTTGCTTCTGTCTCTTTTGAGAGCCACGGAAACAGGAGGAATCTCCAATCAGACCGTAGCTGCCCTTATGAAACAAACGAGGCAACCTTCTTGCTCTACTCTCAAGGTTAATAGTTACCAAATGGTAACGTTCTTGGGCAATTAACTCTCGTGGAAGTGGTGATAACTCGTCAGCTGCTTGGATGCACTTTTCAGTGGTTGGGTCTCTGGTGACCAGTCGGGTCTCATGGTGCTTGATTCTTAAGCGCTTTCAAGCTACCTTTTTTACATAAGCGGCCCGCATACATGCAGTATTTTGACATTTCACAATTAGAATTAATTATTATACATGTAATTATTTCCCATGATATTAAATTTATTCACTCTCCTTACAGTAATTTATTTAACAAATTCTCTCCAATTATAAAATCTTACAATTGCCATTCATTAGTATATAAGGAATTAATTAAACATTTTCCTTCAATAGTATGAGGAAAGAACGAATTAACTCTTTAAGACCATCAAATAAACAAACTCATATGCGACCGCAAAATACATTTAATATAGGTTTATCATAATAATATTTACTCACCTCAGTTAATTTAATTAATTTCTAATGTGTTAAATTATAATTAGTGAATCTTACACTTGTTGAATTATTAAAGGTAAACAATTCAAATTTAAATTCAAATCCAAATGTTTATTGATTAAAAATATTACAAAGTATAAATAATTATACAAAATTACGACACAGGAATTTATAGGTAACGCTTCTAATCCAGCCCATGAGGAGCAAAGCTCTTGGGGAAAAATTAATAAGATGCTGTAAATTCCTTTAGTATATTTCTTCAATGTTAATATATTTCTTAAAATTGTTTTACCTTTCTATACAATATAAAATTACTGGGTCGCCTTGGTACCTTAAGTGAGACCGATTTTTGGAAGACTGAAAGGAATGACTATTCTCGCCCATTTAGATATTAAACCCTCCACAATATTGAGTTAGTTCCCTTTTAACTAGCGAAAGTAGATAATTCATTTGTTATAATAGAAGGCGATAACCCTTTGGTAATTTTTAACCTTTGCCAGAATAGCATCCTCTTTATGTTTAATATCATTTCCAAACTTCTAGTTCTGGCAGGAAAATTTCATACAAAGTCTTTGCAAAAAAATCTCTTGCTTTCTCTTCTAAGTTTGAGGCATTTGAATATATGTTAATTTTAAATGGCGCACAATTAAGAGCTTTAGCAGAAATTTGCTTAGCCTCTGATAAGTACTTTACACTATAACTAAACATTGAAATCATTATTTGCAAACACTGAATATGAACAGGGAACTTATTGAGTGTCTTTTAGCAGAGCAAATTTACCAAGAGCTTGCGATCACTATTTGATATTCCATTTTAAGCCATAATAGTCCTTCTCTATGTATATTAGCGTATCTTGATTATGTATCTGTAAACGACCTCTGTATCAGATCCACTCTCCGCCACTGGTTTCCATTAAGCTGGGGAAGTACAGATCTAAGCCAAAAGGATAAGCTGACAAGCACTAACATTGTATATAAATATCTAATCATATAAGGTTAATCCTTAGCCAACAATAACAATTCATTAAGTTTCGAAAAAGATTGAACTTACGGATCGTAACAAACACGGTCAACATTTTTGTCTATAAGAGCACGAAATAGGAAGGGAAATTTCGAACAAATTAGGGAGAAAATATGGCAACAAATTTGTTATGCTAATAAATGACGAATAGCTCATTTATCAAACCTAGGAAGGACAGCGAACTTAAGAAGTGAAATTTACACTTTCCTAAGTCTCGAGTAACTTGATTCTCCTGATATCGGACGAACAATTCCTTCTGAGACGACTCATGCTGCTCTTGAGAACTAAGCAAACCGTAGACATGATCCATTAGGATTGTAATATTATGCCACTCAGTTTCCTATTGCATATATGTATACTTTCGGCAGATAACTTATATCCATTAGCATTGAATTGTTATCGTAAGTGATATTAAATTGGAGAGGAATTTGAAAGAATCCAGAATTAGCTAACATCGAGTTTAGAAAAATATTTCGCACCGGCCAGACTAAGTTGTCGGAGTCAACATGCATCTCATATCTTTCCCTTTTCAGGAACTCATTCAACTTTGTAAAATCTGTGGTTAGTCTCACAGTTAATCTCAGTATGGATAATAATATCTGTTCTAATCCACCACGTACGATCCGTTATATCTCAACAATTACTTTGAGTAATAAGGCTAGAGCAACTCTTTAGACAGAGAAAGTGAAATGGGCTCTGTATCCGAAAATAAAGATATCTAATACAGGTCCGTCTATATGGCCTATAGGCCTTTGAATATCGTTCAATATTTTTCCATGATATTCTCATGTGACTGAATAATCTTGAGCCTTTTTAGGGATAGAGAAATTGTCATTAACTGGGCGAACTAAAATGGCCTTAAATAATTAATAAATAATATAACTTAAGTCTTCACTGTTTTATTATCGAGCAAGAATTTGAGATCCAACTTGCCTACAACAGATAGTTTCCTATCACAGGGCCCTAAAACCTTAAACCCTTCCGCAAACTTCAGCTCTCCACACTAAAATTAAAACTAGAAATTGATCATGGGAGTAAGATCTGCCAAACTAACTACTTCAAAACGACCTTAAAAATGAGTCTCTTCTCCTATAATACTATTTATCCAGTGCTGACACGAACTTAACCTAGAAATACCATTTTACTTAAGAAGATACTTTTGAGTTAAGTCTGTCTCCACTTAAATTTTGTTAACATTTTCAGACTTGCAATATCTACACCAGTGTGCTCGCTTTCTAAGTTTAATACATAGAGGTCCATGGAAAAAAGACTAAGACCTTCTCTATCACAGGGTCAAAACTCCAAAAACAGATTTTGAATTGGTCTCGAGTTCAAATGCTCTTTATTTTAGTTTAGCTTACTTTGTTTTTTTTTACAAAGTCAAGTTCTTTCAAAGCTGTCGGAAGAATATTCTTAGGACATCATTTCTGACTGTGGTACATTAGCAATGGCTTCCTCGAAACAAAGTTTTTCATACTTTCTTATGCCTGATGTAACTTAGCATATGTGATGTTTCTTTTAGCTGAATGTAGTTCTCATAAATTAAATTACCTGGTGAAATGAGCACGTTAATAATTTTTAACGTTAGTGGTACAGAAAATGGACAAGTTCTTCAGCTTTTTGACCCATAGTGTACCTATGTATATTAATATATTCCTATTGATTTCGGAAGGCTGCTTAACCGCCCCGAACACAAGACGAAACATCTCCTATCTCCTTAGCTAGCCGTTCCAATCTTAATTCTGAAAAGAGAATTTCTCCGGGAAGGATATTGCCACGGATTAACCTGCAATATCTCAAAGAAGCTACTACCTGAAAAGGTAGTAGCTTAGAAAACCTAACACCACTGAACAGAAATATCTAGCCAAGTATAAAAACACAAGTGGTATTCAAATCTTCGACATAAGACTACCACCTACCAAGCTCTGAATGTGGTTTACTCTGCCTATCACTAAACAATCAATAAACAACAAAAGGAATGATCATAATTCAAATTTTGAAAGTTTCAAAAATTTAAACACTGCAAATGGTGGCGATTTCTTTTTCAATGGTTCAGAATATCTAGGAGGATACGATAAATTCGCAAAATATTACAGAATAAACGTTTGAATGACGTATAAATGTGAGCTAGACATACCTGGTACCATGTACATGTATAATGGCCCCTTATGCAACGCTTATATGACTACAGCTAAATAACGGGTAATGTGTTATAACGTGAATTACGCAGAATTATTGTAACCCCTGAATATCTCAGAGTTATGAATTATTCCTGACAGTTTGATTGCTCAATATGATGCGAGAGTATTATGCGTACAGTGGGACAAGTTACCTAATCTCTAACAATCTTGCGAAGTAATTTTGACCCATTGATATAAAAAATTCTCAAAGTTCTTAAACTGTTCTCTCAAATGGGGTAAAGCATGCTTTCGCAGCAATTTCTTTTCCATGCATGCAATTATTGTGCCGTGTAAGCAAAAAAGTAGCCTATTCTGTGTTTTAGAGGTCACTTCCTAGTCCATGATAATTCTTACGCAAGTTCTAATACTCCTTTTGATGAAATTAGCCGACAATCTTTCGCCTGATCTTTGACGAAAGAACCTCTTATCATCAAAACTAAGATTACTTACTGAAGTGGACTTGTTTCTATTTGTCATCCTTCCATATAACTTGCTAAGAGACAAAGGCAAGACGAGCTTAGTTGTAAGTCGCACTGATCAAGTCTTTACCACGCGTGTGCGAGCGGAAAGAATGTCTTATTCCAGCTGATATGAAACAGATTGCCAGAATGCATTGATGGGGAAAATCTGACTAATCTCTCAAGAAACTGCTTCAGTCGCCTAGAAACGGTTCTTCTATACAAAATAGGTAATGAATTGGTTTTCCTCTTTAAAGTCTTCATTGACATACCTGTTAATATATCAGCCATAAATAAAAGCTGTTTGACACAGTTTAACAGTATATTATGGAGTAAATTTTTTCAACGCTTGACAGCCCCTATAGTCTCCTATTGAAAGACCATCTTGGTGTTGCAGCATTCCAATCAGCTGGAAAAGAGAGAGTAAAGCAATATAGTTCTTAGGCCTGTTAGCTGAACCAATGTTATATTGAACTTAATTTTGTTCCTATGCAAACAATACTGTTTTTCACTCCATGAACCATGAGTGATTGGATAATTTTTACCACTTCAATTTTTCTACTAAATTACTTAGATGCTAATAACCTTCGTTCTAACCGTGAAAAAAGGTGATCTAATCCTTCGCCTACTTTAAGGGGGATAATCATTTCCCTTGTTTATTGGTTCTTTTTGTGTCTCTTTTTCTCATGTGACATTGAAGTTGATAAGACAGGCTATGGAGGAGCCGTGGCCGAAGAAGATAAGAATGCCTTTCCTAAGATGCTATTGTTCTTTTTATTACGATTTATTTCTTCAGGACGGTTTAAATTCGATTCTCCTCCTCAACATTGGAGGCAAGTTGTTTATGTTATCTTTTCAACTCAGCTTCATTAAACCACTAAAGATTTTCCCAACTGTTTTAGCCTGTTTTCTCTTCATTATTATATTCTTTTTTCATTTTCCCTACGCGTAAATATAAAGAGTTTTGATAAATATGGCGTGAAGAACGGTTGACATAAGATTTAATAACATGCAAAGCTATAGATGAAAATAATGAATTTTGTTAAATTTATCAATTTTACTGAAGGAGAATCAAAAGAAATAAAGAGTGGAATTGAATAATTCGCGTAATTGTTCATCTTTTCAAAACAAACATTACTTACTCAAGTTCCTGTAATTATCTATTATATACACTTTATTAAATTAAGCCTCTATAAATCAGCCTGTAGCAATGTTCTATCTCGACGGCGCCAGAGAATAATTAGGAAAGATGCAATAAGTTCCATAACCAGAATAAATGTATAAAACTAAAGAAAATCCTTACCTCACTATTAAATGAATTACCTTGCAATATACTATAAATGAGTGTCGTATCAACCCTTCTGCCATCTTTTAAACAATGACATCGTTTCCACCTCCTTAAGAATCCTTTCCACTCCCCCTTCCATTGTCAAGGTGAAGAAAAGTAAACAAAGACACCAATAACAATAGATTTGGAGAGAAAGCTCATTCATCTATCCCACGCTCCCCTTTAACTCCTTGAGGCCCATTGCTTTTCCCTCAAAAGGCCCTTAAAGAAGAGCCAAAATGTGAGAGGTAACATGCAAAAAGGTGGCTCTCTTTCTCCTCTCGCTGAGACTGCGTTTAGTGTCAACCTCTCGTCTATCTTTCTTCCCCCTTTGTTTTGTTTGTTGCCATTTGTATCCATTTTCCATTAGTCTACTACTCTCCATTCATGTCCTTCTTTTATTGCTCTCCAACTAGTGTAGTTGGCAGTTGGTCCTGTTGCTTAAATTTCGCAGTTTCTCACCGAGAAGAAATTCCCATTATTTGAGTCATCCGCTTCCAATTAAAATTCTAGTACTACGCCCGAGACTTTTTTCCATAACATTCCAGGATTCGCGAAATGTAAGAACCTATTCCTGGAAGAAGAATGCTTATTAATATCTTAAGCAGCTGTAGCGACTGCTGTGGCAGAGTAATTCCTTCTTTGCATGCTCCCACTACTAATTTCACGCCACTCAACCTTTTATATATTATGCATACAAGGTGTGCGTATATAAATGCATCTTTAAACTTTATAAACGAAACTGGAAACTCAAAATGAGGATTAAATTTCTAAAAGAGTTTCTTTCCCAAATTTGTTTGTTTCACGATGAAAGTTGGCCCATTTGGATGCAGTGTCAGATATCGCCTAGAGAGAGAATAAAAGAAAGAAGGCGGAAAAATGCAAATCTCACGCCTTATCCTTTTTTTTAACGAGAGATAAACAAAATGAGGATACAGGGTGTATATTCACACGAAATAATAATAATGGTAAAAATTTTTAGTTAATAAACTAAGGTGGTTGTTTTAAAGTCAAGCTGCTTAACATTTTATCCCAACCTCAAACTATTTATTTCAAATGCAGCCTAGCTTCTTCCGAGTGAGGTTTATCAAGATCGCACCTTGGATATTTTAATTGAATAGACAAGATACTCTTGAAACCAATAAAGGCACGTTTAGTCAGTTAACCATCAAGGTGAATGTTAATAGAGAGCAAATGAAAGTGGGTAAATAAAAATCGAAACAGTAAACTAAATTTTGGTAAAGAGTGCAATAGTAAACTATATTAATTTTAAATTCGGGCTGGAAATAATTATATTTTCAGGCACAATTCCGCATATAGAGAACTGACGGTTTTGTTCAAATAAGTCATCATCCGATAATTTTAAGGTTCTCATACGCAGTCCACCTCAACTTCAGCCGCTCTTGGTTTGTTCCGAAGGATAGAGTATTAATTACATGTTGTTTGTTCTATATATTTTATTTCACTGGTTTGTGCTGCCTTTTAAAAATTGAGTATCAGCTATCCAGCCTCAAATTGAACACCTAATCTTCAACAATAAGCATCATTTACTTAATATTCTAAAGTTATCTATGTGAAAAATGAAGTCCTTTATAACTTTGAATTTGGGATAGACTACATATATAAATAGCAAACATGTCATGGGACCACATATTAGAACAACATCAACACCCGCACTAAACTACTGCTGAATGAGCTTTTGGTGGAGAATTAAGAAAGTAAAAAATATATAAGTATTTGGAACTATGTGATGAAGAGAGAGAGAATACAATTGTGGATATATATATATATATTTATATATATATATATATATATATATATATATATATATATGTATATATATACATATATATATATATATATATATATATATATATATATATATATATATATATATATATATAGTCATATGAGTTGCTGCTGACCAGTCTAATCTTCAATTTCACAGGGAAGGTAAGGACACATAGGCGGCTGAAGTACATGTGATTTATTTATGAAACAACGTTTTGGGCATATCACCCATCTTCAGGTTCTAAAATCATAAATTAATCTAAGACAGTTAAAGAATAATAAAAATATTAGAAATAATCAGGTTAAGACTATGTAGGTAAATCAAAAATTAAAAAATAAGTCAGGAATTTAAAAGGCAAGAGAATCAAATTATCAATATAATGTAACCACTATTTACACGAAAAAAAAGAAGCAAAAAAACAAAAGTAAAAAATTACAGTATAATATTGCTTACCGATGAATTTCAGGATAAATCATAAAGTGAAGAAATTATAAACGATGTGGCTTAAAGAAGGATAGAAATTCTATCCTTCTTTGCCTATGCGATCATGACAAGAATAGGAAAGCCAATTTCCAAATTCACTACGTCAAGAATATCCAGCTCAGAAGTTTCCATATTTAAAAGAGCAATTCGAATATAGATAGCCTCAGAAGCAAAATAAATAAACATACATAATCTTTACTTTAATGAAAATAAACCATATACTATTATTTAAAAAAAAATGAGCATCAATTGAGTTATAGTAATTAAATAACTTTTAATCTTTACATCTGCATGAAGTTTTAAATAACCTGGAAGAAATTCAAGTTTTCTACCCTTTATGTCTTCAGTTTTGACTTGTCTTTCCAACTCTCACCGCTTTTTTGAACTTTGAGCAAAATTTTTCCCTTGTCCCTTTATTCAACGACTTCCATTTACTTAATTGGAGGTGAATAACTATTACTTACTAGCCAAACCCCTAAATTGGAGTTCTCGGTCACCGATCTTTATAAAGTTTGTGTTGTGTTAGTGGTTATTTTGAGTTTTATGCCGACTCTCAAATTTTTGGATAATTCATATATATATATATATATATATATATATATATATATATATATATATATATATATATATATATATATATATATATATATATATATATATATATATATATATATATATATATATATATATATATATATATATATATATATATATATATATATATATATATATATATATATATATGTTTAAAAACAATTGATTTTTAATGTAGACAGTGCTTTTTCTTGGCTAAATTAAAAAAAGTACTTGAGGGGGGACTAGGCTATTGCAATCGTATCATATTGTATCATAGACCCTTTTTAAGGTAATTTAGAAAGGGGGCCTTCACCCCCCCATACCAACCAATGTACCGCGCAAATGAAAAAAAAAACACCCATAATATTCCTAATTCGAAATCCTAACCTTAGATTCGAATGCAAATGGTGATTGTTAGATGTCGTTAGGCCTCTAGTTTTGATACTGTGTCGCTTGATTTTCTCCATATAAGCAAAACTAATGATTTCTATTTAAATCAATGATATTTTATTTAAAATTGGTTGTTATTATTAAAAGTCATTATTATATTTCAATTTAGAAAATGTTTCCTTCAAAATGATATATAATCCACTATGATGCGATTTTTCTTAACAATATGCAGCTAGGTATTTTTAGATTAGACTAGACTAGACCTTGAACAAGAGAAATTATTGGCGAATCATTTATGTACACAATTATACCATCTTTACTCAGAAAAGAAATATTTTTAATTATCTACAAAATTATAGCATCGTAATTAGAAAAGAAATATTTTAAGTGTTTTACAAAAAAAAAAACCTAAACTACATAAACCCTACGGAGCCAATTCTTTGGATGGATTAAAACAACATATATAACTGACAAGATGGCGAAAATAGCGGCAAATCTATTTTTTGCCATAACCTCATAATTAGAAATTGGTCTAAATTAAGTTGTGAAAGTGCTTACTTAGAAGAAGTAAGCATTGGCGTATTTTTTAAAAAATAGAGATATTTATAACAAAGCGCCCACAAAATTCGAGGGTGGGAATATATCCAAAATTAACCACGTTAGGGAACATTATACTAACCTAATTTAACCTTAACCTTAAAAGTATTTAAGGTATTGCCTTGTCAAGAATAGCGACACGGAAAATTTATTTGTTATGAATAGCGCTCCTAGCAGGGGTTGGGTCCCCTGTTTTTGACCTATAATCTCTAATTGCCGAAATTTCGGTAGGGTGTATTTTAACTTTTTCGTTAACTCTTACTTATTCTTTGGGATCCTTGTCGTTGTGAGGATAACGATCGGATCTTTTTTAGATCCTTTCCCTCCCGCATTTTTAGAGTTACTTTTTGTTGAAAAAAAGGATTTTTGTCCTGACTTACTAGCTAAGATTAAACTTATATTCACCGATGTCTACTTACACGTGATCAATATTCTATTTCGTGATACCGAGGAATTAAGGAGGGGACTAAATGCGGCACCAAGGACAAAGGAAACACAAAACCTTCCTAAAATCTAATTATAGGTCATTTATGAGGTGAATAATATGCAAGCTTATGAATACAATTAGGAAATAACCAGTTAACCATGTTTACCTCTAATTCCATAATAGGTGACTAAACGACCATATAATAACTGTAATATAGGTATAACACCGTAAGGAAAAGAAATAATACGATTCCAACCAATTTCCCCTTTATTTCTCAAGGCATCCAGCGCGAAACCTATTTTCAAGCTGCCATGATGGCGTTAATAAGGAAAATGTCTCCTACATTATTTTGGGTAAAGAGAATGGCGTCTCTTATAAACCTTGTCAAACAACAATATATATACACAACCACGGTTATGAGAGCTCTCAGAGGGTGCTGAAATGAGTGGTGGGTACAGGGAACGAGAAGACAAGCCTATTATTCTCTTCCCCTCCCAAGGGATGTACATAGAACCCAGGCTTATGACTCACCCATGGACAGGGGCCATAAATCTCCTTTTCGAAAGGTTATCGGCAATTATTTAAGACATTGGACTCGGTTGGTTAATAAACGCAGGCTTAAATTTGTAATATCACAGAATGTAGAAGAATCGAACCTCTCCCTTCTCTCCAGTTGAGACACGGGACGTTGACCGCCAAACATCCGGGCCAGGCACTTTGGGTCAATCTCGTAACCACTGCCCCTCGCCCCTCGTCCCTATGAAAAGCAGAATGGTTTAAACTACAAGATCTTCCCTATGAGTGTGTATTCAATTTCACCTCAAGTACGAAATTGGAGACGCGTTTCCCTTAAGCTCGAAGGGCCAGCTGGACCAGAGGTAAGACTTGTTAGGAAAACCGTTGGAGTAAGAACCCTCCTGCAGACCGTCCACAAGCCACCCCCCCCCCTCCGCCCTACCTTGAAACACACTGGGGTCACGAGGTATAAATAGCAAACACTTGGGAGAAACGTGGTAGAATCCGTGAGTCAACCAGGCTACGAAGTCTGCTGCAAGAGAGGCCGGGCTACCAAGAGAAGGGACTAAGAAGCAGCTCATCCTCGACCTATTCCCTGCTATCAAACCGAACTTTAAGGTAACTTGTTCAAGTTCAACTTAGTCTCGCGAGAGAACCCCACCCCCTAACCTGGTGTAATACAGAGCACCGAGATAGTTCTCGCCCTTGACGAATTCCGAAACGAAGAAAAAAAGCTCCTCCTCGAGCCCGTTACCCGGTGGTCACACCAAACTCTAAGTTAACTGGTTTAAGAACCAAGTTCAACTTATTCTCGTCAGACAAACCCCCTCCCTATCTTGGTGTAGCATAAAGCACCGTGATAGTCCTCGCCCTTGAGGAATTCTGAAACAAAGAAGAAAAAGCTCCTCCTTGAGCCCGTTACCCGGTGGTCACACCAAACTCTAAGTTAACTTGGTTTAAGAACTAAGTTCAACTTACTCTCGTCAGAGAGACCCCGCCTTTCCGAGTGCACCCTAAAGCACCATGATAGTCCTTGCCCTGAAAGAAAACCCCATCCCTCAAGTGCCACACTCGCCAAAGACCTTTGTGACTGTCAAGTTATTTCGTCCGCCGTCAACCATCTGGCCGAGGCACGCGTTATAGAACCCACCCGATTCCTGAGGTGTCTGGGCTCATTGAGTTCAAGGTCAGACTCAAAACCGTCGCCGGAGGGACCAAGGTATTTAAACTCCTGTAGAGACAGTTAGTATATTTTTATATTGAAGTGAGTGGTGGGTTAACCATCACTATAATGTCAAGTAGGTCAAGTTAAAAAGCCTTACTTAAAAACTTATTGAAGTCATTATTGTGTATTTAAATTCGTAATATTTCTGTCATTCATGTTTATTTTGTTTTTGTGTTTTAATTAAAGTTTGAGTTTGTTTTAACAATTTTTTTATTCTATCCTCGAATCGCTACGTTGGCACAGGGATCCTTTAAGTTTAAAGAGGTCAATAATCAATGTAATAGAAAATGAATCATGTATACCACTCTTAGAGAGATATAACGTTTAATCAATGAGTAGTACTTAAACAACCCGTAAGTACCAACTGCTTCCATCACTCGGTCCTACCTATACCACTATACAGATTTTAAGTTATAAGAAGATCAAATGCTATAAGGTTATATTATAAAATGGCAGTAACAGAAGCTTTAGAAACAATTGGGAATGTTGTTATTTGTGAATAGAGAATTAAAAACACAGCACACCACGTATCTACCAGATCTTCATCCCTCCATTAAACCTATTAGATGAACAAATCCCTCATCCTACCATTATGTGCCAATAAGCTGCCGAATCATCCATTCCCTTTGCATAATATGTAAGGCTTATTTGTTAAAATTAACTCTATGTTATCCAACCATGGCCAACGTAATTATATTTTGATCCTTATCTTTCATTATGTAATATACAATGTTCTAAAAAGCAGGTAATTACGATTGAATACAGAATAAATCAGACATGGAATAAACAAAAGAATCGAATCATCAGTGAGGGACTGTATCATAGAACTGTATCTCGCCACTGTATCTAATTATCTGGGTTCATTTTCTGCCTGCGCCGTTTTGAGTCAGGTAACATAAAAGCCACCGGAGATTATTAACGTGATGAATTATCTGATACGTTTAAAACAGGAAAATTAAATTCAAAATCGTTTTTGAATTCCCCTCTTTCTCCAACCGACAAACAGCTACACCGTCACACCCACACATACGGCTTATTTTTATATCTAATAAACTTGAGTCAGGTTCTGTATGCCGTGTAAACTCCGGTGGCATATGTATAATTTAGCGTGCATGATCTTTATCATATGTGGGTAAAAAAGGAAAAAATAGTGAAATTTAAATTAAAATCAAATCTTTTTCCCCTCTTTCCCTAACAGACAGAATCTACATCTACACATACATACATGCAGCTTGTTTTGGGATCCAGTCAACAGGAAATTCAAGTGTGCATGTCATTTAAAATCTGGTAATATTTCTCTTTTTTTCATGCATGATGTGCATATATCTGTGTTTCTATGTATCTACATATATCCATTCATTGTTTAAGGCGAATTTATCCAAAAGGGTGATCCATATCCTCTATATGAGGATTTTTTATGCATGAAAAAGATTACTTCCATCATTTTTAATAATTTATTTACTGACTCCTATTTTAACAATTTATTTATCTTTGAGCTGTTCTATATTATCGTTTAAAAATTTTATAGCGTAAGATACATATATTATATTGACGAAAATCATATTGTCATTTGCATTCAGGTGAACCATATGTCTTTGTTGCAGGTTAAAATATAGGTGTCATCAGAAACAATTAAGGAATTTGGTCAAACAATTCCAGTGGCTGGGGTCTATTGTGTGGAAGCTTCTTTAAAACTTAATCCTCCCCATAACCACTTTTAATCGTTAAATCAGGGTGTTTTAGAAGCGGAAACCCGCAAACTATGACAAACCTCGTTTTCTACGAAGCCAAATATGGAAAGCCATTGTGTAGGATTCTCTCCTCTATTTTATTTTGGTCAGAAGGAAATACAAAATTCCTTCACTTTTATATTCCGGAAAGGGGGGGGCATAAAACCTATTAAAGTTTACATATCATTTTGATTCCGAGGAATATGCTTCAGGAATTTTTCCTAAATGGTATAGATCAATAATCTAAAGCAAGAAAGTGTAGAAAAGACCAAAATGCGACTCTTGCATTCTAATTTGGCATGACTTTTCTCAGCAGTAAATTTAACAAATAACCATAAAAACAAACGTAAAGGCATATAGACTATAAGCAAGTCTACTAGATTTATATTTGAATAATAATAATAAAATTTACTTGTTTCAAATCATATTAATAAGGTTTCAATTTTATTTCATCATTGAATTATAAGAAACGAAGTAGATTAAAACTAAAAATTCGAAATGTGATTTATTTGTCCAGAAAATAATGGAATCCTCGAGGCAAGGAAATCTTCATTATTAAATTCATTGAGAAGAAATCTGGAATAAAATAAATTACTATATATTTTAAAAATTAACAATCGTTTTTGTGTTTGATATAGTTAAAGTAACTTTTCATTAATATTTATCCGAAAATAAGATTGGAAAATACATTTATAAAATGGAGGTAATTTGAGCCATAAAGATACATAAAATGCTGAATCAGATCCCCAGGTTTGTAGTAAGTCTCTCACTACCAATTGAAATAAAGTTCAAGGTAAAGACAAAACGCAATAGGAATGTTCAAATGGTAGAGTCGACTCCAAAATTGCGAAAATGAACAGACATTTCATATGGGTTGTTTATTCAAAGTTAATTCCGGGAACATAAGTAATTTCTCTTTCATAATTGCATAAGATGGAGATTTTAATTCATAATTTTCTTTTATACAAGAGAAAATTGAATTTTATTTTTTTTATTCCTTCTCTTGTTCTAGAAATAATCTTTTCGTTAACACCATTCTTTTTAATTCGTCCCACCTGTTTTCTTTTATTCCAATGATTTTCTTTATTGCTTCTGTTGTTTTTGTTGGCCTAGAGTATTATTTTACACTTAAAAAGGGGACCGTATGAAAAAAAATTGATAGAATAATTAATATTTATAAAATGGAATGAACGAAAACTATCGCAAAACTAACATGCAGGTGATTATACAACCACCACAGGGCTATGCCATTTTTATTTTCTGTCTTTCAAATAAATTTGAAGACGGAAAGAAAGATGCAGAAACCTTGTGTAGCTGACTATAAATACAAATAGTACAAGAGGAATAAGAATTGGACGCAAATGCGCAAATGAGACAAGAAACCAAAGTATTTTAAAGGCAAAAGAGAGAGACATCAGAAGAATCTAGAATCAAAGGGAGCAGAGGGCGGCACAGTGAAGGCGATCCTTTACCGAGAAGACAGAAATAACGCCAGGGGAAAATTTTTTTGAAATACAGGGTTTGATGGCTAACGCTTTTGGCGAAATATAGTTACTGTGCCTGGTAGCTTAGCGGTAAAGCATCTGACCGGGAATCAGCAGACCCGGGTTCGAGTCCCGGCCAGGAATTCAAAACTTTTTTCCCCTTGCGTTATTTATGTCTTCTCGGTAAATAAGCGCCTTTACTATGCCGCCCTCTGCTCCCTTTGATTCTAGATTCTTCTAATGTCCTTCTCTCTTGCCTTTAAAAAACTCCGGTTTCTTGTCTCATTTGCTCATTCGCGTCCAATTCTTATTCCTCTTGTACTATATAATTTATATATATATATATATATATATATATATATATCCACCGTCATTTGTAACGATCGAACAAAGCCCAGGGTTCATCCATGAAGTGCTAGTTCTTATAACTTAAGAAGAATTACCCTTAAGAATAGTTAAAATAGTGGGCCATAAATCTTCATTGGACAAATAATCCTTCCCATTCATGGAGATGTGCCGTTTGTAGATGCACACAGAGACCTTGTCGATAATCAATATTGGTTAATATGTTAATTAGTCTATTATTTTGCCATTTTCTACTCTATTTGCTCCTGAGTGTCCCGCGCAAAGTTCGCCTTATGGGATGGAGGATTTTCATCCATTATACTTCATTTTCATTGCTGGGTCACATATTTCTTCTTATACCAAGCGAAAAGGGCCTTTAAGAAGTCCATATAAGTTTTACTGCAAATTGTCGACATCTCAAACTCTGAAATAAACTACCAAATACAGTTCTGAATCGTAAAGGAAAACCCCGTGATAAAAAGAAGCCTCTGTCTCGTACCATTTATTCCTCCACTTCCCAGGGCCAATGAGGGTCGCTATAGAATCATCACTGAAAAAAGACACAATTAAAATCTCGTTTTATACATTTCTCTGCCAATTCATTTCGATTATTTTAAATTAAGAAAAGTCTTCAAATTAAGGTGAATCATGGTTTTGGTACATTATCCTAGGCACTTCAAGGCCAGGCATCGATTAGGCTGGGAATCTTTGCCGGTTCCCATCACCTTCAAATATTTGCTTCAATCTCCTTATGTTTCTTATGAGTTCTTCCAAGGTTATGTTGTACAGGCAATGCCAAAGACGCCAGTCCTTTCTTAATTGCTCTTCGTCTGATCACTCTTATCATTGAGCACGGTTTGACCCAACTTTTGATCACACGCGTAGTGCCATGGAAAATTTTGGAAATTTCAAAATTTGGTTTCCATTTAATGCTGCAACGCGGCCCGTGCTGGACTTACTGTGGGACGACAAAAGTCACGGTCAAGAAAAAGAAATAGATGCTCATTGTTTACTAATAGGCTAAACCTGCTGCTGATAGCAAATCATTCAGTGAAGAGGGCTGTCAAATAACATGTAAAACATTAGTTTCTTAGACATGGTGGTTTTTGAAATGTAATGTCACAAATTCTCATATAATTATAAGGTTGTATATAGCTATATATTATATCCTCTATTATTAAATCAAGATGGTGTTTGTATTTCCCATTAATCGACATCAGTTATCTTAAATTTCCAACAGTGTTACGCGTCAGAAGAAGTTAAATGTGGATTTCTCGATAAGAGATTTGAGATCAGTTTTATTGTACCAAAATAAAATGTAGAAAATCAATAATTTGAGAAAGATTTATTGCGAGGAGTATTTACTGATAGTTTAAGTGTATTTATTTTATAAACTGATATATTTATGATACCATTATAAATCACTTGCCTTGAATGATGAATAAGATAGAGGCTCTTTGGCACTATGGCTCTCATGTAGCTGTTAGTATTCGGTTTACTTCACGAAGCTCTAGAAAATATCTATCTATTACCCTAATGTTAAGCTAATAGCTAAATATCGATAAGCTACAAACGTTTTCTCGTAGTGCCAAATTAAAGTTCTGTTGTACTGACTAATAAGGTATAATTAACGAGAGTGAAAAATTCATAAGTATTTTGTCGGTTATCTATGCTAATTAGAGCCTAACATAGGCAAGTACTGCTGGGAGCAAAAAACAAAGTGGTTCGGGCACTAGCGCTACTATTGTGTATCCTTTACCTAAACACACTCGAGATTTTACTTCAATGTAGAACTTGTGGATGTTCCATGAATGGTGGAAATGTAAAGCGGAAACCTGGGAATTAAAACAACCCTTGAATCTTAACAAATTAGGAGTGATCCTAAAATGTATCAAACTTATGTATATTATTTTTGTCCTTACTATAACATGTATCCCAATAAATGGAAATGGTGCAGTTAATTTATTTGAATAGATAAATTTTTGTAGTCACAAAATATACTATCTTCCAAATCTGTGCCTGTTTATTTGTTAGAAGAGAATTGAATTTTCCTTTAATTTAGCCAAATTGATTTGAGGAGTAAAAATTTAGACAAAATATGAGTGAAACTCCAAATCACTTCTCAACGAAAGTTTTGATTATATTATGAAGTACTTGTCATGAATAGGTTCTGAACGAATAGCATTTAAAAAATCTTTGTCACATATCAGGTTGGACGGAAATTAATATCTGATTTCAGGGTATGTATTATAAATTTAAAAATTACTACATTTTGAGATAAATAATCATCAACATAACCTTTATTGCTTTCCTGGAACCCAATTCCATCTATCAACAAGCTCTGAAATGCCACGATTTAAAATTCTTTATGTTTTGATGCAAAATATGAATACAACTAATCTTCAATATTTTCTCCTGAATTCAAACTTAGAAAATCTATCTGGTTCTGTAATCCATTAAATAGGTATTAATCAGGAGCAAAGTGAGGTGTATTTGGAGGATGAAGCAATAATTCCCCCCAAGCTCCTGTAAGAAATCTTTCAAACGACGTGATTGATTGAGATAAAAATTAAAAATAATTGATTGAGCGTTGTCTAACATTTCATAATAAACGATTACTTCAATATCTCACCATACACTAAAATAAATCTTTTGATGAAATCATCTAAACATTTGTTGAGAAATTCTGCTTCCTCGATTGATTTATCAGCGGGTTCGTTTAACGTTATGATACAGGATAAATTCTCATCACCAGGAAAGAGCTTGGCCAAAGGAGACTTTGAAACAATGACTCAGCGCAAGCATCCCGATGTTGCAGATTCTTCATGGAGACTTCTTATTGGACCCATTTTCCAATCAATGGAACCATTTTAATTATTTTCAGTTTTAAGGGGATAGTCGTATGCGTTACGTTAAATTGTTTTGTTAGTTTGCTAGAAGTCGTAGTAGGATTTGCAAGCTCTTTTGGCGACCATCAATATATATTTATATATATATATATATATATATATATATATATATATATATATATATAAATATATATATATATTGAAGGGGGTCTTTGACAACAAATGGAAAGGGAAGTTTCGCTCCTTGGACCTTCCTCAGAGTAACAAGAAACTGAAGCAAAAAATGAACGAGACCGCCAGCTTATAATCGCTAAGGACACAACAATAATCTGCCGAGCCCAGACGCTGGTCAGTTTAACGTTCAGTACTTAGCGAATATAAGCCGTCGGTCTCGTTCAGTTGATGGAGCAGCGCTGTCTGAAACCGGCGAGGAAGAAATTAGTAGAAGTCCCCTTCTTGAAACTTTGCATTGCTCTTTGCCGAGTGAAGGAACAAGCGTAGGCTACCTAGCCATTTGCGCCAAGACCCATGACATAGATAGTATTCTAATCACAAAATAGAGAAATAAATTTGAAAAGATTGGCTTTGTATATAAGGTGCCCACTCAAGTTGCTGCACAGAGACCGATCGTCTGTCGACGCAATGACCTTTACGTTGGCTCACATTCTGCCAAAGAAATACAACATGAAATCGCCCTCAAGCAAAATTGGGCTACGATAGACGAAGTGTATAAATTCAAGAATCGTGAAGAAGATTAATATATTCATGTATTCAAAGTGACGTTTCAAACAACTGAAATTGCAAACAAAGCTAAGGAAAATGGAATGGTCATGTTTAACTTCAAAATATGAGTGGCCTGCATTGAACGCGAGGTGTTCATTCCCTATCAAGTGTGCTTTTGTGGAGAAGCACTGCACAAAAGAATGCTCGTTTGAAAGTAAGGTGTGCTCTGAATGCGCCGGCACAGATCATACTTGGTAAGAGTGCAAAAACCCGCAGATGAAATGTATGAATTGCAACAACCGGCATCGAACCGTATCCATGTCGTTTCTGATTTAAAAGACCATAATAGCGAACAAGAAGAAACAAATAATAAAGGATAGGAATAAAAAGACTAACACGATGTACGCACAGGCAAATGCAGACAACCATAAAAAACATTGCTCAACATAGACCCGGAAATGTGACTAGGCTTGGTGATGTACATCCTTGATGCACAATTTTCTAACATTATTAAACCAGTAAGTAAACTATGCAACGGAAAAGAATAAGATGCTAGTTCATACTGGACTTAAACCAATGTGGTTCTAGACAATACTCAATCGAGGAAGCTGTTCCAGCCCAAAATTAAAGTTATGAAGGAAACTATAACAAGATTTCGCTGCACGTCTAGAGACGACTGCCTGAATAAACCAAGTACGTCGGCAACTAGTGACTCTCAAACAGACCAAAGCCCAACGAAAATAGAAAGTAAAGAAGAAACCGAGTCAATGGATATTGCTGTTTCCCCCAAACCTGTAGAGCAGCCAAAGGACTAGGTATGAAGATTTACGGTTCACGATCTGCAACAATACTAAAGATTTAAAAATCAACTGACTGCATATTAGGAATCATTAAAGGGAAATACAAATAAGACTACGAAGAGAAAATAAACGAAGTTGATGTACTAGTGGTTCTAAAACAAGTTAGAATTTTAATCTCCCAGGAATCTTGCATTAAACTCGCTTATGAAATATTTAAAAAGAAGAAAAGCGGGAGGATTAAATCTACAGCCAGAGAAAGCGGATCGAAACCAAAACAGTTGCATAAGAACTAATCATGGATGATCAAAAAAGATATATTAGAAAATTAAAAATCTGCTAGCTCAATGTTAACGGTTGGGGAAATAACAAAAGGGTTTACAACGAAATCCTAAGGAACCTGAACCCAGATATCATCCTCATTTCTGAGCACTGGTTTGACATGAGCAGAGATTACAATAGAATATACAATTACGAATTGCTAATAGCAAACCACTTTAACGAAAGGTTGTTGGTGTTGTAATTGCAATCAGGAGAGGCATAAGATTGCAAGAAAATTTAAGGCCCAGATGAGTCTTACCTGGCGTTAAAAATCAAGATGACCTATGATGACGTTGTGGTGGCCGTCGGTTATCAACCTAGCTTTATCCGTTTCTTCCGCAGAAATGCCTCTACAATCTTAATGAGAGACCTCAATGGCCGCTGCAGGGAAGCGAGCTATACGATGACTTTCAATGGAGCAGGTAACTCACTAAGTCTCCTAATTAATAAAAACATAGTGCAGAGGGAAGGACCAGGTTTTGCCCCCTTTATAGGTCAAAGGTCCTTGACTGCACCTGATATAATACTAACTAACGCCAACTTCGCTCTTAATCAGGTGACAGTACTGGGCCCTTATGTACCATCTAACCATACCAGCCTGGTGATAACGCTATCAATCTCACCGATACAGGTCCAAATACCCTCACGAAAGGTGCTTAAATAGAGCTGACAGGGACACATATAATGAACCCCTGAGCACTATACATGAAAATCGAATGAAAGAAGCCTCGCTTGAAGAAATCGATCAATAGCTTGGCGATGTAGTGGGGAAAATTAAAGAAGCCGACCTAATAGCCATCCCATAGACAAGGTTCAAAACTCTCTTAGCCCCAAGGTGGGATAGAGATATCACCGAGAGGATGGATCGCATGGAAATCCTTATCAATTATATAAACTTGTAAGGAAACAGACCCCAACGTTATAGTGAACTGCGCGAATTGATATACATACACCATCGAGCTTCTCATCATGGAAAAGAGTAAGCAGGCTTAGGACGCAGAAGGTGACCCGATAAAATCTTAGAATCAGCTTAAGAGATTTAGAGGAAGCCCTCCAAGGGATAAAATAGGATTATTAGTTAAGATAGATGAAATTACCAGAGATAGAGGTGCATAGCGCCATTTCAGAAATTACTGGATAAATAAATTTCCTATAAGCGAAGCGGAAAATAAAGAATTCAACGAGGATTACGAGGAGGAAGTAGAAACAAGGTTGAGGAACTAGGGATGAGCTCACCTCTCACCATCTGGTTAGCAGAAAACATCGTGCTCGTGAGGAAGGGAGGCCATTTACTCGTGACGAGTATGAAACCGCACTGAAAAGCCACATCTAGAGTAATGTATACAGGCATGGTCCCCACATTTTAGACACGATATTAACCTTCTTGAGTCAGTGCAACGGAGGGCAACAAAGATTATTCCTTCCCTGAGGCACCTTGAATATATAGATCGAATGAGGGTATTAAATATGTTCTCGTTCGAAAGGAGGTGTGTGAGAGGGGATATGATTGAGCTCTTTAAAATTTTTTCCGGGATAGATAAATTGGATGTTAGCAAGTTTTTTGAGTTAGATGATGGAAATCGGACTAGAGGTCACCACTTGAAAATTAAAAAGCAAGGGTGTAGGTTAGATTTAAGAAAATATTTTTTCACCAATAGAGTGGTAGATTTCTAGGAACAAATTGTCGCCGAGGGTAGTAGGTAGTCCAAGTCTAAATGTATTTAAGAGTAGGTTGGATGAGTTTATGGGGAGGGAAGGTTGTGATGCTTCCAAAGTTTTGTATATATTAATATTGTTTGTATATATCTATAGCTGCATGATTTAGTTCTTGACAAGCCTTGATTGGCGATGCCCTTGTTTCTGGACGCAATCCTCTGGATGTAGTTTTCCTGGGAGTTTGGGTGCCTTAAAAAAGAGGCCGTTTGACTCGGATGACCTATGATGAGCCCTTGTGGCTTTTGTCATCTGTTATATTATATTGTTATGGACTTTGATTTTGTCTTTCCCTGGTGATGGTGCTTTTTGTGGGCGGGTTTTGACAGAGGCGGATGACCTTTAATAGGCCCTGGTGGCTTTTGTCATCCGTGAAATTATGTTATGTTATGTTATGTTATGCTTTAAACAAAAGGCATCGAGAATGACCGGAATAACGAAAAACTATTTTATTAACGCACCCCCAAATGTCAATCAAGCTATTTTAAATACTTCAATGAATGCATAAATGTTGGCTACTTCCCCGAGTTATTAAAGAAATCCAAAATGATATTTTTGATAAACCCTGGAAAACAAAAGAAAACAATCAGTAGCTACAGGCCAATCTCACTGTTGGACTTCATAGGCAAACTCTTTGAAAAACTTTTGAACACCAGATCTAGGAACTACTTGGAAACTGAAGACCGATATAACTCCCGACAGCACGTTTTTCGAAAGAAACTCGGCACTGAAACAGCACTAGTCCTCATAACTGATGAGATTGTTATCGCTAAGGCCAAAGGCAATAGAGTAGATATAGAGCTAAGGGACATAGCCTCGGCCCTTCACAAGGTCTGGGTACCAGGTCTAAAAAGAAAGATCTACAGCCTAGACATGGAGGATGGCACGTCGAGGAAAATCCAAAGGCCATCCATCATTAGCATAAATGGTATCGAAAGGGAATTCTTCGAGCTGGAAGCAGGGGTGCCAGAGGGGCCATGTTTGAGCTCCACATTGTATGGAATATATACCAGCGACCTGCCTCACTCTAAATACGAGTGTCCTTAATATATACAACTGGCAGAGGATATTACCCAAATTGTGACGAGCGACTACCGTAACACGAAGAAGGAGAAATCGCAAATATAAACACCTCCAAAAAGAAACAAAATATCGACAAGTTCAAGATAATTCCGATGGGTCGCAATCGAACAGTAGAAGTAGTGGTGGTACGTAAATATTACCATTACTCCACAGAAGGCAAAGTATTCAGCCTAAAAATCACAACTAGAGGATATACAACAGACCTCAAAGAGAAGATCGCTGTAACCAGAAATACGATCCGATCTCTATTCCGTTTTGGACTACTGTCACCGTCCAATAAGAGAAAATTGTACTTACTTTTTGTGAGACAAATGCTCATGTACCCCGTGATTCCCACACACACCTTAAGCAATTCAACGCTAAGGGAAACACAAAGAGTACAAAACATGTCACTGAGGTTTATCTCAAACGTGACTCTTTGTGACCGTTTTCCCTCGACATTGCTATAAGCAATAAATGAAATAGAGCCAATCAACGTGACTCTTCACAAACGAGCATTAGCTATATGGGAAAAATTACCAAAATATGCCGGCAGAAATAACAAACCAACTGAGACTAGTGAACGAAGAGTACTCTGATATATAATTCAAACAAGGCTTTGAAACCTAAAAAAGAAAAAGAAATCTATAACTAAAGAAAAAGTTCCGAAGCAAACATATTAAAAGAGAACAACTACAACATAATAAAAGATCCGAATTCGAGAAAAACTAAATAATTGAAAAAAATAAAACAACTACATTATAATAAAAAATCCCAAGTGGAACAAATTAAATAATTAAATAAACGAATATAAAAAGATCCGACGTGGACACATTGATTAAAATTTATTAAAGCATAAAATGTAATGAAAAAATCTAAACAAGAAAAAGTGCATTAGCAACTTATTCAAACAAAAATAACCAAACTGCTTTATTTAAGAAAACCAAGGCTTGAACGCTAAAGCGTTTTCACACAAAATGTATCCTAAATAACCATAACTACTGAGTTTGCCAGACGACCAGGCACATATTTTTCTCTCTCTCTTAATTACGCATACTTCAATCTAGTTTTCTTTTAACTATCACCACACCAAGTTCTCTCTTTAAATATCACAGATGACAGTTCAGGAAGCTGCAGAGCAACAAAACTTCTGTAATAAACAACCTTTTACCACTTCTGTATATATATATATATATATATATATATATATATATATATATATATATATATATATATGCGTGTGTGTGAGAATGGGAAATTTTAAAAATATAGATATGGCATTCATCAGCACTAATTAATTAGACCTCCTAAAAACTTTAGCTTGAACAATTAAATCTAAAATCAAGCGCGTCATTATTTTACCTTCGTAAGGGAGAAATTTTTTTAAAATTTCTTCCTTTGAAAGAAAGAAACATTTCTTAATTGAAGCAATTATTTAGTAGGTTATTAACAATTCACTGCGTATGAGTGAAGCAAACCTTTGATCAAAGATAGCTGAAAACTTTTCCTGTTTCATATTGCCATTTTTGAGAAATGTGAACTTTAAAAAGAACGATGAATTTACTTATTTTTTTTATATCCGAAATTTAATTAGTAATTTTTGGCATCTTATATTTGATGAACAATTGCTATGCCTATAACATTCCACTATAGCGAACATAGCTTATTAATTCTATGAGTAAAATCAAAGCCCATGCTGTCTTCCGCAACACGAATGAATTGGTTTCTGAACCATAACAAATTTATAGACTGTACTATGGTCTGCATCTACAACAAAATATATAATTAATGATATTTTGTCTCATAGCCTTTGTTTACAGGTAGAGCTGTCAAATATTTAAATATTATTTTCTTTACTTGCCTAATTTTCTGTTCGAAATTTTCCTCAATTCTCCCTTATTCTGCTCCACAACTCTTCCTTTTTCGTTGGAATCTTCAAGCTATTTTATAAGTACATGGTCTGCGTACTTCATAAAGTTCTGTTCAATTAAAAATTCTACCAAACTTTCCTTTTCTTCAGATATAGAAAGTATTCTTTCAAATCAAACAAGTGTGTAATATTCTTTCATCTTATTTCAATTAAATCTAACAAATATATGTACACAGACCAAACATAGCGAAACATCCTAGTGAGATTTTAGAATGTTGACTTTGGATAAACCTCTTTCCTTAAAATGGGTAACGAAATTTTATTCAATTATCGTCCAATTCTCTGTTTTCGTTACGTTACTTCGAAATAGCAATGTAATTAATAATTCAATGATCGTGCTTATTTCCAACCGTGAATTTTTAACCAACGTGAGTTTTACAAATATAATACTAGTTTTAGCTACATTTATTCTCTTTTGTTTCTGAAACATTATTTGAGATTCATTTAATCTTTTAAATACTTACTTCTTAATGGTATGTCAACCTTAGACATGGCATTAATTGATGAATTTGACCTTTGAATGTTTTTTTTCACTGTTTCAGTTATCTGCGTATTAAAATGGCATTATAAATATTCTAATTTATTTACAATGTTCCTTTATTTTTTCAATCTGAAATATAACGTTTATCATATCACGAATAATGTTCACTGTATAACAAATTCCATTTTGATCTTAACTTTAGATTCCAAATCATTCTGGTCTAACAAAATGTGAGCTGACACCGCCTGGCACGATTATTGTTGGATTAATTTCAATTCACCACCTGTTTGCTGTTATATAACAAGTATATTGATACCCATGACTCTACGTCTATAACAAAAAATACTAATTCTGACACATATACGAATTTAATATTTCTAATTGAATGAAAGGACAAAGTCAGCCATATATCATGTATTATCAAGTATACACAATGTTATTATATTAAATCATACAAACTACCAAATAGAAAGTACTGCTAGGTGCATTTAAACTTCTCATACGCACATAATGTGCAGGGTTGAAACAGAAAGTGTAGAGAACTCGTAATTATTTACTTTCTTGCAGGTTCATACAGGATTTATTTAATTGGTATTCATTAAACAACACTTGTTTACAAATATGACTGGAAAATGACGTTAAGCAATTGAGTACCTGTCTAGAAGCAAGAAGAGACCTCTTATTCATAATAGCTAAAGAGCATCTGGTTTTCAAACACACCAAACATAATAGCCGAAAGAGCAAAGTTGCTTTTCCTACGGTTCCTTGATGGTTTTCAGCCTTCAGATATGTGGACGGATAAGAGATTGTTTACTTTATAGGCCAACCGCAACACACAGAATGTCGTGTTTGCTCCTAAAAAAATTGTGATTTCGGTTGAACAGCGGGTAAGTTGCCGTAAAGTTAACCGGCTATAAACACTTCTAATCTTCATTAAAATTAGGGGCAGGGTGTAATGATCAACCAACATGGGTGGATGCTACCATAAGAATTGCTAGTATAAACTTTAAATAAGATGGAGAAATATTTAAAGGATATTTGTCAAAGGAAGCTTTGCTTCCAAGTTCAGTAGATTTGAACCAGAGTGACTTTGTAGTGTGGTTGATGCATCATTAGATATGAGTAGTTGAGATGAGAGAAGTATCGGGAGAGAGAGAATTATAGAATGATATTTTTTGGGGGGGAGGGTTAAGGGAGATTGGTTTATAGATGAGATGATGAGGATGATTAATTGCCAAGTTACTGGCTGATCTCTTTGGCGTTATAGGTTCTTTATCTTCACTTTTTTTCTTAGCTTGAGTGGGACCTTTGCAGGTGCGTTGATTCTAATTTTGATGATGAGTAATTTTTCTCTTAATATAAATCTTTTCCGTATATCTGTTTGTTAGTTCTAATTTCTTTTGCTGTATTTTTATTTTATTAGTCTCTTGTGAATACTGGGGGCATTTATGCCTTTATCTTCTTTTTTCTTTGCTTAGAATTCCATACTGAGTTTTCTTGTTGATTTCTCAAAATTTTATTTGTTTATGTCCAGTTATGTTTTTATAGTCAGTTCCTCCTGCTCTAGGTTGATCCTATTGCTGAGGAATAACTTAGTTATGGTTTTTTGGGAGTCTCTTAGTTTGAGTTTGCTTTGACGATTCCTTGTTTGCCTTTTGTCCATTTTCCGCTCGTTACTCTTTCAAATAATTCCTTTTTTAGTATTTAGGCGACGTAGAGATAGACCTCTAATTTTATTTTCTTCTAAGAATTCTTCGATTTATTTTGTGGTTAGAAACGAAGGTCCATTTGCATGTCCCTCGTTCTATCCCTTTTTCACGTCTTTTGGTTTCAGTTATCTTGGGAGGGGCTATGCTTCATGTGAAGACCTTAAGATTGAAGTTGCGGGCTTCTTACTGGCATCTCTCTACGATATCCAAATTGTCTTCTGAATCAGTTTTCCAATTTGTTTCGGTTTCCGTCGGGTGGAAATCTTCTTCTTCTTCTGTGTTTTAGTTTCTTTTCTTAGTTTTTTATCGGTATTTTTTCTTCTGATTTGGTGTCTTTTTGGGTCTCTTTGGCCTGTCCTTTTTCTCTCTTCTCTGTCTCTGTTCCAACACATATCATGTCCTTAACGTTTAATGTATTCTTCTCGGCTGTGACTCCGTATATGAGTACTGATAGGGGGTTTGGGGGGAACGACATTTTGCGAATCCCATTTATCTCAAAAAGGAGGTTCAGGATATTCGCGAAGGTTCCCGGTTCCGCGATATTGTTTACATGGGCAAACATTATTCAGGCAAGTATGTCTAAGCCGATGCCCTCGTTCACGTTCATATTAATTTGAGGTTCTTGTGTATTTTTTACTTCTTTAACCGTGGCTTTGGCAATACTGGCATAGGTATGGTTGTTTTTTTTCTGAGCTTCCTCTCTTTGTTCGTGCTCTTTTCTATCTATGATGCTCTTGCGTTTGGGCCAGTTTATAGCCATAGTCTTATGATGACCCTGGAAGTTGATGTATTTCTTCATTTGTTTTTTGCATTCTCTGAAGATATGGCCGACTTGACTACATTCGGAGCATATCTTCCGGTTGTTTTTGAGGCAGTTCATTGTAACGTGATATTCTAGTGCATAGCACTGAAAACATGTTTGGACGTTAACGAATTTTTCCAACTCCATGTTGTCCGGTGGGATTCTCATCCCAAATGCCAGAATCCCATTTGAGAGTGCCTTTTTGCCATTTCCGTTGTCGCGCACACGATCTTTATCACGTGTGTGTAGTTTCTAAATTTGATAAGGTCATTAATTTTGAGGTTTTGGTTTTCATTTTCAATCTCTGTGGTCAATTCTTCTTGCATGTGGGCTCCTACGTATTCGTCGATTTTTCTGCAGAGGATTGATCAGCTTGCCACTAGTTGTGGAGGTAATTTTGGTGTTAGTCCTATCTTGTTTGGGAGACGTTGTTCCTTTCCTGGAAACCAATCTTTCCACATCTTCTTGTTTGTGGCAGAGAGAGCCACATAACCATTTAGGGACCTCGATCAACCTCGTCACTGCTATTTTTAGGTCGATGTATAAAGTTCTTATAAGATCTCCTCTCTTCGGCTTCTGTTTTTTATTGTTCTACCCTAAGCGGTAGTCTTTTGTATTCGTCCAATTTTGTGCTACGGGTCCCTCCCTTCTTAAAAGATGGGTGAGGGAGGGGGATTACGCGATCATTGAGGATGATGCGCCTTGGTAAAATTTAATATTATTTATCTCTTTTAGGTACCTCCACAATGGGAGAATTTCGGTGTCGTAGGGAAAGGATGCGGGAGACAATACATGAAATGAAATGAAGTCTTCTTCTTGCACTTTACAACTCTTCTCGGTAATTGTTTTCTTCAAAAGCAAACTGCAGTGGCTATTCCCAGAAATTGAACGAGGCAAATTCTTCTTCGGTTAAGAATGTGCTGAGATTTTGGCGGTTGTATGCTTTACCAAGCTCAACATGCGTTGTGTATCAGCAATCCAAGCGGCGAATTCAGTGTATGATTAGTACTACCTGCTCGCAGGGATAAATATTTACCAGGCCATCTATCTTACATTTCGCATGATGAGCAAAATAAATTTAAATGATGAAAATCTGCTCTTTTTCTCAATAATTACTATTGCTTTTAAGCAAATATTTAAGTATTCTTCCCTCCCTAAGAGATTTCTCCACAATCTAATGTCGCTCATTGCCTTTGAAATAATTACTGAGGAAAACCTCTACATTTAAAGATGAGATTTGAGGAAGCAGACCGCCAAATAGTTGCACTTTTCTACCTCATTACTACCATGTTTATCAGTAATAAATTTAAAGCAAGAAAAATAATGCAAAAATAGATTTATATATATGACTTCCAAAAGTATGCTCCTACACGCCTAATGGTACACAATTATACACACATAGTCACATTTTCGGGGGCATCTTTGTAGAACTTCGGAACTTTTAGTCGTCGGTTTTTAGTTGAAGATAGAGGGAGCAGAACTGATAAATCAGCTATCACGTTTACGAAAAGCAAATTTGGTGATGCTGCGCTTAATAATAATTCATCCATATCCATCACAAGAAGAGTTATTATGAAGCATTTTCAACTTTTTTTATGCATTTTAAATTTATGCTTGAGGGAAGGCACGCAAAGAGTAATAAACAACATATATTTCTGCCTGGATTCTATTGAATGATCTTAATCTCAATTGCATATAAATTATAATTATTTCTATTAATGTGATTATGTTTTAAAGGGTGACTTAACTATTAGTGCTAAACATTTGCTTAACAGAAGATATTGGCTTTCTATATCATTTCTTATAGCGCATTTGAATGTCGGCCTAGTTTCTGCATAATTATAACTTTTATAGACTAGTTTACTTTTAGCTTATATATTTTCTCCTGTTTACATTCATATTAGATAAATTTGATGATTTTGATCTCAAATTAATTGACTTAAAAATTTTAAATATTGAAACTAAAATATTTTATTAACAAAAAATTAAAACTAAATGGAAACATCTTTAGGGGACTGTTTACAAATCCCAATTTTAAACTCATTTGCAGCCTTCCGTCAGTCGAATAAATAAATAAGAAGAACGGTGTCAAAAGTCAAATTAAAAATAAACTTTAAAGCCCCCAACCATTTAATGGAAGATACAATGGGACCACCAACATTCCTCTCCTTTTTAATTTCCTTCAGAACTTTGCATTAGATGCAAAAGTAAGGATGCAAAATCTTGCCAATGAAAGTTAGGTAAAGTTCGTTCAGAACTTTGATGAAAAAGTTTATCCATTACCTTTCTTGGAATGTGCGTCGACGTGCTGTTCCAAATTATACACTAAATTTTAAGAACTTCCCTGTGCGAGCCTATCGAACGAGAGTCAGAGGTGCACATGAAGGAAAGAGATAGGTAAAATGAAATCCAGAACCTTTTTTTATTTTTAGAGAAAAGAAAATGAAGATTGATAGAATCTGAGGTTGAAGGGCCAATATAAGTGTGGCAAGAGGTCTGAGATACATACATATGATACATCTAAAGGGGAATAAAAAGAGAATTCGAAGTCGCATTAAACTCAATTGAAAATCTTCCTCGAGGAAGAATTTTACGTTAAATGTAGAGAAAAAGAATCTCAAAATAAGCATTTTTGAACGCCAAAAAAGGCCTTTGGGTGGCGCATAAACGTTCTTATAAGGCATGCAAATATCATGCATTGTGATACCTATCGCTCATCAGTGCAACTTAGTGATACCTGAACCAGCGAAAGTTACAGTTTAATAGAGGTATGATCAGGGAAATCTCTTCTCTCTCAACAGGTATAAAGAGCGTGTAGATAAGCACGTCAAGATTGATGCTTCCCAGGAGGGTGTCCAGTCTTTTTAAAGTCATTAATGATCCAAAATTATATGCTGCTTAATGCACTCCCCTTAGCAAATATCTCCGGAATTTTAGGACATTTTACTTTAAAGCAACCATGTTTGCTCACTTTTCTCTCGACAGAATCAAATCTTGAATTGAAAACGACCAATAATTTTTGCCAAAAAATATTACGAAGTTGAATATAATTACGCAACATCATTCATGTAACCCCAAATTGTCACTATTTTACCAGTTTGATAACAAAGCTACTGGGATGATACTCAGCTGCAATAGGATCAGGACTAGAGCGAGATTTGGGATTCAGCAAAAGAATGCATTCGTTTTTATTATTTTCGAAATAATAATAATTATTATTATTACGTAAATTCTAAAAACGACTGAGAAATATAAAAATAATTATTAGTTTCAAAACTTTTGCCTAGGTCTGGGGATATTACTCTTTGGAGGCGAAGTGAGTCTATAGCTAACCTTTTTCCTTGCATTTATCCTTATTTAGTTTATTACTTAATTGTTAAAATTAAAACTTCTGTTTAAGTTTAAAAATTAAAATTTATATTTATAATTGTTTCGTTATAATATAGCTCGCCTTTATTATTTTGGTTTTGAATCAACGAAAATGACTTGCAACTCGTGTTATTTTAATAAATTGGATATTCTTTTTTATAGACCACAGCAGTTCTACGATATGTATAATAGACCATCCGTGTAGCCTTAGTTCGCTAGACGAATTTTCTTTAAGTCTCTTTTTATTCTTAAATTTGCTTAAATTATTTTTGTGTTTTTCACTTAAAGGCATTTTAAAGTAATCTTTTTTATGTTAGGCAGTATTTTTTCTCGGAGTAAATAACACAAACTAACCAAACAATAGCGATAATGTTTATTTATTTAACTGTTCCAGATGAACTGGGGCCTCTTAAATTGGCAGCACTGTTAGGTCTTTGTGAGGTAGGTTATCTACTCATATGGGTGTAGTTGCAGCACAAGCAAAATCTTAAATAAAAAGGATAATTCTTCTAATAGGGAACACACCATAAACTGTAAAACTGATATTTGTATTGATAATTTGAAATTATTAGCTGTATCTCAACCATCATTGCCTAAACTCCCCTAAATCGATATATATCAAACAATACAAACCTACACCAATTAAGATTTAAGTGCAATATCTTTATTAATTGATTAACTTTAACTACAGTTTGTTAGTTTTTGTTTTTTAACTACTCTTTAGTTAGTTAGTGTTCCTCTCTCCCAAGCTTCACTGTAACCTATAAACCCACCATTCACTCTCGAGGATGGATTCATTTTAGTAGGTAGTAAAATTAACTGTTTCTTATTTAAAGTTTTTAACTCTTACAGTGTTTAAAAAATTAAAAACAAAGTTTAAATTTATTATCTTTAACTATTACTAGGTTAATTTCTCATATATATTTTGTTTAACTTCTGAAATAAACTTTAAATTTATTAACTACTTTTTAGAGTCAGTTTTAAAGCAAATTTAACTAGCTAACTCACAAATAAAATTTTAAATTATAGTACATTTTATTGATATTTTATAATTGGTCACCTTCCTTTTGACAAATTAATTAACAATTTCCTTAATAAAATATACTCTCCACATTTTTTCTCATATGATGTTCCTTAAAGCCAAAAAAAATTTCGTTGTGCGTGAGTTAAGACCTTTTAATAACATGTTTAGAAGAAATTGTACTAAATTGCTCAAAAAGTATTTGTTCCATACTAAATTTTACATCACCCTTGTCAATCCTTTCTTTATAGGAAGTTTCTTCTCCTCAAAGGACAGGATTCCTCTCGAGATTAACAGCCACATCATATATCTTTTTTCTTGTCCTTGTTGTTTGCCAGGAACTTACATGGGCAGTACTGTTCGCTCATTATAACGAGAAGTTTGGCTCCCATATGGGAATAAGCCACCGCACTGGCAAAATCCTGTCTAGGAAGGAGGTTTCTTCTATCAGAGACCACACAATTGCTCGATCAAAAATTTTTAAATTATAGGCCTTAACACTAATGAATATAGCCTGCGAATATTAGAATCTCTGCTTATAAAAATCAAATATCTATCCCTCAACCATGATAATTCTTCTGTCCCCCTTCTAATTACTTAATTATATATTCCTGGTGTATTTACAAACCTATTGCCCTACACAAAACAACCACCTAACATAAATCCTAGGTTTTCTTTAGCTTCCTCATTACTTAATTTCTTATTCTGGGCTCTATCTCCAACGCCGTTTGGTAACCACGTGATTCTTAATTTTTTAGTGAATATCTTTAAACACTTGAATTTTTTTTTACTTCATACCTTTAATTGACTTCCACCATCTCTGTGGAGAAATGGCTACATTAAGCCTCCTGGAGGAGTATAGGTATATTCAAGCCCCCCTCCCTTCATGAGGAGAAGCGTGGGAAAGGTAGCCGGCGAAAATGCTTACCATGTGTGATCTCCCCGCCGCTGTGGGCAGTTGGAGCTAACATATGTTTGAAGGCGACCACCTAAGGTCCTTAAACGACGCTCTAACGATCGTATTACCTACGAGACCCATAAACCCGTGGTTAGGAAAAAAAAACGGTGCGAGTCAGAAGGCAGGCCAAGTAGCGGTGCGGTTGCGAGCCTATAATTTGCGAGCTGACTTGGGCACCCCAGTGCCACCTCAGGAATTCTCGCTCTCCCCAGATGCTAACTCTCCATTCGCTCCCCCCCTTCCCTTTTGCATCTGTGGCCTGGTCACTACCCCCTTTATATGGGGCGGCAATCCGCCTATATATAAGCCCCGCAAAGAAAAAGAAGAGGATGATCAGAAGTCGATACGCTAAAGGTGGATTAGTTCGTGAAGATCGATCCATCGGCTAGACAAGAAGATTATTAGAAGTCGATTCGCCAGAAGAAAGATTAGTTCGTAAAGATCGATCCTTCAGCCATACAAGACTATTTCCGTGAGAAACGATAGGATCAGATTGAGAAAATCGATCCCTCCTTTCAGGGCCGTATTAACCTAATTAGTCAAGTTTTATATCGGTGCCATATTGAAGAAGCCTTTTCCGTCTGCAAAGAAGCCCGACTGAAGAAAAGCAAAGCCGCTCACACTCGAGTGATTCTCACATCTCAAGCAATCTCTCTTCGAAAATTTCAACCAGCGGCCACACCACTTCAAAGCGAGAGATAAGTCCTCCAGCGACATCCAGGTATCCCTAATACCTACCTGTAAGTTAACAATAACATTTATATCTCTATTGCGATAGTAGAAGTTTAGTACGTCCCACGTTTTAAAGGAGAGTAGAAACCATTATTCTTGAACCTAGGTCATATGTGTTTGTAGATGACAGTACCTTAATTTAATGTTTTATGCTAAACAAATAGGGTCGCGATAAAAATACTAATTGGCAATTGATTTGTTTATTGGAAGCCTACTTGTTTATGTTTTGTCATTGAACAATCTTTGAGGCCAAATTTAGAAATGCTTTTACTGTCGGTTTGTAATATTTAATTTAAAATACATGTTTATTTTTGGTAGATTCTGGTGTTTCCTCTTATCCTTATGTGTTTAAAAATAGCTCTTCCTTAAGGACTAAACCACTAAAATAGCACTCTTAGAACAAAGCCTACTTTATCATAGAAGTAACTCACGCCCCTTAAAGCATACCGCTACTAAAAGGGTGTCAAAGCGTAGAGTGATCAAAGCCAAGGGTCATTTTACGACATATTATAAAAGTGGTGTCAGGTCTAGAGGTTTTATATTAGAAAGAACCCAGCAGTGTCTTTTTTAAGGAAGAGCTAACACATAAAAGAAACACCAGGAATAATAGAATATTTGACGAGTGGGAAATTGGTAAAGTTAGAGGTGGATACCATCTAAAGGTAATTGTTAGGCCAAGTGGCAAGTTTCGGTGGTGGAATAGGTCAGGCTTGATTAAAAACAAGGTAGATGACTGACATAAGCGTGATGGCATTGTTTGACCTTTATCGGAAGCAAGGTCAAAGCCTCGGACTGGAAGGAACCGATCTGAGTTCGTTTATTCAGGAGAAAGAGAGAAACGAAAGAGAAGAAAGAAGAGAAGAACGTAAAATGAAAATGGAAGCTGATAAAAGAAGAGAAAACGCAAAAATGGAAGCTGATGAAAGAGAGAAGATAAGGGCCCACGAAAGAGCTCTTAGCAAAGACGAGTTAGAGGTGCAGTCAGTGTCATCTAGAACAGGAGTGTCACCAGCGGCCAGCATGAAACTCCCGGAGTACAAGGACGAAGAAGATTTATGCTCATATCTCTCCCATTTTGAGAAAATATTTGAAGTCAATAATTGGGACCTAGAAGAAGATGGGGTCGCCAGACTGTTACCGCTACTCAATCGTAGGATGAGAGAGATATTCGTATCTTTACCCTCAGAAGCGACTGTGGACTATTCCACTCTCAAAGCCGAACTTCTCTCAGCAACAAACCTTAACCCGGAAGAATATAGGATGAAGTTCAGGCATTCTCGTATAAGACCTGGACAAACATACAAACATTTTGGCTTTGAGCTTCGTCGAAGCCTACAGTTTTGGATGGAGTCAGAAGGGGTAGAGAACGAAGTCGCTGCGGTCGTCGACTTCATGCTTAGATATCAGTTACTAAGTACACTACCCCAGGAAATCCGTGCATTCGTTAAGGACCGAAAAGCTTCTACCTTCAACGAGTGCCTGGACGAGGCTGACCTCCACGCGGTAAATCATCGGTTATATCCTAGGGAGTACAAGAAAGAGAAGGCTTCCTCCCCAAAGAAAAATGGGCCACCACCCAGGCATTTACAGAAGAAGCCCTTTAAGTTCTCAGCAGCAAAAGGAACTTATAAACCAAATTTTGGAGGAGAAAAGAATCAAAAAGAAGTTAGGATTCCACAAGGATCATACCGTAATACCGGCACGTATCCCAGGAAGCCCGTCACTTGTTATACCTGCGGGATAATAGGTAACCTGAGTTTCTCCCACAGAAGCGACTGTGGACTATTCCACTCTCAAAGCCGAACTTCTCTCAGCAACAAACCTTAACCCGGAAGAATATAGGATGAAGTTCAGGCATTCTCGTATAAGACCTGGACAAACATACAAACATTTTGGCTTTGAGCTTCGTCGAAGCCTACAGTTTTGGATGGAGTCAGAAGGGGTAGAGAACGAAGTCGCTGCGGTCGTCGACTTCATGCTTAGATATCAGTTACTAAGTACACTACCCCAGGAAATCCGTGCATTCGTTAAGGACCGATAAGCTTCTACCTTCAACGAGTGCCTGGACGAGGCTGACCTCCACGCGGTAAATCATCGGTTATATCCTAGGGAGTACAAGAAAGAGAAGGCTTCCTCCCCAAAGAAAAATGGGCCGCCACCCAGGCATTTACAGAAGAAGCCCTTTAAGTTCTCAGCAGCAAAAGGAACTTATAAACCAAATTTTGGAGGAGAAAAGAATCAAAAAGAAGTTAGGATTCCACAAGGATCATACCGTAATACCGGCACGTATCCCAGGAAGCCCGTCACTTGTTATACCTGCGGGATAATAGGTAACCTGAGTTTCCAGTGCCCACAGAACCTCCGACTGAGGGAGACCTCGAGACAACAGGTGCAAAACCTGACTGCCGCGATCCCAGCAGGACAAGCTGATTCATCCTACGTCCCCGCGCCAACATCCGAAGGGCCCCAGCAACAGGTAAACTTTCTATTCAACAAAAGTTCGCCAAGCGGCCTACAATTTGAAGAGGGCACTGTTAATGGGTGCCGAGTATCCACTTTAGTCAGAGACACCGGATGCACGTGCATAGTGGTATCCGACAAGTTGCTGCCCCCAGTAAACCTTGCCCATAAGAAATTCGCAATCGTCCACGACTTTTTAGGACGCGACAATCGATTCCCCGTCGTGAGATGTCATATACAATGCAGATATTTCACCGGTTGGACGGACGTGGTAGTAGCCCCTATTAAGTTCTGCGCAGTACTAATCGGACAAAAACCCCTAGTTCCCCAGCAAGTAGTGGCCCAACAAGTAGTCACCCGGGCACAAGAAGCCCAGAGGAAAGAGCAACCTGCTAAGTTGACCCCGAGGATTACCCTCGAAGACAATGGGTCCAAATTGACTTCCTTCGCCAGTGCTCAGAAGGAATGCCCCACTCTTAAACCTCTATGGGAGAAAGCTATTAAAGGTGAAATTCTCCAAGTGAAAGGAAAGAGGCCTATCCAGTATTTTGTAGAAGACTCACTTCTCTACCGTACTATCAGCGAGGAGAATAAGGAGAACAAGAAAGCACTGTGTGTACCTCAAGAATACACGCAAAGAATTTTGAATACCGTGCATGATGGAATATTAGCCGGACACTTTGGGCACAACAAAACGGCGCAGCAGATATTCCGACACTTTTATTGGCCCCAGGCCGCCAGGGAAATTGTGGCCTATTGCCCCTCTTTTGACGTGTGTCAGAAGGATCCCTCCAGAGGACGGGTACCTCCCGCTCCCTTACAAAAGGTGCCCGTTATTACCGAACCTTTCTTTCGAGTGGCAATTGATTTGGTGGGACCAATTCACCCCCCTTCAAGTGGAGGACACTCCTACATCCTCACTCTAGTGGATTGTGCCATCCGGTTCCCAGATGCCGTGGCCCTACGGAAGATTGACACTATTTCCTGCGCGGAAGCATTAATTTCAATTTTTGCACGAGTAGGTCTGCCTAAAGAAATTCTATCTGATAGAGGGAGCCAATTCACCTCAGAATTGATGGAGTATTTTAACAAACTACTGTTAGTCAAGCCAATTTTTACGAGTCCATTTCATCCAGCCGCTAACGGAATCTGCGAGAAATTAAACGGGACTCTCAAAAATATATTGAAGAAGTTGTGTCAAAACAACCCTACACAATGGCACAGATACCTGCCTGCAGCCCTTTTCGCCTGCCGAGAAATACCTCATCGGACGTTAGGATTCTCGCCCTTTGAGCTATTATACGGGAGAAATGTGCGACGTCCTATGAGTATTCTTAAGGAATTATTTTCCAACGCGAAGCTCGAGCAAGAAATCAAATCATCTTACGCCTACGTGATGGATATGGGCGAGCGCCTATAATACTGCTCTGGCTTAGCTCGAGAGAACGCCGAGAAAAATTTAGCCAAATACCGGGACTATTTCGATATGAAAGCAAAGGCTCGAAAATTAAAGGCAGGAGATGAAGTCTTATTATTACTCCCGACCGAAAATAATAAGTTATGGGCCCAGTCGAAGGGACCGTTTGAAGTAATCGAGGCACGGGGTCCAGTCGATTACTTGATAGATACCCCAACAGGGCGAAGAACCTAACACATAAACATGCTAAAAAAATATCACCGCCGCGCGTGCATAAAGAATATTACCCTTGTAGACGAAGAAGAACCGATGGATGCCGATTACCCGGGTACGCCCCTGCAAGTCATACACACCGTGTGTGTGGAACAAGACGAGGAATACGAACTTCCCTCGCTCTCACCTACCCCGGAAGACCCTCAGGTGGATTTAAAGATAAATCCCCACTTAGAAATTCAACAAAAAGCGGAAATGTTGAACTTGCTCATGGAATTCCCAGAAGTCATTTCTGAAAACCCCGGATGTGCCAAGGATTTTATCCATGAAATAAAACTAAAAACTAATTCAGTGGTTCGGAGCAAACCATATCCTTTACCGATCCACCTAAGAGAAGCCTTCAATAAGGAAGTCCGGAATTTACTAAAATTGGGAATTTTAGAGCCATCGGAGTCCGATTATTGCTCCCCCATAGTAATGGTTAAGAAACCTGATCAATCATTTCGGATGTGCGTGGAATTCCGAAAATTGAATTCAGTGACCGTTTTCGACGACGAGCCCATCCCACTAATAGATCAAAATCTCCATTTATTTAAAGACACTAAATTCATCACCGAATTGGATTTGTGTAAAGCGTACTATCAAATACCTCTCGCTATGGAGTCCAAAAAACTGACGGCTTTTGCGACCGAGAGAGGTCTGTTACAGTTTACCAGGCTACCCTTCGGACTACTTACAGCCGGTAGCAATTATAATAGGATGATGAGGCGAATTATCGCTGGACTAAGCGACGTGTCGTTTTACTTCGACAACGTGTACGTAGCTACCCGTACATGGGAGTCACACTTACACGCCCTACGCTCATTGCTGGAGAAATTGAAGGAGCAAGGTCTAACCGCCGGGCCGACCAAGTGTTATTTTGCCTACGAATTCATTGACTACCTGGGATTCAAAATAGGACAAAAACACTTGACTACCCAGCAAGAAAAAGTGGACGCCATAGTCAAGATGCCCCGGCCGAAAACAAAGAAACAACTCCGATCGTTTATGGGAGCGGCCTCGTTCTATAGGCGTTTTGTACCACACTTCGCTTCCATTGCGGCCCCACTGAATGATTTGATAAAAAAGACAGCGTCAGACCCTGTCACGTGGAACCCACATGCAATAACTCAGTTGGAGGTTCTAAAAGGAAAACTCGTAACTGCGCCCATTCTTCGCTTACCAAATCCCAACAAGATCTTCGGCCTTCGCACGGACGCTAGTCGGGACGGGTGAAGCGGAGTATTGCTTCAATACGAAGATGTGAAACAGCCTATCCCATAGCTTATGTCAGTAGGAAACTGTTGAGTAGAGAAAAAGCCTACGCTACTATCGAAATCGAAGCTTTGGCCATAATATGGTCCATAGGTAAATTCAAATATTATCTAATAGGGCGCGAGTTTAAGTTGGAATGCGACCATGAACCGTTGTCATACTTAGGTAAAAATAAGTGTAAGAATGGAAGACTCCTGAGATGGAGTTTACTCTTGATGGAGTACCAGTACTCCATTCACTATATAAAAGCGTCCAACAATTGTATGGCCGACTTTTTTAGTCGGAACCCTATCGACGATTAAGGAGCAGCCCAACTATTGTATTATAGCAAAGTTAAGTGTAAATCAGTAGAATTGTAAGTAATTAGGGGCGAGTAACCCAATAGTGGTAGGTAAGAAATTCCTAAGTTGGCACAGTAATATAGGAATTAATGTAAGGTCAGGTGAAATGTTATCGAGGCATTCCCGAGTGAACTAGAATTTATTGTATAATATAATGTTCCGTAAGTTACCCATGTATATTATTGTAAGCGTCGGATTGGAACCCCCCCCCCCTCCCGTTATTTTCTTAAGAATGGAGGTAAATGTGGAGAAATGGCTACATTAAGCCTCCTGGAGGAGTATAGGTATATTCAAGCCCCCCTCCCTTCATGAGGAGAAGCGTGGGAAAGGTAGCCGGCGAAAATGCTTACCATGTGTGATCTCCCCGCCGCTGTGGGCAGTTGGAGCTAACATATGTTTGAAGGCGACCACCTAAGGTCCTTAAACGACGCTCTAACGATCGTATTACCTACGAGACCCATAAACCCGTGGTTAGGAAAAAAAAACGGTGCGAGTCAGAAGGCAGGCCAAGTAGCGGTGCGGTTGCGAGCCTATAATTTGCGAGCTGACTTGGGCACCCCAGTGCCACCTCAGGAATTCTCGCTCTCCCCAGATGCCAACTCTCCATTCGCTCCCCCCTTCCCTTTTGCTTCTGTGGCCTGGTCACTTCCCCCTTTAGATGGGGCGGCAATCCGCCTATATATAAGCCCCGCAAAGAAAGAGAAGAGGATGATCAGAAGTCGATACGCTAGAGGTGGATTAGTTCGTGAAGATCGTTCCATCAGCTAGACAAGAAGATTATTAGAAGTCGATTCGCCAGAAGAAAGATTAGTTCGTAAAGATCGATCCTTCAGCCATACAAGACTATTTCTGTGAGAAACGATAGGATCAGATTGAGAAAATCGATCCCTCCTTTCAAGGCCGTATTAACCTAATTAGTCAAGTTTTATATCGGTGCCATACCGAAGAAGCCTTTTCCGTCTGCAAAGAAGCCCGACTGAAGAAAAGCAAAGCCCCTCACACTCGAGTGATTCTCACATCTCAAGCAATCCCTCTTCGAAAATTTCAACCAGCGGCCACACCACTTCAAAGCGAAAGATAAGTCCTCCAGCGACATCCGGCAATCCCTAATACCTACCTGTAAGTTAACAATAACATTTATATCTCTATTGCGATAGTAGAAGTTTAGTACGTCCCACGTTTTAAAGGAGAGTAGATACCATTATTCTTGAACCTAGGTCATATGTGTTTGTAGATGACAGTACCTTAATTTAATGTTTCATGCTAAACAAATAGGGACGTGATAAAAATACTAATTGGCAATTGGTTTGTTTATTGGAAGCCTACTTGTTTATGTTTTGTCATTAAACAATCTTTGAGGCCAAATTTAGAAATGCTTTTACTGTCGGTTTGTAATATTTAATTTAAAATACATGTTTATTTTTGGTAGATTCTTATCCTTGTGTTTAAAAATAGCTCTTCCTTAAGGACTAAACCACTAAAATAGCACTCTTAGAACAAAGCCTACTTCATCATAGAAGTAACTCACGCCCCTTAAAGCATACCGCTACTAAAAGGGTGTCAAAGCGTAGAGTGATCAAAGCCAAGGGTCATTTTACGACAATCTCAAACTATTTAAATTGTTACCCTTTTGATTCAGCATAGTATTTACTTTAGTTTATACATTGTTTTTAAAATTTGTAAATATTTTTGTCATTTTACTCATTGTTTTCTTAGTTTATTTGAATTGATTTATTAATTTATATTTTTAATTGCCTGTTTGTCTTTTTAGTTTTTTTTCATAAAATAGGTTATCACTCTTTTGAAACATTTTAGTACGTTTGTTATTTCTTTCGTTTTTTTTAATTACTTTTTATCAATTTTTTGTGTATGTTTTTTTGTTTATCTTTTAATCAATTTAGTTGTTTACCCTTAATTTTTATAGGAAAAATATCCCAACTTTCTTATTCCATTTAACACTTTCAGTTCAAATTATTTTCCTTTTCATAACTTTAATGATTTAAATTTTTTTTTCTTACAATTTTAATCTTAGAACCTGAAGATGGGCATGTTGCCCGAAACGTTGTTTCAAAAATTGCAATAAATATATGTACTTAAGCATCTTCTGCGCCCTTGCCTTCGCTGTGAAATTAGAAAAAAAAACCCTGGTTAGCAGCAATACTTACGACTATATATATATATATATATATATATATATATATATATATATATATATATATATATATATATATATATATATATATATATATATATATACATATATATTTATAGTACAAGAGAAAGAGACATTAGAAGAACACTAGAATCAAAGAGAGCAAAGGACAACACAAGGAAGGCAATCTTTTACCGAGAAGACAGAAATAACGAGAGGGGAAAAAGTTTGAAATTCATGGCAGGGACTCGAACCTGGTAATCAGCAGACTCGGATTCGAGTCCCTGCCAGGAATTTCAAACTTATCTCCCTCTCGTTATTTCTGTCTTCTCGGTAAAAGATTGCCTTCCTTGTGTCGTCCTTTGCTCTCTTTGATTCTAGTGTTCTTCTAATGTCCCTTTCTCTTACCTCTAAAAAACTCTTGTTTCTTTTTTCATTCGCGTCCAATTTCTCTTTCTATTGTATTATATATATATATATATATATATATATATATATATATATATATATATGTGTGTGTGTGTGTGTGTGTGTAAAACTTCCAAAGTATCGCGTGGGTAAGAAATACATAATAAATGCAACGAACCACAAAAGGAAACTAAAATAAAGGATTCAAGTACTTTCGAATTAATTTCAAATTTATTATCCACTTGAAATAAAGTTAATTGTAGATGAAATCTTCATTTTATTTTCCTTGTGGTTTTTTAGTAGAAAACTTCTAGTTTATAAACTGTTAGCAACTGAGTTTCGTGAGAAAACTATTTTGATGTCAACGAAGTAAATAAATAATAGAAAAGAAATTAATTTGGAAGTTATTCAAACCTTGGCCGAGCAAATTTTGTGTGTTCTGTAGAAACGGCTTTTGATGCTTGCTGGGTTCAAATGTGTTTGAGTGCTGCTAAAGAAATTAGTGCAAAGGTAAGTTGTAGTGGGTGTTCTGTAAACGTCAGTACTAAATTTCAAGGCCGCTTTTGTAACAGTGACGTTAAGAAAAGAGATTTAATTTTCTTTTTCTGTTTTCATTGTAAATTTCATTTTGGGTGTTGGTAATTATAATTTAAGCGATTTGTCAGAAATTACTGGCTTGGTCTTTATGCCTGTAGCTAAAAATATTTTATCTATATATTAGTTAATCATCAAAGGGTCAAATACTGAAGAACATTTATTTAACCAGTTTATTTGCTGTAAAATCGAAGGTTGTTGGCAAAACTTGGTTACAATAGAGCATAGCCAAACTTTCTTGTTGAGCATAAATAATTTTATTGAATAAAAATAGCATGTTTACTACACCCAACTTTAAAAAAGTTAAGAAGACTGAGCCTGAAAAATTAAAAGTAATATATTTGGCTTAATAAAAGTTTTCTGAGATAATATTACAATTTTCTAAGACAATAGGTAGATATATAAATAATGATTCCACATCATTGGAAGTCAGAAATGCGTTATTAAAATGGATTTAAAAACCTGATTCGCAAATTTCAATAAGTCTTGAAAAGTGATTTCAAATATTCTTCCCAACATATGTCAGATGTCTTGAAATACCTATATAAGTAGTTGGGTGTATCAAAGCGAAATTGTGTTGCTGAATATATTTTGGCTTAACTTCCAAATTGTTAACTTAAATAGTAATTTCCTGAGTGGATATATTGACCCTCTATTTTATTATTCTCAAAATACTGGAAAACAAATATTCCTTACACTCCAGTTTGTTCTCCAAACCTCACAGATGATTGTTCCAGACGATTTTTAATGATAAATTCACACATGGTCTATAATCACTGTCACTTCTATAGGATCAATACTTGTTTATTTGATTATATCAAAAATCATAACAATCTTAAACATTATAAAATATTTATTAAAGGTTATTTAGTTGCTAAAATAGAGTTGAAGAGTATAACAAGTTGTTAAAGAAGTTAAATCGGGGAGACTCACGCTCCAGGGGTGCCAATTCTATTATTAGTTAGCCGATTCAGTGTTGCAAATTAAAACGCTTTGTCGCTCAGAAAATCTCGCCTTGCAGCAAGGAGGGGATGATTACAAATAAGCATAAAAACAATAAAAATAAATGAATCCGCAGTAACACATGAAGGTTTGTATACTTTTAGTTGTTTGTTCTCTCTCGAATTATTTAGCCTTTTTAATATTTCCTTTTCCTATTCCACTGATATAATCAATATTGGGGCATGTAAATATACGGCTATTCAGACCAGTTATTCACTATCTTCTTCTAGTAATAATAATTATAATATTATTAATACGAAATAAGTTATTAATAGAGACTAATGTCAGGCAAAAGTTTTAAGATCGACTGATAAACAGTCATGTATAATAATTTTAGTAAGAAGCATATTATGAAATCTAGTTCATGCCTGTTCCGGGGTTAGGTTTGGCAATAGTATTCTCATATTAATATTAATAATAAAGCAAAATAGAGTGGGTATAAGAACAAAGGAATTGCAAGCTGCAAACTAAAATAATATTGCTAAAAAAGAAAAGTCGAGAGAGAGCAAATTAGAAATGAAACTCACATATCTACATATGACTAATGACATAAGGGTCATACTATCAAAAGTAATATCAACTCTAATGGTTTCCAGATCTAACTGAGTTCTCAAAGATGGGAACGAGGTGGCTGACACCTAACAGCCACTATTAATATGCTCCGCAGGTAGCAGACGGGCTCTTACAACCTGATCTGCCCTCTCTTTGAGGCCTTTCAGTTTGGAGAGATTAAGAGGTGGATCAAAACATTTATGCGTCAAGCGGTTCAAATTTTTAGGCTCAATGGCATTGTCCCTAAGTATCTTCTTCCAGAACCTAATAGGCCCAGCCACCGGTAACAGAACTACCAGCATTACATGGTTAACTGAAAACAAGGACTATATGTACCCAGGGCAATCAATATCTTGTCAATCGCATTCCTAAGTCACCAATCCCAATTGAGAGAGTTGCCTTATTCCATAACTCAAGTGAAAAGTCAATGTTGATTAGTTTGGGGGCAAATCTTTCATAGACTCATCCAAAAACTCCAAAGATGCACACTCCCTGTAAGCGGGAGACGATCTCAAGATGTACTTGAACTTAGGTAAAGAAAGTGATTTTTTAATAAGAACGAAGCTTGGTCCTTTTAATTAATTGCGATATAATTATTTCTTACTCTTATTATGGTGTAGTTTTCCGTTCAACATTGAGCTGTCTATTAGTCTAAGTTTTAACAGCGGTATACACGTAATAATGCATAGGTTTTAAATCTTGGGAGTTTGGAAGCCATATATTGGATGTTACATGATCAGAATGATTATCTGACAACCATTCTTGGTTTTTAGGGCATTGTGAGAAGGTAGCGAGCCTTACTGAAACACATATGGCCTTCCATTGCCTACATCATATATCAATGGCTTGATAAACGTTTCCAGTCCTTCAATGTTGCCAGTAGCATTAATTCTACGACCCAATAGTAAAATGTCGGGTGGCATGAAATTTACTTCGCTACTCGGAACTCGTGAAACCATCACAGTTGCTTCATATTTAACGTGAACCACTTTCTATACTTCAGAAGGATCCTGCCTGCATCTCCAACCAAACTTTATGTACAAATGATTTTTGAAAGTTGCTAATTTCTAACTTAAATTGCTTCGTCAACCAAAGTGACTTCTATCAATCATATCATCAGGAAATCTTATAAATCGCAAAGTATAGGACACTAAATTAACAAAATTCATACCAAATTTAAAATATAATCCAAGGCCGATATTTGAAGTAAACCATTTTGAGATTTAGGAGAGATCAAGCTCATATCTTTAGGTTAGTAAGTTTTTGAAGGTGAACCTTTACAAAATGTAATTTTTATACAAATTGATAAAGCCTATTTTTAACATATCCTATTCGGTATTTTGTTTGAGATTTATTTTTATTAATTCAGGATCAGGTTTTACTACTTCCACTTTTAGTTATAATTGTGTTCAATTGATTTAATTAACAAATTGTTAATTTTTTTTTACATTCAATATACGATTAAAAATGCTTCCTTCTTACCGAACCCTCATGGTTAAACTCACCTAAACAAACAATCATATTAAATAAAACTCAGCTGACTAAAGAAGAAAGAAGCAATATTCCTAGCTTAGTTTATATAAGTAGAGTAGTAAATCTTGGTCATTGAGTGGATCAGGTTAAAGGAACCTATAATGGTATGCCACTAAAGCTCAGTATATGTCATTATTAATAAACTTAGAAAGTATACTATCTGAACTCTACAAGATTTAGGCAAGTAAAACCTTTACCCTTCCGTCTTTGGGTAATGCGAATTACAAAAATATGTTTGTATCTTATGCCACAAGTGATGATTTTAAAAGGAAATAAGAGAAGCGTTTAAAATTTTGACTTTCTCCTGCATAAATGGAGCGATGATAAACAGGAGAACTTTGATTAATTTTCTCCAGCTCATACCAATTACTATGTAAGTCACTTCAGATTAATAAGAAGCACTAATCCTTCAGTACAAGGAATCTTATAATTTAAAGATTATTATTGATGTAATATATAAAAATCAAGTTTTTAAATCTAAAAGTACTTGATAAAATCTGTTTGATTAATAATGTCAAAGAAATTTTTTTAAATTAGATACCAGTTGTATGGCTCAAGAAAAAGAATTAACTATTAACATGAGATAGTATCAAGGTGTTGAAAGAACCCACCGTAAAATATTACGTTCTCAACAAACAAAATCTACTATCATGCACTTGTTTAATATTTTACTTAACTCGAGCTGATTAAATTTGGCCCACCTTGTGAGCACTGGCAACTTCATGACCCTGCTTATGAGCACTGGCAACTTCATGACACGGTCTTGAGAAAGATGCGAATCTCCTAGCCACTCACAAAAATACCCCGTCGTTCCACTCCAAGGGTCAGTTTCATCCACAACCTCTAAGCTCTGCCTTCCAGCAAGCTGCAGCTACTTGACTTACACAATCAAGAAGAATTTCCTCTGCATTCTCAATGATAAATATATTATATAATTAGTTGTGTTTGTATAACTATCCCTTCCAGTGGTGAATTTGTGAAAAAAATTCACTCTCTTCAATTCTGCATTAAGTAACTTCAGCTCTCAGCAGGTTTCTTCAAACACGCGTTTGAAGACAAAGCAACCATCAATTCTCTACCTATGAAACGGTCAATTGTTTGACAATTCAAGTGTCTCGATACCTATTGGACAGGTATGGCGAGAAACTGGCTCCGTCTCTGTGAGTTAGATTTAGGTGAAACAAAATGTCACGTCCACCTAAGGAAAATTCCGGTTGGAATCTTGTCCGTCCTTATTCAACGATCAACGAGCGATTAATTCAGATATAAATAAAAATAGTCATGTTAGAGCTTAGGATGTTTAATATGGTTTTTCATTTTAAACTCTCCTAGCACATACGAAGTAAAGGAAGATTGGAAAAACCCTTTTCTAATAACAATAAATAGTATATATAATTCAGCTCAACCTAGTATTGGAAAATGTCATATATACATATATATATAAATATATATATATATATATATATATATATATATATATATATATATATATATATATATATATATATATATATATATATATATATGCAATAAGGCTCACAAGGAGAATAAAATGACGATTCCAAGTACCTATGAATCTGATTTCAAGTTCATTTTCAAGGAATGACGAAAATAAGAGATAACTCGAATATATAAGCAAGGGGAACAAGAGAGACAACACCCAAAAGAAACAATTTAACCAATATTAGAATGAAAAAATGGCTTATAGGAAAATAGAAAGAGCAAAATGGAAAAAAGGAGATCTGAATATAAAATACAATCATTAATGCCAGGTAAATTTAATTATAAATCTCTTCCCAGAGGATTGAAAATAACTTCCAAAACAATTAAGGAAGATAAGATGAGGAAGGAGATTAATAATGGAGCTCAGGAGTAAAAAAGAAGAGACAGATAAGTACACATCTAATAAATGGCACTAGCATACATAACATTAAAGTACATATATGAATGCCAACGCACATGCCTTTACTTGGTTATCTTAGATAGTGTGGGGCTTCTTTTCTTTGGCAATCATGAACCAAACTTCCAGAAGAGGTTTCCCAGGAGCAGGGGACACAAATGCGGAAAGAGGGAAATTGCAAATCATCCGAACCTTTTGCAAATTGCAAGCTTTAATCGCTGTGCCAATCTGATTATTCTGCTTGATAGCGAGATGTTCCCTCAATCCTAATGGCTTCAAATTTCTATTGCTTTTTATCAACGTGAAAATTATGCACTCAGATATTTCAGTTCCATCTCGTTCTGTACACCATCTTAAGCCTAAATCAAATATTTGTTCTATTTCTAATACGTTCCGTTTACTGGTACCAGGATAATGCTATGATAGGAAAATCAGATTTAGCTGTTTTGTTTTTTTTCTAGGTTTACTGTGAAAAAATCGCAACGTGGAAACCACCTCCAGTTACCGCCAAGACGAGTCAATAAACCTTAACAGTATTATCTACATATGTGTATTATACTTGCTACATCGTAAAAATCCTACATAAACTAGACATAACCTACACCTTAAATGGACAAATACGAAACCAAGTATTCGCCATTAATTGCCAAAAATCTGCATTTAAAAATAATACATATAAATATTGGATTTACTAATGATACTTAGAAAAATATGCTTTTGAACTTAAAAATGGCTAAGTTTTTTATTCAAATACATGTGCAAAAATAGGAATGCATAAATATCATAACCCTAATAATATAAAACACCAAATAATCATTCATAGGTACGGAAGAGGAAATAAATACAGCAGAAAAATAAAGAGGTTTTAGAGAAATAAATGTAAAGAAGGGATGAAGAAAGAGAGGACTTTTTCCTCGATCTCTCACGCAACTCAAATGACAAATGCAAAACCCTGCAAACTACAATATAGGTTCCTGTCATAGTTACCAATTATATAAATATCCCAAAATCGAGGTTCCGAATAACCCTAAGGGGCTATCCATACTCGGATTTAAGATCTCCTGCCTTAAAAGAATAAATTGCAACAAAGAATTCAAAGCTAAAAAGTAAATAAAACAAATTAAAAATTTCCCATTTAATTTACTTCGCAACAATTTTATTTGCATATCTCTTACTATTTTTCTAAAGAGTTTCATTCCTAACTTTCCTGTCAACTTTCCTTTCTTTTTTTATCTTTTAAAGGCATTTGGTGAGCCAAGCTTTATCAAATATTTTGGAATACCCCAAACTTTCTCTTTCGAAAATGTCCCTTACCTTCAAAAATTCAATATTGACTTTAAATATCAGTTCATTGCCAATTCTATTCTTTTCAGACCTATATACCTCGAGGGGTAATTAAGTGCACGTCTTTTGTTTTAGATTCACTCATTCAATATTTTCATTCAATTCCATTTGGAACATTCAGGTTACTCTTTTAAAATTAAATTTTGAATTATTCAAAGAGTAACCTTGACAAACTTAAGAATCATGACATAGTGTACATTAGCAAATGAATAAAGGAACAAACAGTCGAACGAGAAACAAAATAAAGCTCACTCTCTGATATTAAATACTCCTTTATTACAAATAAAACGGAAGCGGCATTCAACAACAGAACATTTAATCAACATTAATTTACATCCAGACACGTAGCTAAGCTAACTTTACTAAACTTTGCCACCTTGATCATTGCTACTACCAAACATTTAAAGCGAAATATATACCCCTGAATGCCGGGGGAAGTGGCTATTATAAAAGCTCATCGATATACTACCAATTTTAGGGACTAAGAGTGATTTTAGGTAAGGAAAGATGAAATGTAAATTAGAGGAGGAAGGCTTTTAGGCTACAAATTGAATAGATGCAGGCAAATTCTTTAGTTCGCTAAAGGAAGACGATTCCATAGCAACACAAATGAAAGTCACAAATTTGCGCTATCAATTTCTGCGTCTTCTTGTTTTGTCTTATATTCGCAATCCAAATTTAGATTGGATCGCTCAAAACAATACCAATCTCGCACTCTTTGCTCTGCTTCGATAGCCTAACTCCTGTTTATTCCTTTCTCTCGACGCATAGTTGGTTTCCAGGAAGATAGGAAGCGGCAGCTTTTGCACGAGGAACATAATATAATAAAGCTTGATTTAAATGTGCCATAACTAAATGCATTCATAAAAATATTAGAGAAAAGATGAAAATAAATGTAGTGAATAACCGACTGGGAATTAATTGTAAAGAGGAAAGAAAAGATAACAACTTTTATTTGTAAATTATGGTTTTCTGCAATAAGTATGGATTTTGAGGTTGCTGTTCATACTTATTTACAGAAAGAGAAGACAATTAAACTCGTGGGGGAAGCAATACTAAACCTATAGAATTCTATTAAGCGAGAAGACAAGGGATAATGGAGTGAATAATAATAGATCCTCTTTGCATCTTCAAAAATTGTTGCTCTTTAGCCTCTTTCAATTTTACACAAGCTAGGCGACGAAGGTCAAAATGCACTGGTAGATCATTTGGTTTAGTCTATCGTATGATTGTGTTGAATTGTTTAGAACTCGATGAAAAATGACAGATTACAACGAGGATAACAATTTGGGGAATTGTAGCTGAATTATATGTAAAGGTGAGCGATTGTAGATGTCACTTAGTGAGTCCAATCCATAGACTGTCTTGGTCAAGTGGACGAGATGGGCATGGAAGACAGGCTAGCCAAAAGTGCACCCAACCTATGAGTCATTCAGAGTGGATTAATATGAATGAAAAACAACGAAGAGTTGTGAGGAATCTCTTCGCGACGAATGACTTAAAGTACATCTGCTATTATAAAAGGCAGGGAGGAGTAGGTTCGACCAGAGGAGACTTAGAGGGTAAAAGAATCTCTCCAGAAAACAGGATTTGGCTCGCGCGAGACTGATTGGAGAGGGGGTGGTCAGTTTCTTTCTTAAAATGATTCCAATAAAATGGAGACGATTCACTGTAGCTCTCTTCTTATTGGAGCACCCAACACTACAATTCGTTCCATTCAACTTGTCCAGATCTTTGCGGCTCGATTTCATTACGTAGATAGGATTTCAATTTTAACTTACTCTTTCTGAATAGTTTCAGTATATTAGACATAAGGTTTTCACTACATAGTAATTCACATTTTTTTTATTTCTTTGGAGGAAAAATGCTTAGTATTTCCATAACGAGAAAGGTTTGCATTAGGTAGTTAAAATATCCCAGTCTATCCTAATTATAATACATCTCCGGGTTTATCAGATTACCTAAGATGACGTAGGGGCGCCTGAAGAGAATGGTTTTACATCCTGGTGTTCGGAGGAAAAGAGTTGTTTCGGTTTCGATGTCCCAGTTACCATGGCAAACTTAATTGCATTTTGCAGGAAAGATTTACCTTTGTTTGTCTCAGATTTGGGGAAAAGGGGGTCGTATTCTTCGCTTCTTCCAGATAAAGGTTGTAGTTCTCTGTATAAATGTCTACCTCTTCTGTTCAGTCATTGAATGTGAGGCACCACCGATCTTTTACGAAAGATCTGATTTTAGCCTGAAGGGCCGCCAACTACTGGTGTCTCAGGAAGAATTCAACGAATGCATCGTAGTCATGCGGGATTTTAGAAGCATCGAGCCAAAGATAAGTTAACGCTGGAGGGTGTTCTCAAACTGACGGTATGTTTGGTCTGGCTGAACGCGGGCATGTATAAATTTGCATAGCTAAAAGTCTAGGGTCATGTTATATGTAGCCAGTAACTCCGATTTTAAAGTTGAATAATCAATTTTTGCCTCTTTCGGGAGTGATATGAATATATCTCGAAGTTGATAATTTATGAATGGCAACAATTGTGCAACTCCATCTGCTTCGATGTCTCAATGGTTGATTACGAAGATTTTCTCGAAGTGAATTAAGAAGTTTCCGAAATTCTCAACTTTCTTGAAAACCTGATGCTTAACAGATGCGATAGGGGGAGCTTCGGACCTCAGGCTAATGGACAGTTTTGTTCCTGGTCCTACTCATTTCAATTTCATGACGGTGGATTCTTTCCCTTTCTTCTCGTTCTACTCTTTTTTCTTCTCTTTCTTTTCTTTCTTCTCTTTCTTTTCTTTCTTCTCATTATTTTCCTTCTTTTCTTTCTATTCGTTTCTTCTCTTCTCTTTCTTATTCTTTTTCTGTTTCGGTCCTTTGCTTCGATTGGATATAAACTAAGAGGTCCTTGCAACTGAGCCCAAGCAACTCTCCTTGAATTTTAAACGTGTTAAATAATGAGGACATTTCATCGCGTTCAACTAACTTTCGGGAAAAGCACCACATAAAAGGGAAGAAATTATTTAGATACAGAGCGAGATATCTGGTAGGTTTTTTCAAACATACGATTCTGCACTAAAAAAGACAAAACGCAGCAAAAATTATTTCGCACGGCACGAATGCTTAATTATACTCAAAATCTTCACTCTGTAATTTAGCGAGAGACAATTTTGTCCAATAAGCAATGATGAAAATGACAATATAATACAAAAAAAAGAAAAGAAATAAGCTTAAATCCTTTGCAATACGGTAGATGTCTTATGAGGTCTGAAAAGGGTTAAAGTTTCGCACTGTCACCAAAATTCAATATAAAATACGCACACAAAAGCTATTTTCTATTGTTTCTAAAATTAGAACCTTTAATATAAAAGAATAAGACCCTTTAGTATCTGTAACAGGTTCTAAAAGAAAATAGATTAGATACTGTGGGTGACCCTAAAAGCATAACACCATATATAATATAGATGTCAATGGGTGACCACAAATACCGAACACTAGAATTTAATATAGATCTCATAGCGTGACCCCACTGAAGGAAGCACTCCCAAAATTGTGATATAGATCTCAGTGACCGGATTAAATAATCAAAATTGAGTGCAGTTGGCTTAAATAATCAATTCCTAGATGTTCGGCGTTTAGAGAATCTGATTGTAGAAAGTTATTTATATTAAAGAACACAAAATCTAATAAAGGATAGTATCTTTGCAAGACATTTTAATGAAAAGTGGCTTATATAGAAAGTACTGATTAAAGATGATTACAATTATTCAAAATGTCTACTGGAAATGAAGTAGTTAGGTTCCTCTCGTGAGCTTAACTCTGCAAATAAGATTCATTTTAAAGGATTAGTGTGTTAACAGTTGGAATAAGAGGAGGAAGGCATTTAAATATATCGATTAATTACGTATTCAACCAGATTATGCGGATTATATAAACAGATCGAAATTGAAGTTACAAAATTTAATGTAGGTTAAAGAATATCAAATTAATTTTTATTTTTGGCAAAGACATTACACAAGCCAAATAAAGGAGGTTAATTTTAGTTATAAGAGAAAGAAAGAGCAAGAGAAGAGAGCCGGCCAGGTAAAACGTGGATAAAGAGAAGGGATGATAAGTGTTAAAGATTAGTGAAGAAAATGAAAACACGAGAGATTACTTCATTCAGGAGAACAATGGAAGAGGGCTCGTTAATAGCCTTGAAAGACAATGAGCACAAGGAAAACGCATTTTCAACAGTACTCCGTTAAGTTGGCTACAAAAGAGTACTTACGGTGGAATTTACTAACATGAAGTTACTTTAATTTTCCACCAAATTTTGATGGAGAGAAATTCAATTAATAAAACTTATATCCCTGTAGAAGCTAATTTTCTGCCTCACCCCTCAAATTACGTAAAATACGTATATTGAAATGCGGGTTAATAATTTTACAGCCCCTCTGTTTTTTGCTGACCGATATATCTCTCAGCCACCATCGATAATTTTTTTTAAATAGTAAATGCTTTTATATCCCTCTCTTATTCTATCTTTTACTCGGAGTGTGTGCACTGGCTAAGATATGTCATTTATACTCAGATATAATAAAAGCTAAAATTGGTATTCCTATTTCACTTGCAATGCAGTGAGTCAGATTTGGTCTGATCTGGCTGTGTAATGAAATCTCTTTCGCTTACTCCTTTTTTTGAAGCTATTCATTAATCGCCATCCTTCTGCGTTCCATAAGGCGCTTTTGCTATTATTGACTTATCGTATTTTGTCTTTCTTTGGCGTAAATTGAAATGAAGATGTCCGTTGCAAACAGATTTTCATCTTGGCTCTGTGAAATTAAAGCAAGTTCATTTGGCATCTATCTTGAAGATATTGGCGTCTCCTTTGAATAATAAATAATTTAGGGGAAATGAAACCCTTAAGGTCCTCTGTTTTGAATTTCTTCATAGATTTTTTCTTAAAATATCGGTTAAAAAGGTATATGTGTGCATGCAGGTGCATTTGTGTGCGAGAATCATTCACTATGTTGCTAGATTCATATTAGGACAGCAAAACAAGTCTTATTATTACTTGGAGGGCACCAATCGGTTCCCTATCGTTAAGTGTTACATCGATTGTGCGTACTTCATTGGCTTGGCAGAAGTAGAAGCAACCCTTATTAAATTCTGCTCCGTCCTCATTAGCAGTGCCCACAGGTATCCACCAACTGAGTGGCTCAAACCGTGTTTACCCGTTCGCCAATGGTAAAAGATTCGAAGATGCCCAATCCATTAGAAACTACACGATCTTCAGAATCCAAAGAGGTCATGACTGAAGACTTCGAAAAGAACCAAATGAACTGCGATTTCCGCCGCATCCTGTGGGCAAAGGCCCAGTCAAATGAGCAAGACGCCACCCGAGGAGACAAGGTGATTTCCTATCAAACTACGGACGGCTTACTTTACGTTGCGTGCTCAGAAAAGGTATCCCCAGAGGCGAGTATTGTGTGTTCCGAGTTAAGTTGGTCACATTTTAACCGCTGCCCATGATAGCATTTTAGCCAAACTAAGACCACTCAGAAGATCTTCAATATTTTATTGACAGGTGCCCAGGAAGAAATCCTTCGCTACTGCAGGTTTTGCGATATCTACCAAAAGACTGCCCTAAAAGGACAAGTTATGTCCACACAGTTGCAGAAAGAAGCTATAGTCTCAGAGCCATTTTCCTATGTTGCAATTGATCTTATCGGTCGATACGCTCCACGTCGAGTGAAGATCACAGTCACGTGCTAACTTTAGTGGATTTTGCTACCCGGTCTGCTGAGGTCATCCCGTTGAAGAATAAATCGTTTACTTTTGTATACATATATTCCTGAAGAATTCTTTTAGTTTTGTGTGCCCATTTTTTATATTATTGTGTATATATTTTTGATGAGTTACTCTGTTCGTATGTAACTTTTTGTATTGTGAGACCTTTATTTTTCTTAATATTATTGTATGTAAGCCCCTAGTTATCAAGACTATGTTGCCTCAGGCTATTGATAAATATTTCTGTGTCTTATTGCATTATTAGTATTATTATATTATTTTCTTGATGTTGTTCGATAATAGGAATACAGATGAGTTCCTGAGTTGCCTTTATTTGACTTATTTTTGTGCAGAGTACCCGGTCCCATATTTTTTGTATTTTGTCTCTATTGGAGATTTATCCCTCTAATTAACAAATATTAGTCTGACGTCACTTCCTGTGCAAGCACTATCTTGGGAGAGAAGCAGATGTCAGAGAGAGAAAGCTCCCCCCCACCAAACCCAACGTATACCCGAGGCGCCTGAGAATGATGCACATGAACGACCAGACAACCCTTAAGAATTAGCGAGATATTTTGCGCGACAGAGTAACACGGTTTGGGTTCCATTTCTCCCGCGTCGCATTGCCTGATCGGTGCAAGACCACCGGTGTCGACGACCTTTGCGCGAGGTTGAGATGTCCGCCGATAATATTCACCTCTTTGTCGTTCCAAGTCGAATGATATCCCCGTTCATCCTTTTACGGGGCCTTTGGCGACCCGCTTCCGCCGAGGCAGTATAAATACTTCGGGAAAAGCTTTGAGAAAATAGTACTCTACAGCGCCGTCTTGTTTAGCAGCAACGTACAGTCTCGTACGCCCCCCCCCCTCCATAAGGCTTTCAACTACGAACGCGACGCTTCGCCTCTACCCGGGCTTCGTTCTCGTCTGGAGTACTCACTCGTTCATTTCTCAATGATATTAAAGAAGAAGGAATTTTGCAAGTGGAACTTTGCAGCCTCTCACGTACTCATCGTATCCAAAGACTCTTGTCAATTAGGCTTTATATGAGTCTCCCTGTCATTTGCACTCTTCCCCACCCCTTTTCTTGGAAGCAATCACCGTACATCTTCTCTCGAACTCTCGTCACCGTCAAGTCATTTCTACCCCCTTCCATTTGGTACCTTGAGTCTCATCTTATTTAATGTCATTTATTTACTTTTGCTAATAATATTTTCTTTGTATATAGTAAAGTTATTTTTCTCTAATCAGTTTCTCTAATCTCAGAACCTTTAAGAGTTTAGAGAAAACAAAAATGTTAAAACAAATATGTTTTTAACATTTAAAGGGATAGCAGGAGCTGTATTATAGAACGTCTTTTTTGCAGACGTTTAGAAGAAAGGGATAAGGGTAACATAGCTTATAGCCAATTAAAAAAATATTGGAGAAGTCAGAATCCATATTTTCCGGACAAAGAACTCGTAAAGCCAGTAAAAAAAAATATAGAGGAAAAACGAAACGTTTGACTTTGGGACTATGCGCAGTGTAAAAATGAATCTAAGAGTTTGAATTTGTACGTTTCCCCTAGATTGTATATTTAAAACCAGTCTGCGTTGTATGAATAAGATCAAGTAAGGGAAGGGTTCTATTATTGTCCTCCTCAAGGGTGATTTTAATGGAAGGGACGAGTGAATTAAGTATGGTTAAACGTTCCGTTTTTTCCTCTATGTTTTTACTGGCTTTATGAGTTGTTAGTCCTGAATATATGGATTCTGAATACTAAATATCTAATATCCCTCTTTAGACTATCGATTTTTCATTAATCGTTTTAACCCCTTTGCTCTGTTCTTGACTCTTTCTTCCCTCTCGGTTTGACCTTGCTACCTCTTATAGCTAAATCTTAATGTGAATTTACCCTTCCCTCTCCTACTTCCTCATTGGTGATTTCTTGTTTTAGAGGCGATCCTTTTTCTTTTACTAGCTTATATATTTACCCTTAATATATTATTTTCTCTTGTAGTTGTCCTTGAGAATGAACTGAATCAAGTTCGAAAGTACTTGGAAGCACCTTTTATTTTTCCTGTTGGACATTGCATTTATTGCAAACCCTACGTGCTACTTTGTGAGTTAGTATGGTAGAACTAAATGAAACGAGGGGTAAAAAAAACAATATAATCAATTCGTCTCACATTTAATATTCAAGTTTGACAATGTGTTAACTTTTAATGTATATATTTAATTGTTTATTTTGTATTATTTCTTTAGCATTAATATTCATGTTTTACAATTTGATTCCGTGTTAAGTTTTTATGTATATATTTATGTCTCTATTTTGTATTCTTTCTTTATCACTGATTATGGGATTAGTTATGATCCTGAAATTTTGGAAATAAATGTTACGAGGCACAAAAAAAATCCAATATATATATATATATATATATATATATATGTATATATATATAAAGGGTGTTTCATTAAGACGGATTCAAGTAAGCAGTAATGGTGAAAATTCATCGATTGATTTCACTATTGAATCATGTTATTTGAGTCATGGAAATTATGTGTGAAAAATAATATCACCTAAATGTCCGCCAAGGCTTGGGCGGCACACCTCCACTCGATGGTCAAACTTTTGATGACGTCTCTGCATAATTGCTCCTCGATCTCACCAATATGCCTTATTATCTCATCCTTAAGCTGTTGAATTTTTAAAGGCTTATTGGCATAGACCTTAATAACCCCAAAGGAAGAAATCTAAAGGCCTCAAGTCACACGATCATGGTAGCTAAATGACCTCGCTGTTTCAAGAGATGATGCGACTTTGGAACTTCTCATTCAATAAAGCCATTGTTGTCTTGGCTGTGTGTCATGTGGCGGCGTCCTGTTGAAACCACAAATCTTCAACATCCATAGAATTCAATTCAGGTCATGAAAAGTTGGTTATCATGGTACGGTATATCTCGCCTGTCTCCGTAATAGAATTCCCGGCATCATTTTCCAAGAAATACGTCCTAATGATTCTGCTAGCAAAAAAATGCACACTAAACAGTGATCCTTTGTGGATACAGTGGCTTTTCAACAATCTTCCTGGGATTTTCATCAGCCCAAATGCGACAATTCTGCTTATTAACGAATCCACCAAAATGAAAATGGGCTTCATCATTAAAGATGATTTTTTCGAAAAATTATTATCGGCTTGTCTTTGCTCGTGCACCCAATTGAATATTGTAAGCGTGTAGAGACAAATATTTTGTTAAAATTCGATGTAACGTTGTTGTGGTGAGGTTCAAGTCCTGCGCGCGCTGACGAATAGAGGTGTCTGGATCTTGGGCCACATTTTCGTGCACTGCAGCAATGATTCTGCTGAACGGCGTAAACGAGCACGCACTGGCGTCTTCATTTCTGCCACCGAACCCGTTTGTTTGAATTTACGAACAATTTTCCCAATTGCACTGTCGGTTGGTCGATTATGTTGATCAAGGGCACGAAATGCGTTTCTGTTTGAATGTCCATTTTCGTAATAGGCTTGGATAACTTTAACACGTTGTTCGATTGTTAATATTTCCATGGATGAAATTCCATATATATATATATATATATATATATATATATATATATATATATATATATATATATATATATATATATATATATATATATGTATATAAATATATATATATATATATATATATATATATATATATATATATATATATATATATATATATATATATATGTATATTTATATATATATATATATATATATATTTATTTAGGATAAATAAGCAGGCTAAATTTAGGAAGTTCATTATTATATTATAACTTTTTCGTACCGACGTTTCGGGTAGAAACCCATTCTCAAGGATATGAGATTATAAATATATACAAATATGATTTTTTTAGATATTTTATCAGATATTTATTTATTTAATTATATAAGAAATGAGAAGAAGCAGAGGCGTCAATATTCAAATTATAAAAATGCAGGGCTTTTATTTATTAGGGAATACGAAATATGTTTTTGTTTTCAAAATAAAACTGAGATTAATTACTTTTGGGTGTCTTCATTGTCCAAAATGGAGATAATAGAAATATTTGAAAAATAGAGGTTGATTTTGGGAAGTGGATTTGTGTAATTCGTTGGTAATTTTAGTTATAGTAAAAGTGAAATGAGCTTGTGTCAGAGTTTTAAGTTGGGTTTTTCAATCTAATATAAAGAGATTCAAGTGTTCGTAGTTGGTTTTCGTTGTTTGCTGTATCTTTAATAGCAAAATTATTTAAGTTGGGTTTATGGTGGGGATGTCTGTTTTATTAGTGTATTTGGATAGGGCAGAACCCGGGAGTAGTGATTGGGGCTTCAGTTCTATTGCTGATTCCTAAATGTGCGCAAATACGGGTATGTAGTGTGCGCTGTGTCGTTCTAAATACACCTTCGAATTACATCTCGAGCAGTTGAATTCATATATGATGGAGGATCGAGGCAGCCTTGGTATTTTGTCTTTAATGTTAAAAAGATGTCGTACTTTGCGTGTGTTTTGAAACATTGGTATAAAATGTGTTGCAGGAAATGAATTTTTAAGAAATGGTGAGAGTTTGGCCCAGAGAAGTGAACTGAGGGGTCCTATATATGAGAGAGGTAAAAAACCTTTTCTTTAGGGACGTTGTATGAGGGATCTTTCTGGGTAAATATTTTATTGATAAAATTTCGAAAAGTTCGGTCGTATAAATTTGAAGGATATCTGTTTTATTGGAAATACTTAGTGAGGAAAGTGATCTCATTGTGGAACTTGAGGTATCATGAGGAGAGATTGTAAGCGCGAGAAAGTAAGGTTTTGATAGAGTTTAATTTGATTTTGGTGGACTAATGACTACGAAAATGGAGTCCAGATCCCGTATGTGTAGGTTTTCGGGGAATGGAAGTTGAGAAACCGTCAGTTGTGCGTGTTTTTAGTTGGTCTAAGAAAGGAATGGAGTCATTGTCTTCCGTTTCTTAAGTGAACTCAAAATTTGAATTTAATTGGTTTATGTACTCTAGGAATTTATCACATGAACTTTTAGAGGGGAAAAAGAGCGATGGTGTCGTCTACGTATCTCCTGTAGAAGATAGGACGGAAGTGTAAGGAGTATTTCAATATTACCACCTCTTCTGTTTCCCATTTCCAATATAATTAATTTTTAAATATCTGATAACTTATCTAAAAAATTCTTACGTTTGTATATATTTATAATCGCATGTCCTTGAGAATGGGTTCCTACCCGAAACGTCAGTACCAAGAAGTTATATTATAATAATAATGAACTTCCTAAATTTAAATTTAGCCTGCTTATTTATCCTAAAAATACGCATACGCCTGGCAACGAGCAACCCCTCTGCTCTTCTAAGATATATATATATATATATATATATATATATATATATATATATATATATATACATATATATATATATATATATATATATATATATATATATATATATATATATATATATATATAAATTGGGTCAAATAACCAATTAATTTTCCGGTACCTTCTAGAAAATTTAACTTGGGTAAAACCTGAATCCATTTTTAAAAGTATTGCACTTTGTTGTTAGTTTAACCAAAATAAGGTTATATAATTATCTAACATCAAGTAATGCTATATTATATATTTTAGTGGAGTTTATAATTACCATATATGATGCCTAAAAAACGTTGGCATGAAAGTATGCAGAATTTAAAATTACTACAGATTTATTTTCGCATTACAAGATATCTGATCAACAATTCTGTTTCGAAGAGTTTCTACATTGTTCCAGAACTTTCGCACACTAGTATCAGAGCTTATCTCGCAATTCTCGCGTTGCCAGCAGTCAGTCTACTACAAGCAAGCCATAAATAAACAGCTTATCAGGCTTTCATCATACCAAAGGATTAAAACCATTTTTTTATTGAAATGCACCAGTGTAAAAGTGTCTGATGCAGGCAAAATTTTACTGTGGCAAACCACAAAGTGGGTTTTGAAGAAAAATAACGCCATCTGCGTGCTCCATTTACTGTTAATGATAAAAATAGATTTCATAACAAAGGGGAAAGAAATTGTTGAACAACCGGAATCAACCTGCTTCAACGTCACTCGGCAGGCAATGTGCAACATATTGCGGAGAGAAATACTCACTAAGACCGGACATAAATTATTCTTCTTATAAAGAAAAAACACGTTAAAGCTCGCAAAACTTTTGCTCTAGATATTTTGCAATCTTAACACTATTATTTGAATAATATTCTTTGGTCAGATGAAACAAAAATTGAATTATTCGGCGATAATTACAAAAAGTTTATTTGGAGTGAACCTAACACCGTTTTCATTGCCAGGTACAATAGATCTTCACACCAAAAAAGCAAGCATCTCAGCAGGGCCACTAGAAAACTCAAGATGGTTAGAGGTTGTGGGTTTCAGCACGATGATTTCAATAAACACACGACAAAGCAAACACCAGAATGGTTCATTGGGTATCATATTAATGTATTGGACATGCGTAACCGGTCTCCAGACTTGAATCCCAGAGGACATTTTTTTACTTCCTTTAAAAGCTATGACGCTGCAATATTACGTTTGCGCAAGTCATCTTAATTTATCTGATGTCATAATCAGGGAATCGAACAATAACTTCATTAAAATACTCTAACAAAGGAAATCCTGAGCGTTTCCATCCACTTTGCTAGCATGTTTCTTCCAGCATAGACTCGTCTTTTTAGCGCGAGGGCGAAAAGGTTCTTAAGCCGGCGAGGCGAACTTTGTACGACTTCAGATAAAACCTTCTGGGCTCTCACACTTGTCGCTGTTTCAGTGAAGGCGGATTTTAGGTCATCGCGGCGTCTCACATCATCTTATTCTTTTTCACCTCCATTAGCGCAGACGAAAAGGGTCCCCCAAGTGTCTGCTGTCTCTCTCTCTATTGAAAAGAGAGGCGGTGCGTATCTTTCTTTCTCTCTATCTGTGTAATCTCTGAAACAATAGTACAAAAATAACGCTAAGATATATATTTCCCTGAGGTATTCAAGGTTTACAATTAAATATCACTCTAAAAGTAGAAAGTGGGTGCAAAAGAGACCAAAATTGCAAAATTTAAAATTGTGAATGATTTGAGAACTCTCGCAAACATTTCTGAAATATTTAGATTAAATCAAGTAATGTTGTGATCACTATTTTCAAACGTTTCATCCATATATTAATATATTGTCATTTAGCTTTTTAATTTGTCAAAGTTGAGCCTAAGATTTTCTGTGCGCCTTTTGTTTCGTATATAATTTGATGTTATAAAAATCATTTATAAGTTCGACATTTAAGGATATAAGATAGGATTGCAGCAGTAAAGCCTCCTTTAGGCCGAAGAACTTCCAGAAAACTCATTTTGGCTCTGCACATTCGAATTGCCAACTAAACAAACTTCATTCTCTTTTCATCCAGGAGTAATATTATTTTTGATGATCGGTAATCTCCCCTTATGAGAAGCTGCAGTAGGCAACCGGATTCACAGGCTCGGTAGAAATATCAAAGTTATTAGGTGTTGGTCCTCCTACATCTTGATAGTTATTCGTTGTAGGCGAGAACTAAGAATGCTCAAACTTACGAGTACCGACATCCGATTAGCTTTCAGTTTCGCTTCATATCACAAAATCGAAATCAAGGAGAAGGTTGAAAATAAGAGAAAATAGCAGCCAGAATGTAGAAAATGTGAATATAAGTGAAATTCATTCATGAAAACTGCCATAAATGGCAGTATTATGTCGCACAAGGAGAGTAAGTGTGGTTATACTACGGATATTAAGTGAACTCACTGAAGAGGTGATAACTTCATTCACGGAATAAAGCTAATCTCTGCACTGGGAAATCAAATTGAGCCTCTATATCCCTCTAGCGGGGTCAGAGCCCCCAGAAAAAAAGTAACCTTGCTTAAGATTCATTTTAAAGTACAGGAATTCTTGTGGGTGTAGTGGGGCCAGATGCGATTCGGGCAACCAGATTAGAGGAGTATTTATAAATAGTGTCTACTAAAAAGTAGTGGTAGGTACCTGTCTATTAATAGCAATAGCGTCTTATCTGGGCAAAGGAGGGTCTTGAAAGATTAGGTGGATATTCAGAAGAATGTAATTCAACCAATCGCTGCTTTTAATACCACCTATCTACCATCATCCTATCAATAGCCGCATGGGGTGGATAAAGGGGTAGGGGCAAATACTAGCATAATTTTATGTTCCAAGTTCTTAAATTAATGTTTATCTCTCCTTTTTTCAATCAATTAAAATACTTAATTTTTTGGCGGCTTTTCTGACTCTTGTCGATATTTTCGGCCCACCTGCTTTTTTAATGAATCCGTGGCGTTTCCGCGAACATCAGATTTATAAACATTTATCTCAGCAAAAAATAACCCATAATAAACCCTCGAAGAGTTCATGAAAGCCTACCATAGCTGTGGGAGAGCGAAAATGCCGCTGTTTGAGGAGGGGCTACTTATAGGGGTTCAAACCCTCAAGGGAGGTGAATTGAATGCTGAAGCATCGAGAGAAGGTAAAGACTCTGCGAATCATTTACTAAAACCTGCTTTCCTTCGTGAACATAAACAGATTTAAAAGCATTCTTTGTCCTATCGTCTTTTGTTTACCTAATAATGTCTTCATTTGGTTCCTTGGCCTAGTGACCTTCTAAGCATTTCTAGTTCCCTAACTTCATCAACTTCCCTACTAAACTCTATTATCACAATGTGAAATTTTAATGTTGGTCGACTTTTTTTTATTATTAACCAGGAGAATGGACACACGTCGCTAAACTTGTCCTAATTTTAGGACATCATTTCTCTATTTAAATGTTTTTCTATCGTTAAAACTACTATTCATTTCGCTTTGTTTACATTGCAATATCAATCTAGACTTGGATAAAATTTCGGATTCTTTAATATTTTTACAAGCTAAGCCCCCAAAAATTACTTCCGATCCGAGGCAATACGATCATCAATAAAATTAAATTGACTCGTGTTGTAATATTCATAATTCTCCCCAAACCTTATTAAAATTCATTGAATTTATTATTCTCACCTTCTCTTTCAAACTATCAAATAAATGCAAATATTTAAAGCATAAATTCCCGTTAGCTAAATGCCCATCCCTCTTCGGGCTCAAATTTCTGAAAGATTGGTGAAAATAGCGCTCCAAATCAACGGAGAAATCTACCAACAAATAAACAATAAAAGATTAAATTAGCCGCTGATCAATCCATCAGAAGCCAAGCGTTTATTGTGGAAGGTGGATTCGATCCACCAAACCGGCCTTCGTCTTGCGACCGGTGCCTTCCGCACTTTCGTCATTGAGAGCCTGTTGGTGGATGCTGGGGAGATGCCACTCGCTCTGTGCCGCGTGCAGTGCATAACTCACCTGTAAGCGGGGGCCCGGCGCCTCCCTCGGTCGCCAACAGCTCTCACTGCATCCGCAGCTGATCTCGACGGTGCCTACGCCGCCAAAAGACGCCAGTCATACCCTAAGCCCTTTGGGTTTAGGGCCTGTAAACTCCTTCGAGAGCTAGATATAGCTCTCGGACCGGTGGCGCCCCTGGTTCTGCCCAGGACGCCACCCTGGAGGATACCACATTTGGCTATTCGTCGCCCTGCCTCTGCTTGCAAAGCTTGTACGGAAGATTACGCGACGTGCATGGTTCGGAGACCGGATTGTGATCTATAGCGACTCACAAAGCGCTCTGAGCGCTCTCGGGGCATTGAAATCTCCGCATCCCCTGGTTCGCGATATCCATGACACCACGGTTTTGGCGAGCCGGGTGGATGTCGAGATTATCTTATGCTGGGTTCCTGGGCATGTAGGAATTGCCGGGAATGAGCGCGCCGATGAGGTCACCAAAGAGTCCGCGAGGACTCTGCGACCGGACCAGCATTTCGCTCCTCCTCACACAGACTACATGGCAGGAATACGGGCAGCTCTTTGGACTGCTTGGCAAAGAAGATGGGAGACGGTCGAAGGGAACTTAAAGTTGCGTGCCATTGCGCCGCGAATTGTTCCCATAGACCTATCCCCAAATTCCGCGACGGCTTCAGGTCGCTTTCTGTAGTCTCCGAATCGGAGACACTCGTGTGACGCATCGCTATTTGATGGAGCGCTCGCCTGCGCCATGTTGTGACGACTGCGTCGTCCCCAGACTGTTCGGCACATTCTTGTCGAATGTGTCAGTCTATGTGATCTTCGCGTACGTTACCTGCGTGAGTACCTTGATGGGTAGGATCGCTACCGCCCGTCCCTTGTGCTTGGGACGAGTTCGTGCACATTGACTTGTGGACTTGTTGACTTTTGGAGGGGAGGCCGGGCTTCTCCCCTTTATTTAAGTAGGTTCTATTTTTTTTCTAGGTTGCACGCTCATGCACCGGGGGGAAGAAAACCTTCCCCGACGCCAGGGATTCCTTCCTAATTGTTAAGTTTTTTCAATATTTATCATTATGTTTTAATATTCCTTTTTTAAAATATCCTAGTTCTAGGCTGTCGTATTTGTGGCGACTTATGCCCAAGTGGGCAGTCGCACGATGTGCTATATCAATAAAAAAAATAAAAAATTTTGACTGTATGAATGGTAAGGGAGTAATAGTACAGATTAGTAAATGAAATTTAATGATTATATAATTGGTGTTAGTAGTAGTAATATTGGTATTATTAGTAGTAATAGTAATATTCGTTCCAATTTTATGAAATAATTACCGTCTATTAGAATGAGATCATAATTGGCCTCTTGTTCAAATCTCTTGACAACACCAAAGCTCTCCTTACTTTGAGAAGCATCCCTGCCTCCCCCCTTGGCCTTTATAAATCCTTGTATGGAAATCCTCTCGGTGAAAGAAACATCCGAGATTGAAGCCTTTTTCAAAATTATCCCTAAAATGCAGAGTCCTTCTATTATCGCTCTCGTCAAATATGACATAGATGGATGTGTAACGGAAACACACTTTCCTCTGAAGGAGTGTAACTTATGAGAATTTAAAAGGAAAGTTCTGTTGAACTTAAATATTGATATTGTATTTGGTCCTTCTTAATGGACTTCAACCCCCCAAAAGCATTTAAATGAGGAATTTGCACTCTCACGTTTATATGTGAAAATTTTTCTCAAACTCAATAAGAAATCCTTTTTCAAACCCCAGTTTGGGACTTATAGAGTAGGGAGGTGCCTTTGTATTGCAAGGAATTTTAGCCCTAAGCAGAGATAAAATACCTCGTATGTCCTTTAAATTTCGAAGAGCCTCTCGTATAGTGAAGTAAAATGCTTTTTAGCTAAAATACATACCTCATTTTATTGATTTTATATATTTTTGATTAAGATTTGAATTGCCTTACAAATATTCCCACCTTCACGTTCATTTCGCGTATTTTGTTCAAAGGCAATTTTAAAATACAAAATTAACTTATTATTATAAAAGTTACTAATTTATTTATATATAAATTACAACGCAATGAGACCCATAAAGAGGATTCAACGTTAAAACGAATTCAAATCCTGTGAGTTTTTGATTGAACTGTATGATCCTGAGGTCCTACTAGATCTAGACAAGGGCCTTGGATAGATTAAGAAATTAAAATGCACACGTGATCGTATCCTGCACTATAACATTTATAGGAGTAAATTTATTATTGAAATTTATGAGCCTTTATACATATATTTTAGTCACGTCGATTAAAATGTAGCTAAAATGAATTATGACTAGGAACAACCATCGTCACCGAAACGCGGGCTTAAGAGATTTCCGATGAAGATACGGTAATATTTTAATTCAATCAGCCACTGGCCACCCTATGTAGAATGGATTCTCAAGGTGTGCTTAATAGGGAAATTAATTGGGCAGAAAAGGCATTAAATCAACATTTTGCAAACGTCGTTGTTATGAAAGACACCTTAATTTATCCAGATCGCAAAGGAAATTCACTTTGACAGTACATATTGAAATGGGTTATTTATCGCATAACTTCAAGAACAATGAAAATAACTAGAGTATATTTATACAGATATATTTACCAAAATTACCTGTAAAAGACATAAAGAATTGCTGTCCTATTCATATTATTCAATGATATCGAAACTAGTCTTACCACGCCGCCCTTCAGTCAGTGTCGAAACGTATTGTATTATTTCTCGATGGTCCTTGTCTTTTACATGGTGGAAAACTCTGGTGTAAAGAGACTTTTAGTCTCTCTCTCAACATAGGCACACATATAATTCTTGATGATTGCAGGTTGTGAAGTTAGGAGGAGATCAGTAGGCGTTATGTGGAAAATAAATTTTCTGACAGCCAAAAACTCGGTTCTCATTTCTGGTATGGTGCAGAGTCTTACTGGCACACGTACGTCATTCTACCACTTGAAAACATGGCAACACCACCTTCTCTAGCCACTTGATGTTGCCATTCATAGTGAGTCTATGGCACCCTGGTAATATAAATGGGGAATAAGCTGACTTTGTTGGTTTCCTAGCCTCCCTACCGTCATAAACACAGCCTAATTTATCCAACGCTTTTCTGTTCCTCTGCACCGTCCTCATATTAACACCCAAGCACTCTGATATCTTCGCATTGTTTGCAAATAGCAAGCAGGACAGTTTTCTTTGCTTAATCTGTGGAAAATTGAATTCATCCATATAGTTGCTTAATTCACAGACAAGGCTAAACTGAGTCTACTATGAGAGGAAGAAGAGAGACCGACGCCAGATACCGCGTATGCGCCAGGTCACGATAAATGTTATTTTGTTCACCTTATGTAATTAAAAAGTGAACAATTAACTCTTTTTTTAACTTCGCCCAATAAACGAGACTTAATACACATTTGGTTTCAGAGGCTGAATATAAGCAGAGCTTTGAATGGGTTTGTAGATTTAATTTGAATGAGACGGGGACATGTATGAGGCAGTGATTAACTCCCTGTCAAGTGAGTCAAGCAATATGGTTCAAAGAATATTTCAGTGGTAACAGGGGTAACTGTATTTTTATCATCTAACCACAATAAGTTCTGACAGATTGCTTCAAATTACTTAGGTATTTATTTCTAGCACAGAGATCGTAAATTTGAAGATTCTAACTTCATCTTTATTCAAAACCATAGGAAGCAGAGACAGGAGTTTGTGTCCAATCAACTCTTGGCAAATATATACACAAAATCTTGTATTTAAGAAGTTTTTGCGAAACTTTAAAGTGTTTGAGTACTTTTAAAAGTAGCTGAGGTTAAATGTGATTTAAAACTTTTAATCGTGTTGCCACTATACCTCACCATCTGAAGTTTGAACATAAAAATTATTTGGCCCTATAGCCGCCATTTGCACTTTCCCAATTCTAATGTTGCATATTTTCATTTATGCCATATTAATATTTCTTTCTGAATGTTTTTATTCGCAATCTGAAGCTTAAAGCTAATTCTCGTTTGTCCTTAAGTTTTGCATTTTGCTCTTCCCCAATGTTTTTTCTTGTTTTATCTGAATTTGCTTTTTGTTTGCACATGGTGTTTTCCACTGCAATTACATTATAAGGTGTCTGTTCTACCTTAAGAGGACGATTTATGGCCTCAATGAGCCTTCTAACATGCCCGATGAGAGTAATTTTCTTTAATATGTGATAATTTCCTATACTGCTATCCCCCTCTTGATGACTTTCTCTTGCAGCATATCTATATAAGCATATTGATTCAACCCTAACAAATCTTCAATTAAGATGGGTTTTTTTTTAGTCAATTAATATTCGTCCCATCAACACCATCAGTGACTATTGTTTCGGTTTCTCCCCGATGTTCGCTTTTCAATCGGAACCTCATTTTGATTTTGTGACCAAACACTATCATTATGTGTGTTGTGTGTACGGAAGAGAGCAAATGGCTTCTCATTCATCCACGTAACTGGTGGCTACGAGTCGTCAAGAAGCCGTGTTATGGTCAGCTTTGCTCTTTTTAGCAAAACGGTTCAACTTTGAAAAAATATCGCTCACTATCTTCCCGCTTCTATACAATAGTCGATTGATCCACACTTTTTTAGTCATATTTGTAAACGGGTGTTGTTTTATATGAATTTACAATTTGACTCGCGTAATTCTATAAATCTTGTAAGAAATCGCATGAAAGTAATAAATTAATACGCTGTAATTATATTTAAAAAAATTTGTAAAAAATCGCTGTACACTTTCTGTTTCGACCCTGTATTTTGCACCATGCACCTCTTGCCTTCGCTTTGAAGTAATATGAATCCTGTTCAGAAGCGGGACCAGAATATACTAGTAGTCCATTGCACTATTTTAATATTGTGGCATTCGACTCCTCATAAAATTTGTCAGGAATAAAATTATCTGTTCTTCCCCAAGTAAAGACACCCTCACTATTCAATCCATATTAATAGGGTTTAACCTCTAACTGCTCCTTTTAAACATCACCAATGAACATCTCAGTATAAAAAAAATCTCCAAGTTTTGCCCATACCTCTAAATGCAGCTTTTCCTATCCCTAGGTTATTTAGTGCCTCTCGGATCCGTCATAATTCCATCTGCATCTTGCATTTCATTTCCAATTTTAGGCGAGAGGATCCAAGACTCCGTTGCTTGCCTTCGAATTTCTACCTCAACACCACCGAGATCTACGTTTACCTCTCTTTGAAATAAACTCAGTAACATATGATGTATTTTAAGCTTAGCTTCCAAGAAAATCAAACAACAGTGATGCATTAAGCACTAGGCAATCGTTGTAATGAATCCGTGAAATAATCAATGAAGAAATAGTAATTGTAACAGTGAAAGTAGTTTTAAAAAAATATATCTTACAAACCTATGATAAATACCTTTAAATAATTAACACTTGAAAGGTTTTAAAAGCATAGGTGAGGGTTATCGCAATAACTTATCGCGATAACTTATCGCGATAATTTATTGCGATAATTTATTATGCATTCTTTAATCTCTTTTTATCTGTGGTGGAATGGCCAGACCATATATATATATATATATATATATATATATATATATATATATATATATACGTATGTAGTTTTAGGGCTTTGGGCCAAAGTTGGTTTAATAACATTCGTGAATGAGCAAATTGTTATGAGTCCAGAGTGTGGATGGTTTATTATTAACTTTGCGAGGTCCTTTTAAAACAAATATTTCAGAGTGCAAGTTGTCCAAAGACTAACAGGTAGCTGGTACGCGTTTGAGTTGCAAAATAAAGACAATAACGAAAAAATATCTTTACTAGCACCAAAATAATATTTAAATATACACAAATACTGGGGTTAAAGGGAATGCTAGTAGAGATAGAGATAAATGTCTACGCGAGATACAAGTGGGTTAATTAAGGGATTAAGAAGGTTCGATACTAGGCGGTGATTTAAAGGGAGGTTTTTAACCAGGGCGCACACAGAAAGAATGGATCGATTGGGTAAGCCAGACTCTAGATCAATCTGCAGGGGGGCAAAAGGTTACAATCCCTTACGTGCCTGTTGCAGAAAAGGGGCCAGTTAGAATATGATGAAAGCAAAGGGGGAAGTAGGGTTAGGTCTCACTTCAAATCAGGGAGCACTCGTAGTTTGCCTTCGGAGTTAGGAATCCTTGTCAGATACTGGCCAATTGAATATGGCAGAGTTCACGGATGTTGATTCAGCCTTCGTTCTTGAATCGAACTCACCGATATCTCTGATCGCGGGGAGAGGTTGTACTTTCATCAGGAAATGAATTGCGTCATGAATTATAAGTAAATATATGATGACTGACTAACACAGTAAAATTGTTTGCAAATTTATTTTACAGCCTTCACTAGATGTGTTGGTACTTCACTCAGCACACCTTTACTATCCTCCGATGCGATCCCTAATACTTTAAGGATTATAGACCTAAATCTCTTGAGTTTGCGTTTCGAGCCTAAGTTATTTGAATTTTGAGGTTCTTCTTAACCTTTCTTCTGGGTCTACTTTTTACAGGACGAGTATATATAAAATATTGCTTTTTTGTTTTAAATAGTATTACTAGGAATTTATGATTATTTTAGCGTCGAGTACGTTAGCGTATGTATTCTTTAATCTCTTTTTATCTGTGGTGGAATGGCCAGACCCTATATATATATATATATATACCTATGTACTTTTAGGGCTTTAGGCCGAAGTTGGTTTAATAACATCCGTGAATGATGAAATTGTTATGAGCCCAGAGTGTTGATGGTTTATTATTAACTTTGCGAGGTCCTTTTAAAACAAATATTTCAGAGTGCAAGTTGTCCAAAGATTAACAGGTAGCTGGTACGCGTTTGAGTTGCAAAATAAAGACAATAACGAAAATATATCTTTACCTGCACCAAAATAATATTTAAATATCCACAAATACTGGGGTTAAAGGGAATGCTAGTAGAGATAGAGATAAATGTCTACGCCAGATAAAAGTGGGTTAATTAAGGGATTAAGAAGGTTCGATACTAGGCGGTGATTTAAAGGGAGGTTTTTAACCAGGGCGCACACAGAAAGAATGGATCGATTGGGTAAGCCAGATTCTAGATCAATCTGCAGGGGGGCAAAAGGTTACAATCCCTTACGTGCCTGTTGCAGAAAAGGGGACAGTTGGAATATGATAACAGCAAAGGGGGAAGTAGGGTTAGGTCTCCCCTCAAATCAGGGAGCACTCGTAGTTTGCCTTCGGAGTTAGGAATCCTTGTCAGATACTGGCCAATTGAATATGGCAGAGTTCACGGATGTTGATTCAGCCTTCGTTCTTGAATCGAACTCACCGATATCTCTGATCGCGGGGAGAGGTTGTACTTTCATCAGGAAATGAATTGCGTCATGAATTATAAGTAAATATATGATGACTGACTAACACAGTAAAATTGTTTGCAAATTTATTTTACAGCCTTTACTAGATGTGTTGGTACTTCACTCAGCACACCTTTACTATCCTCCGATGCGATCCCTAATACTTTAAGGATTATAGACCTAAATCTCTTGAGTTTGCGTTTTGAGCCTAAGTTATTTGAATTTTGAGGTTCTTCTTAACCTTTCTTCTGGGTCTACTTTTTACAAGACGAGTATATATAAAATATTGCTTTTTTGTTTTAAATAGTATTACTAGGAATTTATGATTATTTTAGCGTCGAGTACGTTAGCGTATGTATTTTTTAATCTCTTTTTATCTGTGGTGGAATGGCCAGACCCTATATATATATATATATACCTATGTACTTTTAGGGCTTTAGGCCGAAGTTGGTTTAATAACATCCGTGAATGATGAAATTGTTATGAGCCCAGAGTGTTGATGGTTTATTATTAACTTTGCGGGGTCCTTTTAAAACAAATATTTCAGAGTGCAAGTTGTCCAAAGATTAACAGGTAGCTGGTACGCGTTTGAGTTGCAAAATAAAGACAATAACGAAAATATATCTTTACTAGCACCAAAATAATATTTAAATATACACAAATACTGGGGTTAAAGGGAATGCTAGTAGAGATAGAGATAAATGTCTACGCGAGATACAAGTGGGTTTATTAAGGGATTAAGAAGGTTGGATTCAGGTCAGTGATTTAAAGGGAGGTTTTTAACCGGGGCGCACACAGAAAGAATGGATCGATTGGGTAAGCTAGATTCTAGATCAATCTGCAGGCGGCAAAGCTTACAATCGCTTACGTGCCTGTTGCAGAAAAGGGGCCAGTTGGGATATAATGAGAGCAAAGGGGGAAGTCGGGTTAGGTCTCGCTTCAAATCAGAGAGCACTCGTAGATAGCCTTCGGAGATAGGAATCCTCGTCAGATAATGCCCAATTAAATATGGCAGAGTTCACGGATGTCGATTTAGCCTTCGTTCTTAAATCGAAATCACCGATATCTCTGATCGCGGGGAGAGGTGAGCCTCCTTCAACTTGCTCGCGGTGGTAGGTTGAAAGTCTCTTAGTGCTTCTTACTAAACTGAGTCGAAGGATTATATAGACAACCAGTGAGATTCTTTACGCTTGCTTTGGCGGCCGCCGCCACAAACACGTCACGTGCGATTTTGGGGAAAAATAGGTGACCCTATCGGGCGTGGAGGAATAGTGATAACGTTGGCGTGGAATGTTCGACAAACTTCGATCTTATGACGGAAGGCAAGAATGCTAGCATAAAGGCAGCCATGGGAGACGATGATTTCGGTATCTAAGCAAATACAGCTGGCGTAGGTTACACCCTAAACCTGGTTCAGCTGTGCTTTCAAAGCCCCATGCGTTGATCTCATGACGACTTGGGTACAGAACGGCACTGTGGTCTACCTTCGACCTTATTTTGCTACATTATCTAAGATATATATTCTAGCTAGAACTTGAAGATTCTTAGCACACAAATTCCTACTTACTGAATGGAATAGAATTTTAGGCATTTTGTTGCTCTTTGCGTTGATAAACTTCACGACGCCGGATTACTGGAGCAATCCAACCCGTCCTCAACCATGTTTCTTTTCTCAGAAAATTGCATTTGTTACTGCAGCGTTTGGAACACAGCAAATCCAACACAAATAATTAAATACAACTAATTTAAAATTTAATTTACTCTATTAATTTGATAATTACCTAGTCTAAATATAAAACTAATAATTTCTAAACAAAAATGTACATATTTAAAATCGGCGTAAATAAACTAGAATACTCGTGAATAAAACAACCGAGTCGAATTTGATCCTAATGCAAAAGATCCATAAATTATACTTGTATATAAGATATTATGGAAAAAAACTTAACCTAAAAGCAAGAATTGTGCCAGTGACCAGTTTGCCCCGGCATTACATAATTTATCATTAAATATAAACAATTTAATGAACACTCGTACTTAAAAATATATGTGTCCTTGATATGAAGCACCATTAATAAAAAAATAAATTGATAAAAATAGAAAACAGCGTTAGCTCAGGCCCACCCTCAAGAATCCAATTAATATGTTTTCGTATCCTATGGAATATTTAGTGCTATTACCTGTGTAGTTCGGAAATCGCCAGTGTAGTTCAGAAATCGCCAGTGTAGTTCGGAAATCGACCGTAAAAAGGTCCAATAATTCAAAAACTATTTTTAGTTATATTATTTGAAAGAAAATGTAAAACAACATCAGCTATCAAATTTTGTTAGAATCGGCCGAATATTTGTGATGTTATTTCCAAAACAAAATATTTCATGACTTTTTCAATTATATCATTCGAAAGAAAATGTAAAACAACATAAGTTTTTCAAATTTCGTTAGAATCGGCACAATAGTTACAAGGTTATTACAAAAATAAACAAAATCAAGACGGATACCGACATAGTGAGATGTAAAGTCACCCGCGACTAGACTCGCACGTGACTAAAAACGTACACAAGCATCAAGCTTGACGAAACGTGGGCCAACATGATCTTAGAGACGTATGGTTTAAAACACCAAATAACCTTTGTCTTCTGTTGCTACGGTAATTTGAATCAAACTAGAGAGTGGCATTCAAAATAGGACATCTATCTTAAATCTCCTGCCAAAAATTTATCGTGTAATTGGCGCCTTTGAATGGCATTAATTTTTCAACAAACACTATTATTTATATTAAAGAAATAAGAATAAGGCACAAAAAGTGTTGTTTATCATGAAACACCAAAAATGAATGACACGAAATTTATGTTTCTACTTATAAGATGTGTGTTTAATTTATATAAAGGCACCCATTTTTTAATAAACTAGCGGCATTATTGTAAACCTCGTTACATTTGGAACTTTTTGGTCTATATAACAGAATATATATATCTCATAAGAACCTAGGCCTATTCAAAAATCAAAAATTTTTATTTTCGTGGATGTGCTGTTGGGAAAACATACACATTCTTTGCATAAACTGTTGTATCACGCCTAAATTTAACGTAGTAGACAATGTATTGAACATAATGCAAAACGTGTCAGATTTTCAAAAAAATCTAACTCCAGATTTGGATTGGGCATACTCAAATTTGTAAAGAACAACTGTCAGTATAACTGTGAAAAAAATGGGCCCTAATTTTATGGCTTGTGTGTCTCAAAATCCATTTAGTAACATCGTAAAGGGATAATATTATGATATTATATTCGCTACCGTTGTGTATTCTGTGAAACTTATGCAATATAATTTACCTATGTATTTAGTCACATAACAGCGACTATTTTAGCTAATTAATCTTATGCCGATTTTATAGTAAGGGATATTTTTGGCGAATTGAAGTGGATAAAGCTACATCGGTAAAAAATTTTAACCCAAAAGAGATCATTTGTCCTCCAGACAATCTTTTGCCTTCACTCAAACTTTTGCTCAGGAAACATTGGGTTTCAAACGTTTTCTTACCTCTCTTCGAGGGGAGATTACGAATGGACGGGCCCTTCACCATCGTATCCACCATAGGAATAAGTGATCTTATATTTTCTGTGGGATATCGATCCCGCTTTAAATGCCCTCCCAATAACTGGAATCTTGCTTAGGAGTTGCTCCAGCCAAGACAATATCTCAAGCTTTGTAGGAACCTTCCGTGTACGCCAAGCAGAACTAGTCGCCATGATATGATGCCTTCTCACATCGTAAGGGGAGATGCTCCATCAAGATATCCTGGTCACGTTTGGTTTCCTGGACTAGGTGCCATGTAAAGGCTCACTGCCACCCAAGTTCTGACTCATACGCCTGGGCACAAATAAACCAGAATTGTAACCACTTTAGGGCAAAAAGTGTAGGCTGGTTGCAGAGAGGGCTGCCACTGAAATTAAAGCTTAAGGGATAGAAAAACGCGTGGTCCTCTCTTTTTGAGCAGAGGAAACTTGCCTCTTTGTTTTGCAGTTATTATATGTGAAGAAACTCAAAGATACGCAGATGGGTTACCTCTAAAGTGTCAAGGTAGCCGCTTGGGCGCCGCTTATTTACCATCACAGGCATGTGACCGGTAAATCACTTTACTGTGAAATGTTATTAATCAGTTTAGTTGTTAGCCTGTAACTCCTTCCGGGTATATTTTAGTAAATATATATGAAAGGATTTTGTATCTAATTGATAAAATTGAGTGGGAAACAATAAGCGGCCAGTTTAAGAGGCAGATCCGGAGCGGGCGAATAAAGTGGCGTGATTGGCCCCTGTCTGGACCGTTTTTGGTCCAGCACATAATCATTCTACGACCCGGCTCACCACCGGTAGATGGGAGTCAATAGGGGCCGTTTAGAGGGTTAATGTGAGAGTAAGGTGAAAGCATGTTAAAACCCACCTCTGCCACCCCTAGCCAAAAGGAAAGAACTAGAAGCGGGTTCAAGGCTCCGACCTGGTGAACAATAAATGAAATCTGGTAGTTAGCTGACTGTCAAATTTAGACGCCGGCCCAGAAAGGTGAGTAGAGGCCTTAAAGAAAGTAGCAAAAAAGGCTAACTAGAAATGTTTTCTTAAAAATAAAGTCAAGGTAGATTCAAACATGTTTCAGTCGCTGAGGGAATTACGGTCGGACAGGATTTGTGGCATTTTGATTGAAGATAGTTTTGATGTGCAAGTAAGTCACGAATCGTTAAAAAAATAATGAATAAACAACATGATAGATTCTTGCATATCAGTAAAAGTGAGAATTACTTAATGTTAATAAATCAGTAACGGCTCAGAGTGAATGAAAAAAGGTATTCTGAGTATCTCCTTAATATAACTGTAGCTGATAATGAACCAAGTGTAAAAATGTTCGGGTTTTTTCTTGGAAACTGAAGCCTTCGCTTTCACTTTAGCATATAAAATAGGGAAAATCTCTATCTGGATATAAAATTTATACTGTACTTGAGCTCAGTGGATAAACCCTAAAGTTTGATTGAGAATTAATGGAGTGATCAAAGCGTATGCCATGTGATAAAGCCTCTAATGGAGGCGAGTGTATAACACTTTTAAGAAACCAGTGATTTTCATTCTCTCAAACAGTGTAATTGTAGAAAAGAATATTTTAAAACTTATCACGTGTTGCTTGCAAAATTTATATAAATCCATCATATCATTTTGCTCTAGAAATTAATGGGGAGTGCAATAATTCTTTATTAGTTGAAAGCTCGACATCTTACGATATTATAAAGTGAAAGTTGTTTGTGAAGATCATGGAAAGTAAATTGGTAAGTTATCTGATATTTGAAATCAATCTCATTAATTTTTTATGACAAAAAATAAAGGTTTCATTTTTTTAATAATAGTAAATTTCAAACAAGCCGTTCTGATTAAGACCTACAACTATTTCAGATTTAATTCAATATATGTCATGCCATGGCATTTATTTCTAAAGATTAAACACAATTTTAGTCAAACTTTGCCTCAATATGTTGTAATAGATCGATTCAATTGTTCTGATAGCTAGAATTCTATAATTGTGAATCTATTAATCAATATATGACCAGCGTCAAATACTTCATTTATCAAAAGAATAGCTATAATTGGTTTCTCAGATTTTCAGGGAATTTTTAAAAGTTTTTCTATCACCTACACCACCATCGCCAAAACCAAAATCCTCTACATCAGCATCACGTACACTACTACCAGCTACATCACGGCCACCTACACCACCGCTACCTGCATCAGCTAACCTACACCAGTACCACCTATACCAACACCACCTAAAAAAGTGGCACCTGAACCACCAAACCTACACCATCACCGCCTAAACACCACCACCTACACAAACACCCTACCTCACCACCACCTATTCCACCGCCACCTACACTGCCACCCCCTACAACTACACTACCTAAACCTACACAATCTACACAATCTACACCACCGCTACCAGCACCACCAAACCTACACCAGTATCACCTATACCATCACTGCCTACACAACCAACACCTACACTAACACAACCTACACTAACTACACCTACGCAATCTTCATCACTTACACCTGTTTACCACAAACTACACCTGCGATACCACCAACTACACCAGGTACAGTAACGCTACCTGAACCACTTAACTTATACTACTAACCTACACTACCACCCTAAACTACCACCCTACGCCACTACCTACACTAACTACACCTACGCAATCTTCACCACCTGCACCTGGTTACCACCAAATACACCTGCGATACCACCACCTACACCAGGTACAGCAACGACACATACATCACTAACACCACCACTACCTACACCACCATCACATGTTTCACCGTACCTACACTATTACGACTACACGAGCACCACTTGCATCACATAAACCACCACCACCTACACTAGTTACCATAACGCCACCTACACCACCACAATATACACCATCGTCAAAGGCACCACCAAACATACACTACTATCACCAACACCAACACCGCCTACGCCAACACAACCTACAAGACCACCTACACTACCTTTACAACTTACACACAACCAAATGCATTTACCCCAACATCACCACTACTAGCTACCCTACCACCAACCTACACCTCTACCGATGTACAGCACCATCCTCTACACCTACACCACCAACTACACCAGGTAAACCATCTACACCATGACAACCCACACCAAAACCGACACCAACGACACCTACACCGCAACCACCTACACCACCAGCGCCTACGCCACCACAAACTTCACTACCTACAACTACACCACCTATATCAGCAGCACCTACGCCAACACCACCTACATCATAACATACTTTATCTTCAGCACCACCATAAACACGAACACTAACTACATCAACACCACTAACACCAACTACATCAACACCACCTACAACACTATCACCTATACCACCAATGCCTACACTAGTACAACATACAGCATGACAACCTATACCACAACGGCACCTACACAACTACCAGCACCTTCACCACCACTTACATTATCTCAACTACATCCACCACCACCTACACAGCTACCACATACAACGCCACTACCTACAACACTAACTCCTACACCACATAAAAAAACACTCACTCATCACCAGCACCACTAACATCTACACCACTAACCCTACACTACTAGGACCTATACCATTAACACCACATACACAACCACTCCTTCACCACCAACACCACTACCATCTACAACACCACTGCCCAAAACATTATCACCTACAACACCAACACTTATAACACTACCCCTACAACACTATCACCTACACCTACCCCACAACCTACACCACTATAACCTAAACTACCAGCAAATAAACCTACCCCACCAGCACCATCCCCCCTATCTAAACCCCCGCCACCTGCAGCACCAACAACTTAAAACACCCTCTCCTACAACACCCCCATCTACAGCTCCCCCATCTACAGCACCACCACCTTTACTAATACCTCCACCATTATCACTTAAGCTAACATCCCCTACACAAAACCACCTACACCAGAATCTCCTACAACAACACCACCACCTACACAAACTACACCGCAACCTCCATTGCCTACACCCCACCAAGTACTCCTGCACAACCTAAACACTTACACCATCCCCACATACACCACCTTCACATAAGCCATTCACCCTACACCAGAACAACCTACACCATCAGCTCAACCTACACCACCAGAACAACATATACCATCACCCCACCTAAACCACCATCACCACCGCCAATGCCAACTACACCTCCATCGCTACCTACACTACCATCGCTACCTACACCACCATCGCTACCTACACCACCATCGCTACCTACACCCATGCCCCTTAAACCATTACAGCCTACACCAATACAAAAACCACCTACACCACTTACACAATCACTACCAAATGTTATTGGTAATTATTTTCTTTTGCCAATAATATCATAACTATTATGCATATACTCGAACTAACGAAATCTGACACCCTTAGGTTGTTTTACATTCTCTTTCAAAAGATATATTTGGCAAATCATTCTAAAGTTACCCTGAGAAGTATTTATTAATAACATTATATCTATTCGGCCTATGCTAACGAGCTTTGAAATCCTTATATTGTAAACACATTCTATTTTGAATTATATAATTGCCTATGTACATCCACGGTTAGTCCGTAAATTATTGAAATTTTTGAAAACGTAAGGTCATAAAACAGTAAAAGTGAGAGCAAGCGACATTTGGTTAGTAGAACTTGGATTAATAGGGTTCGATTCAGGTAAGAAATTGCCGTTTTGTCATAATTTTGATTTCTTAATACCGATGTTCTCTTTTCATAGTTTTTTTCTGATTTTGTTGATATAATATTTTTCCACGAATTTGATTACAGTTTAGAGGGGTACATGTTACTCCCAGGCTTTATGCGATATACACTGAATCGTACGGTTAATCTAGATTATTTAGAAATTTTAGATTGAGAAACATTTTATCAAATGCTGGTGGATCATGGATCTACGTATTGTGAGGTAACCATATATCGGGAAATCTCTTTTATACTATTTTTTATAAGGACTATAATAATACGGAGACTACTCATACTTGCATAAGGATTTTGCAGTTAAGATCAAATAGTGTTCAAAGGAAAATCTGATATCAATTTTGGTTGGAGTTGAATAAATGCTCCAACATAGGTATGTGGATTGATAAGAGAAGCTTGGATGGGATACTTGCTCTTTTATAAATTTAATATGAAACTAGATAGAGTATAATTGCGTTGTGTAAGGGCGCCTGACTTGACTTCCCTGTTTGTGACTTCTAAAATTTTTCTTTTTCCTAAATTTGATCGAACACAATTTGTTTTATGAGAACAATTTGGGATGGTTTTAACTCTCATAAAAATGGCAAGGAGACATTTTTTTTGTGGCGAAGATGGCAACCATTTTGATGTAATATATTGTTAAATTTATAGGGATTGAAAGTGATGCATCACTCTTAGGATTATTTTAATCACATTTCATTTAATTTGCTTAATATTCTTGTTTTCCCTTTCTTCCTATCCTCAAACTTTAGCTTATTCTTCCATTTATTACTTTTTCCTGCAACTAATTATAACAATAGAAGTCTTCCAACGTAACTTCTATGCATAAATGAAATTACAATCAATGAAATCACGTAGATGAGTTCTTTGAAGAATTCATTGAACCCAATGAGCAAAGTTGCTTTTGAATCATCGTAATAACATATAGGGTAAGTATCTAATAACTAGTTAATTTATGCATTTTATCGAAGAGAATTACCTCGGGAAATTCTATGGCATCCCAAGTATTAACATTAATTGCTTTATTATTCTATGCTTACAAATGGTTGATAAAAACAATCTTATAATTAAGATTGGGAATAAGAGTGAAAAGTATTCTCAATTAATTCTTAATCATTTGTTGCTCTCTATATTTTCTGCTCCGTTCCATTGTAACACTTTAATCGAGTGATGATCTTAACCTATCGTAGGTTTCTACAGTATATAGCAGAGCTTACCAATCTTGGCGGAATTGATCTATTATCGTGACTTTTGTCAATTTTTATCTCTTTTCTTGTCTCATTTTTCAGGGTCAGTCGCAGTTACTCTTTCGTCTCGTTATCTAAGTGTTCTTTGCTTAATTAGCTTGTGAAAGTTCAGTCAAAATTTTCTTTCGTCTCATTAAATAATTGCTGTTTGTATAATTAGTCTGTGTTATTTTAAGTTAACCACTTAATATTCAAACAATGGGGCCAAAGAAAAAGTATTCCCATCTGTATTCACATAAGTAATTAGCAGTTGTTTTTATTCAATTGCCTGTAGATAAGTTAATGCCAATGTCTTTGTGATGCCATCAATCTTTTTTAAATGAAACACCGAAGCCGTCTAGATTAGCAGAACATCTTAGCACCAAATAGTCGGAAAATAGACACAAGCCTATAGAATTCTTTCAAGATATTGCTGAACAATTAAAAAAAGTACAACCATAAACTCTATTTTTCAAAGGTCCATGAAAAGAGCAAAGATGGACTCATTGCTAATACAGTATTTCAGGAGTTATTACTAGTGAGAATGAAACAACTAAATTTTGTGTGCCCAATGATTTTATTGTAATCCAAAGAGCGTATTCCTCTATTACTGGGAGGTTTTCATCTCTTTTAGATCTTTTATTCCAGTTTTACTTGTGCTGCTTTTTTTTTCTTGGAACGGGATATTTCCCATTAATGTACAATATAATTTGAGGTTGACGTATGTTGCCTCAATCCCATTTGTTCTACATTCCACGGCTGTATTCTTTTCTTCTTCTCCGTTGGTCGTAGGTTTTTTTTCGGTGTGTTTCTTTTACTATATAATCGCTTTAGGTTTGTTTTCTCAGGTGTCCATGTTCACAGTGAGGTCTGAAAGTTCAGAGGAGTGTAGGTGTTTATTTAACTACATTTTAGTAGCATGGCTTTGAGGGTTTCAGCAAAAGTGCTTGGTTTGCCTATATTCATTACATCCGCGTACAGAATGCGCATAGATTGTATTCTTTTTTGTTTATATTCGTCTTCTTTCTTCTTTATATTTTAACATTCTTTCCTCCTAGAACAAACCAACAAAATTGGTCAGTTTTTCTCAATCGCAGGTGAGGAATTTCTATTCGTTCTTTTGGGTACAATGATTCAATAGCGACTTCATTCTCAGAATTCAGAACAGCTTTATTCTCTTTCCGTGCATTGTAAATCTCCCTCTTGTAATCGTTAAAGCATATCTTTTTATTGTTATAATTCTCTCTTGACAAAATTCCGGTAAAATTCTCATGCTGAACAAAAGTATTCCACTAGGGACAGATCTTATCTACCCTTTCTGTTTCTCACACAATATTTTGAAAAAATGTCTGTGTTAACAGTATTTGTTCTTTTAAGCATCCCTGCCTTTGTTCTCATTTGCTCATTTAAATGTTTGTATCCATAGTTTCTGTTTTATTTTAGAAATTTTTTTACCTTTTTATCTAACATTGTACTTCTATTATTTATTCGTTTTGGTATCTCATTCTTCTCAAAGATAAGTATTTGTAATTTAAATATGGTTAAGTTTGTTCAGGGTCAATGAATTGGTAGTTGCCAAGATAAGAGCGCTTTAACAACATAATCTTTTGTTTTGGGCCCCCGTAAGGGGCGCGGCGATTTGCCATCCTGGCCGCCGTGCTGACGGGATTCAGCACTCTGTCCGGCCCCAGCTTAGCCTCTCTTCCTTCCTTCAAAACACTTGTTTCCTCTCTTTACACACAACCTCTTCCACACCTTTCTCTGGTCAGCCTCTAATTTCACAGGGTAGATGCTGACCTTCCTTTCAGCCAACCGTCCCGCATCGGGGCTGAGGGGGTAGGGGACAATGTTCCCTAACCCCTGAGCTCCGGTCTGGGGTGGCTGGTTTTTAACAACCTGCTTCATCCCCACCCATACCTTCCACACATCCCTTTTCCTCTCCTCTTCACAACCTATTTTTTTTTACGCTGTGTCTAAGGTGGAGCCGCCATGCCGATGGACTGCCAGGCCACCAGGCGGGAGGGGTGGTCCCAAATGGTGGCGCCTGCCTCTGCCAGGCCTGTAAGCACCTTTTGCAGTGCGGGCAACTGCAAGAGGTGATGAGCTATTGCGTCCCGTAAAACAAAGAGGGTCACCATGCCCAATGATGAAACAAAAAAACATCTCCCCTTAATTCCCCCTAAAACAACGGAGCCGCCCTCGTGCAGCTCCACAGAAAAGATAGAGGTCCCCCCCCCCCCCTGTGCTTGCGCAGGGGACCCTCCATACCTCTTTACACAGAGAGGAGGCTTACTCCTCTCCTAAGCCTACGGGTGTAGGGGACTCCCCCTCACCCCCTTCTCTGGAGGTGCTTTTGGGCACCTCCCTATCTCCAGCGGCAGTCCCTCCTTTGCTTTCTAAGGGGACTGCCAAGAAAGCCAGCAGGCAGCCCATTGCCGAACACCCCTCGTACAAGCGGCTCGGTAGGGCAAACCCCCTTAGGGGGGAGAGGGAAGCCAGGCCCCTTCGGTCGCTTCCCTCAAAAGATCTGCTGGCAAAAATATTAAACCTTGCTGGGTTCAAGGCCTGTGCCTCCCCACACAAGACTGGCGACACTGCCAAGGGGACCTGCGATGTCTTGGGAGGGGATGGCCAACTGGAGGCCCCTCCTGTGACACACAGGGTCCTTGAGGAAAACCAGCCTCAGAAGGTAGGGCCTTCCATGGGGGGGAATCCGGGCTCGGCGCCAAGCACCGAACCCGAATCCGCCCCTATGCAAGGTCCTCATCAAACGGCTGTGGATTCTCAGGCAGTACAAGGAGGGGAGGGATCTCCTCCGGATGATGCCCCTGCGACCACCAGGACCTTCTCCATTTCGGAGAAGGACCTGGCTGAGGCCGGTCCATCTGGCCTGGGGGCTTCTACCGGCGGGGGTGAGAAGCGGGTTCATTCCACGCCCTCCTCTCCAAAAAAGAAAAGGACCAAAAAGACGAAGAAGACTCGGGGCTCCTCTCAATCCGCGGGGGCTACGGGGACGGATGGGCCTGCTGCCACTTTGGCAAGCGACCAAGCCAAGATCGGCACATCCGGGCCCTAGGCTTCCCCGGGTACGGAGCTCCTGACGATGACAAAGACCAAAAGTGCACAAGGCGGAGCCTCGATGACATCGGGGCCCCTCATTCAGAGGTTACCTGGCGTTTTCGAGCCCGCTGGCTTCAAACGCTTCCTCGTTATTCGCTCCACTGATGGCACCATGTTGTCCAAGGGCAACATGATCCATCAGAGGAGAGGATTAGCTAGTGCAATGGTAGAGAGCCGAAGGTAACCCGTTTCTCGGACGGCAGCCTTCTGGCGAATGCTGCGAATGCCGCCGAGGCGGCCAAGATAAGTGCTCTTCGGACACTTCATGGCACCCCGGTGAGTGTGACGCCACACTCTACCATGAACTTTGTGAAAGGAGTAGTTTATGCGAGGGAACTTGTTGACTACTCCATTGAGGACATCACCCTAGAGCTGGCCGACCTTGGGGCGGTCAAGGTCGAACGTGTGATGAGAAAACAGGGAGGGGCCTCGAGACCCACCCCTACACTCTTCGTCACGTTCGACTGTGACAAGCTCCCTGAGTCGGTGCGTGCCGGTTGGTACCGCTACCGCGTGAAGGCATTCGTGACACTGCCGCGGCGGTGCTATTACTGTCACCGCTTCGTCCATACGAATCGCTCATGTAGACGTGCAAAGTCGGGGTCACCCGAAATATGTGTAAATTGCTCCAAGGTCGCACACGATAAGTCCAAATCGTGTGTGGCCAAGTGTGTCAATTGCGGAGAGCCGCACCCTGCTTCTTCGAAGCAATGTGGTGCATATCTCCTTGAGACAGAAATCCTGGCGGTTCAGGCCCAGGATAGACTCTCATTCCGCGAGGCTAAGGACTTGGTCCTGGCGCGCCCAGCTCTGCCTGGGACGTCATATGCCTCAGTAGTTCGAAAGGCACCCTCTGCTCCTGGCGCATCCAGGCCAACGAGCACGGTTGTTTCCGCGCCCATTCGGAGCCCTTCTGCGGGCTCTACCCGACCCGGGCGCTCCCCAGGTAAAGCTGGCGGCAAAAAGGGTTCATACCCAGCCCCGGCTAAAACCAGTGCTCCCCCCTCTTCATCCAACGTGACCGTTTCCCGCAAGGCGAAACGGCCACGCGCCTCCACAGAGTCGTTAGATTCACAGGAGGCAACACCCCTGAAGATGGTCGCTAGGCCATCTTCGGGGGTTCCTAAAGCTGTCCCCCGAAAGGAGGACAGCAACAAAGGAGCTTCGGCTCCTTCGCCCAAGCCCCGAGGTGGAGCGAGTGGCTCGGAGACGGTGGTTCCTCGAAAAGAGGGCCCCCTGCCTCCGAAGCCGCAGCGCCCGCCTAAGGTTTCGAGGCGGAGGGAGAAAAAGACTCGCATGGCGAGCCCAACCTCCCCCAATAAGTCCTCGAAGGCGACAGCGCCTCCAGCGCTTTGTCCGGCCAACAGCGCCCGGGGTTCTGCCCCCGGGAAGCTACGGCCATTCCCGTGAGGGTCTTCATTTCGAGGAGGGCCCCCGCGTCTCCCTCGAGCTAGGCCTGGAGGCCATATTCCTTCAATGGAATTGCCGTGGACTCCGGGCCAACTGGGAGGAGCTGCGGAGGCTCGCCTCGTCCCGTTCCCCGTTAGCTATTTTTCGTAGGAGACCATGCTAGGCGCGTGCCCCCTGCCCGCCCTTCCGGGGTATAAGGGTCTTGCGCCCCCACCACCGCGGGACGGCCGGGCTGGGGGATGCGCGGTTTACACCCGGCATGATGTCTCCGTTCTTCCTTTCTCTTTAGATACCTCCTTTCAGGCAGTGGCTGTGCAGCTGCACCTGGATAGGAGGTATACTATCATTTCTGCGTACATTCCACCGTCAGCTGACTTCGACGCAGGGGACTTCCACCGCGTCGTGGCACGGTTGCCGAGGCCCTATCTCTTGCTTGGAGATCTGAACGGCAGGCATCCTCTCTGGGGAGATTACACCATAAACCACATGGGACAAGTCCTTGCCGATCTGATCGAAGAGCTTGAGATAGGTGTCCTAAACGTGGATGAGTTTACGCATCACTGTCCGAGAACCGCTTCATTTTCTTGCCTTGACCTATCTTTGTGCTCTTCGGATGCACAGCCTGATTTTGATTGGGGGGTGGTCGATGACCTCCATGGTAGTGATCACTATCCCATTCAAATATCATTTTCAGGGCAACTGCCGCCTGAGAGACCACCTCGGTGGTGCTTGGCGCGGGCGCGGTGGCCTGCATTTCAGGAAATGACTGAATTCTCTATCTCAGTCGAGGAGTTTAGGTCGGTAGATGAGGCCGTTGAGTTCTTCTCCGGCAACCTCATCGCCGTGGGCCTGACTACTATTCCTAGGACGTCTGGCCGTTTTGCACGCCGACCACTCCCATGGTGGTCGGCCGAGTGTGAGACGGCCATCAAACAGAAGCGTTATGCCTACATGCGCTATAAGCGCCGCCCGAACGATTTCACTGTCGCTGAATTTCGTCGGGCTAGGACTAGGTTCCGGTATATTTCGAAGCACGCCCGCCGCTCTTCTTGGCGGGCATACGTGTCTTCACTTAACGGGAAGACCCCTTTAGCTGAGGTGTGGAAGCGAGTCAAAAGAATTCGGGGCAAGTTCTCGCAGGACCCCCCTCCCGTTCTCCAGGAGAATGGGACCGCAATCTCGGACCCCGCGTCCGTGGCGGAATCCTTAGCGACCGCTTTTTCCGCATTCTCTAGCCGTGATGCTGCTCCGCCAGCATTCAATGCACGTCGTGATGTCGCGGAAGGCCGCCGGCTGGACTTTACCTCCAGAGGCAGAGAACCCTTCAACGACAAGTTTACTGTGAGTGAGTTGCGTTCCGCTCTCGCTTCGTGCGCGGACACCGCTCATGGTCCGGATGATGTCCCGTACGCCATGCTTAGACACCTGGGTGAGCGAGGCATGGCCTTTCTGTTAGATTTGTTCAACAGGATCTGGGTGGAAGGTCTCCTCCCAGACTCCTGGCGAATCGCTACTGTGCTCGCCTTTCGCAAGCCGGGGAGAGATCACTCTACTCCGACCGGTTTCCGCCCAATATCTCTAACCTCTTGCGTGTGCAAGTTGATGGAGAAATTGGTAAATGTTAGATTAGCCTATTTCCTGGACAGCGGAGGCCATCTGTCTTCTGCACAGTGCGGCTTCCGTAAGTTCCACTCCACGTCGGATGCTCTGCTCCGACTGGAAAGTGCCATCTGCGAGGCTTTCCTTCGTAGACAGCACTACGCCACGGTGTTTTTTGATCTGAAGAAGGCCTATGATACCGCATGGCGATACGGTATCATGGACACTCTCCACACGATGGGGGCGAGGGGACGCCTCCCAATGTTTATATCTGAATTTTTGCGAGATCGTCGATTCCGCGTACGGGTGGGGGGAGCCCTCTCCGGCCCAAAGGAGCAGGAAGATAGTGTCCCGCAGGGAAGTGTCCTCAATGTCACACTCTTTGCCCTGAGCATCAACAGCATCACCTCGGTGCTGCCGGAAGATGTTCTCGCTACGCTCTACGTGGACGACCTTTCGATCTCTTTTGGCGCGGTCCAGATGCCAACTCTGGAGCGTCGACTCCAACAGGCATTGAACCGCGTCTCTCGCTATGCCGAAGCGCACAGGTTTCGGTTTTCTTTGGCCAAGACTAAGGTGGTGCACTTCTGCCGCCATCCACGGCTTCACCTCGACCCAGATTTGTTTCTTAATGGGGTGCGCCTGGATGTGGTTGAGTCGCACCGTTTCCTTGGTCTTGTATTCGATCGACGCCTCACCTGGGAGGCTCATATTCGCAGCCTTAGGGTCTCTTGTACCCGCGCCATGGACATTCTCCGTTCCGTGACGTTCAGCGCTTAGGGCGCTGATAGGGCTACCGCCTTACTTTTTTAACGATCCTTTGTTCGCTCGAAGCTCGACTACGGATGCGAGTTTTATGCATCCGCAGCCGAGCGTTTATTGCGGAAGGTGGATTCGATCCACCACACCGGCCTTCGCCTTGCGACCGGTGCCTTCCGCACTTCCCCCATTGAGAGCCTGTTGGTCGATGCTGGGGAGATGCCACTCGCTCTGCGCCGCGTGCAGTGCATCACTCGCCTGTACGCGCGAGCCCGGCGCCTCCCTCAGTCGCCAACAGCTCTCACTGCATCCGCAGCTGATCTCGATGGGGCCTATGCCGTCGAGAGACGCCAGTCATACCCTAAGCCCTTTAAGTTTAGGGCCAGGAAACTCCTTCGAGAGGTAGATATAGCTCTCGGGCCGGTGGCGCCCCTGGATTTGCCCAGGACGCGACCCTGGAGGGTACCACATTTGGCTATTTGTCGCCACACCTCTGCTCCCAAAGCTTGTACTGCGCCGGGAGTATTGCGTTCGACCTTTTTGGAGCACACATCGTGTCACGCTGGTACCGTGCCAGTGTATACGGATGGCTCCAAGTCCCAAGAGGGGGTCGGCTTCCACGCCGTATCCCCTCTGTTTGAAGTCAGCGGGACTCTACCAGGCGCTGCGTCTGTCTTCACGGCCGAGCTGGTGGCAATACACCACTCGGTACGGGAGATTACGCGACGTGCCCGGTTCGGAGACCGGATTGTGATCTATAGCGACTCACAAAGCGCCCTGAGTGCTCTCGGGGCATTGGAATCTCCGCATCCCCTGCTTCGCGAAATCCGTGACGCCACGGTTTTGGCGAGCCGGGCAGATGTCGAGATTATCTTCTGCTGGGTTCCTGGACATGTAGGAATTGCGGGGAATGAGCGCGCCGATGAGGGCGCCAAAGAGCCTGCGAGGACTCTGCGACCGGACCAGCGTTTCGCTCTTCCTCACACTGACTACATGGCAGGAATACGGGCAGCTCTTCGGACTGCTTGGCAAAGAAGATGGGAGACGGTCGAGGGGAACTTAAAGTTGCGTGCCATTGCGCCGCGACTGTTCCCATGGACCTATCCCTCAATGCCGCGGCGGCTTCAGGTTGCTTTCTCTCGTCTTCGAATCGGACACACTCGTGTGACGCATCGCTACTTGATGGAGCGCTCGCCTGCGCTCTATTGCAACGACTGCGTCGTCCCCCAGACTGTTCGGCACATTCTTGTCGAATGTCCCAGTCTGGGTGATCTTCGCGCACGATACCTGTCCCGGTACCGGGATAGGCGGGGTCGCTACCACCTGTCCCTTGTACTCGGGACGAGTGCGTGCACCATGACTAGTGGACTTATTGACTTTTTGGGGGAGGCTGGCCTTCTCCCTTTCATTTAACACAGTTTAATTGTTGTTATTGTTTTTGTTATTGCTTTTTTATTGTTATTTCGTTTTATTGTTTCCTGTTTAATTTTTAAAGTAGCCTAGAACTAGGCTGTTTGTTTACGGCGACTAATGCCTAAGTCGGCAGTCGCCAGATAGCCGCTTAAAAAAAAAAAAAAAAAAAAAATGTTTTGGGCATATATAAATTGTTTTAAGGTTATTACTATGTTACAATTCAAGGTATTTACTCGCTTGAGATGAGTTCTGCCACGCAACATAACTTGGGAGGAGCAGTGTAGGCCAGCTGGGCCCGGAAGCGCTGCAGAGATGTGGCACTGCGGATGAAGTTCATGAGTCCCTAATGACGGGAACACGACCCAATCGTACAGCATTTCTCGCTCTCCTGTTTTTTCTTCCCTAATTCTTTCTCTATCTATTCCATTGTTTCTTTCTTTCAATTCTCTCTCTACTGTTTCATGTTGCAAAATACAGAATCAAGTACAATTTTGAAGTGTTCACAAATTTATCTTGGGAGAAAACAAAATAAGATAATACCATGTGATTAAGGTTTAAAGATGACTACCTTTATATAATTAGTATTTCTTTGATTTTATGGGATAAATAACATTGGTGGGGTTCTTTAGGTTTCATTAATAGGGGAATTAAAGATAGTAAATAGTAAGTAACCACGAGATTTTATGCAACTTCAGAATAAGTAAATGAAATACTCGGCAAAACCGGGTTATTTTTGCAATTCAAGATACATTAGCCCAAGGTTATTATCATTAATAATTATTATGCCTAGAAAATCTGCTTCATTAATTCTCGTCTCATAGCTTATAGAAGTTAAATTTTCAGATAATTTTCTCCATTAGCTGCCAACTAATATTTATTTATTTTCACTTTAACTTTTCCTTTCTTCTCAGTTGATTCTATGAAACCCTCCCAGCTAACGAACTCTGGCTAAATAATTAATTGGTCCCTTTAGAATTTAACTCTTCGTTGATTTCCTATTTCTTCCAAGTGAGCTTCAAACAATTTGTTGAATTGGCTGACGCTAAAATTATCCACTTGTATAAATAAACAAAGTATGAAAATTGTTTGGCAGAGTTATTTACACTCTATCGAACAATATAGGCAATTTGTTTAGAGAGAAAACCTCTGCCTTTATTTTCAAAACCTATAGATTTATTTTTGTGGGACGAAGAAAAGTACTGAAGTGACTAAATAGTCAACCAAAAAATATTGGTATGCATCGGACCGTTTAGATGGATGGATTCTACGTTATAGAGGGTATGACTTTACTGAAAATATGATCGGCTTAAATTACTGGAGTAAAGTTGAGTATAATAAAGACCCACAATTTATATTTTCATATCGTACTCCACATCATTTGAATACCCATATTTTCCTCTAGTTAGTACGAAATTTGTTTGGAAGTGGTAGGGTTTTATGTGATAGTTGCATTAATTTTGTGCTCCTTACACCTTTCCTCTATACGGGATATTAATGATAATTATAGAAGTTCTTCCTAAGATATTGCTTAATGGTGGTGCTATATTTATTCAGAGCTGAGTAACTAGTAGCTTTTGGATAATATTTGCTCACTAGCACCCATTTATTTCTTCTTTTTGGCTTTAGCAATTTCATTTCATATTAATTTTTTCTCTCTTCCTTTTCTTTAAGAAATTCTCTCAAAGACTTACCTTGAAAAAGCTTTGATTTAGTTTGGCTTTTTAAATCAATTGAAAATAAGTTTCGGATAAATACAAATTGATTTATTAATTCCAGATTTCTCGAAGTTGAAAATTTGAAATTAAATGATTCTTTAAACAGAAGTTGACTGTTGAGAAAAAATGCGTAAATAATTCAAAATCATGGTTACGTACCGTTACCAGACTGAAACTTTAATGGACAGCATACCAATAGGCCAATTATAAGTGCAAAATCAAGTGCTAACTAATTTTAGTATTTTGCTTCTTTTAATCACTTTGTTTCAATTACTTCTAAATTTTCTATAGCTGTTTTGGTTAGGAAACACAATTATTTTCTTTTAATTTTCTGAAAGTCCCTTTTTTTTCCTAAGATTGCTACGTATATCATTATTCTTAGCAACTTCTCTGCGATAACTTTTTATGCCCTATATTTAAAACGTGCTAGAAAGTATCAGGGCTCTCATAAGCATTCCTCTCTCTCAGCTCCTGCTCCCAGTCAATTTGATCTTGTAAGCTACGTAATATTTCATAATTTCTCGAACTTGAAATTTGGAGTTTTTCTATTAGTCTTAACAATTCTTATATTATTAATCGGAGCAAAAGGAAATATCTGATTATTCATTTGTCGGATGTAATCTTTGGAGTTTTTTGTCCATTTTTAGTCTGCAGGCGACTCTACATCTCGCTACGTCGGTCGATCGGTCCCCGTTTTTCTGTTTTTGGGTTCTGTAATAACATTGAATTATTTACCCGATTTTAACAAAAGTTGAAACCATCATGTATTTTTACATTCTGTTTCGAGTGATATAATTGTTAAGATCCTCCCAAGGTTACCGGACTATTATTTGCCAATGACATCATAACAATTCGGTCGATTCTAATGAAATTTAAAACCTTGTTGTTTTACATTCAATTTCGTATGAAATTATTACCAGGTCCTCCCAAGGTTAGTCTGGGAATTATTGAAAGTTTTGAAGATCGTAAGGTCATAAATTAGAATAAGTGAGAGCACGCGACTTTTAGTCAGCAGAACTTGTTTATAAGACAATGCTCCATCATTGTCCCCTAAAGTGCCTGAAATATTTACATTACTTATTCGCCGGATTTATTTCGTGAATGCTGGTGTTCTGAAAATGTCACTCGGATCTGTCAAAGCATTTCACCATTAATTAATCCGGAAAAATATACACCCATTTCCATTACACCAGTTCTGTCCTAAATATTCGAGCGTTTACTGGCCAAAGGCATGATTCATTTTTTGAATAATAATATTTTTTGCTGGAAAAACGGTGCTTAGCACTCCCGCTGCTCTTCTTTTTATCTCTAATGAGCTTTAAAGTTCTTCCGATGCTGGTAATGAATCTCGTCTTGAATCTCTGGAATTTAGATAAGCCATAAGGTTCTTTTTTATGTAAAATTAGATCTCTTGGAATTTGAGGGCATTTCCTTTGCATATTGGTCGGGTTTTGACTAAAAAGAAGTAGCCTGTGTCGGTTGATAGTAGTTGTATCCAGGGTAGTATCCTGGGCCCACTTCTCTTCATTATTTATAACCCAGACATGTTTTTTGAGATTGACTCGAATATGGTTGCTTTTGCTGCAATTCCTTCCCACTTAGACAGACAAATACTTAGTTTGGATTAAGAGACTTTATCCTGGTGTAATATTTGTGGTATAAAACTAAATCCAAATAAATACCATAGCTTTGTCATTGGTTGATCAACGACCCTACAACCCCATAACACTGATATCATTCTCAACCACGTTGCAGTCCCTAATTGTTCTTTTCGGAAAATTGCTTGATGTTACTTTTGATCTCAAGCTGATTTCTGACCTGCACTTGAGCACTCTTGTTTCCTCAATTTTTTAAAGAGTTGATTTGTTGCTTAAATGGTCAGAAATTGACATCCCTAAGAACGATTCATTTCTCTTTATTTTTTCTTATAATAAAAATATTCTCCCTTGGAAAGATTTCTATATAGGGCTTTCATCATCTCAGCCAAATATCAATTATGAAAAGTCGAAATTATTTGATGGTTGGACAAAGGCAAATTTACCATTTTAGAAGAATAACGCAAATTCATCGTATTTTCCAAATACTGGCTGGAAGTTTTCTATAATTAAACCTTCAAATACCACGCCTTTGGAAACTAAAAGCTCCTTTATTACGTAAGAAATTTAATTTAAAAGTAATTTGAAAATCATTTCTTTATAAATAAAATTTCTCATCAATTAAAAATGTATATAATATGTACATATTTCTTAGCTGTCGTTCTGAAATTACATTACAAGATGATGATTAAATAGTCATTTAAATGCCCTGAATGAGTTCGTATGTAGCATGTGGCAGAAACGCATTATTTTCCTCCTATCTCCTCTTATCTTCCCACCAAGTGGGTTACGCTGACAGACTTGCTCACTGAACACAAACAATTCCATTTGAACGCACAAACGTGCACATAACAATAGAGTTTTTTGTAATTAAAGAAATTGTTTGGAATGTTTACAGAGTATTGACGAAAATATAATAGGCCTTTTATTAATATAAAAGAAAAAATAATAATTGAATTATACTTTTTAGTTTTCTTACATCTTAAAGTTAAAATTTAGTATGTATGTATGTAGATATGTCTAAAAATAAACACCCACTGCATATACATGCTTTCTTTTCACATCTCTTGGTTTGTATTCTATTGAGAAAAGCAAGGTTCCATGCATAGTGGCACTTGACAATGCTTTCACCATAATGTGCGCTTTCTAATATTTTTTTAGCCCAAACAAAACATTGCCTTTGAGCCGATTTTCGTTCGCCCACAGGTGGCATTGAAGCTATACGATGTTTTTTTTCAAAACGTATTCCTCGTAGTCTATCAAAGAATTGACCGATGGTCGGGTACAGGGTTGGTTTGAAGTATTCACTGAGTATTTTCTGTCAAGTAATTGTTTTATTACCTTCATTGAAAATTCTCCGAAAGAAAACCTTTTTTTTTGTATAATCTAAATTTATCAGATGCATGTTATATGCATTAAGCATGGAAACAACAACAAGACGGTAAACAAACCCTTTTTTAACATTTGATGGAATTTCTAAGACATTCGAAAGAATTGATCATCATATCTGATTTGTTAATAAGGCGCATGTTTATATTGTAGGCTATTATTGCATCCAGTTTCTTTATTTCTTCTCCAGTTCTATGAATACCCCCCCCAAGTTTATTTACTTGCCTTCGTGTACCAAGGGACTAATCAAAACTTCACCCTTATCAACCTATTGAATCGCTAAAATCCACCATATTTGTAGTTCAACGATACCTTAAGTTACGGTCTCGTATATTTTGTGAATATTTTTGCTGTTTCTTTTTACTGTTCCACAGAGCCCCGCATTCTGATCAAGAGGATAAAAACACAAAGCAGAGCTTGTGTACTAATTATTTGCAAGGGGATAAAAGCTCTTTAGAAATTTCCTTTCAATGAATGAAAGAAGCGTCTTATTTTCCTCATTGTCACACTTATTCCTCCACCTGAATTGTCAGCTAACCGAAGAAACCTTAAAATTAGCTGATATCGATTCCTTGACATAAAATTCCTGAAAATAGAAGTTTCAATAAAGGCAGAGTTGATCATTATTAGCTAATTTGGCTTCCTCAAGGGAGGCATTAGAAGGGTTAAGGCAATAAAAACGAAAAGCTCTCTTACGGATAAACTCTTCTATATATGTGTGGTGGATGAAGGAGAGAAAGAGGTTTCTGAAATTGGTTTATAATACCAATTTGTTTCTATGTATATATCTGATAGGATTTTGTTGTTATACAAGGTCTGCTGAACAAAAGTGCGTGCTTTCACTTAAATGATTTATTACCTTAAGACATGCAAAACTTCCGATAATTCCCGGAGTAACCTTGGGAGGACGTTTGCAATTATAGTATTAGAAAGAAAATGTGAAACAAAATAATGGTTTCAGATTTCGTTAGAATCGGCGCAATTGTTATGATCTTATTGCTAAAACAAATTAATTCCCGGTCTATCTTTGGGAGGTCTTTGGTAATTATATCATTTCAAATAAAATGTGAAAATAACGTAATTGTTTTAAATTTCGTTAGAAATGGCCGAAGAGTTTCAAAGTTTTTACCAAAACAAAAACAATGCAAAACGAAGACCGACCGACCGATATAGTGAGATATAGAATCGCATGCGACTAAAAATGCTTCAAAATACTCATAAGGATTACTATTACAGTATGAAGCTACGTGGCTTGGATTCGTGAGCAGGCATCGTTAAATATAAAGTTCGTGGTCGAGAAATGGGAGCAGCGATGCGACGTTTCATCGGAATCAGAATCAAGTTCATAGTAGATATCCAAAATTTTATAAGGATTACCCATTTATTAATTAATAAGAAAAAATAGTTTACACAAGCTAAATTTACGTGTGATAACTACAACTCTCTTAGAAAGACTAAAGTAATTCTATTACCGAATAAACCTTTTAAAAGAGAAAGTAAATTCTCCATTACTTGAACTGGAGAACACTTCATAGGCCAAAAAAACATCAGACCCTCAATCGAGGTGCTGGGTACTTGCTCGTAGAGGCTCCTTTGAGTCGCTGTGGATCTTAAGGGTTAAAATAAGGATCTTTATAGAGCCTAAAGGCAGGGGCAAGCTTTTCCTTGATAGAAAAACAAGAAGATAAATAAAAGAAAACTTGTCCAGAGGAACGAAACTTATTGGGGGATAAAGACTCAAATGGGATAGTTTATGGTAATTAGGGCGAAATATATGATTACAAATGACATGAATTCTCGAGATGAAAGAGGTGAACGGCAAATATGTACATATATTCAATGAAAGTTGGATTTCAGTGAACATAATTTAGTTTCCTCACGTAATTTCCCAAATTCACGGGTAAGATTGTCTTCGTTGAAATATCAAGGTAAGAGAATTCTCTTGTTTCTTTGTTATGGAGTGACAACGTGGTATTCAACTTTAAATTCTTCCAATCTCCCAACTACCTTCGTCTATTCCAACTATTTCAACTACACACTCGAGTAACGAAGGTAAATCTAAGGCTAACTCTCGTTTTCAGACCCTTTGGTTAATCCTTTCTTTCATTTATGTTAATTTTTCTCTCTTCAGTTTCTCGTCTCGCCTAATACATCGGTTTTAGCTTCCATAATGAGGCAGCTGAACTAAGACTCTTTCGTCACAACTCAATAAAAAAAGTAGTGCAGTACGTACGATAGTAGTTAGCCTAATTTTCACCTCTTATCGTGCTCAGTATTGTATGGTGGACAATATAATCTACACCAAGAAGTAATCAGGGTCCAAACACAGAAATTATGAAGATCAAACTCGATAAATTTTTAAATAGAATAAAGTTAAAATAGCCTACAAATTAGAGGTGGTTTAACCTGAATTAGATTAATTCATAATAGGACCTATAATATAGCAGCATTTATGGCTCCTATAGGTGCCAATATTTTGTTTGTTTGTTTGTTTGTTTGTATACAAAATCGAATTGACAACCATTGGTTTCCCCGAAGACAACAGGAGCTACTTTTTGTTGGAAGTGGTATTCTAAATAGTCGCAATGTGTTATATACCCTACGTATACTAGAACTTTTCGCGTCAGAAGGGGATGGGAACAAGTTTCGCGTCAATATGGTGTGGATAGGAAAGCTCCCCCTCCCCCTTATGAGACGCTCTTACTCCATTGGAATCTTTCCGAAACAGAGAAGAGAGTTGGTATGTTATACTGTCATGGTGTGAGGGAAAATAATAGTGGTGTTGTGATTGGCTATGTGCATCATGATCCCTTTGGAGCTACATACTTCTTTGGGGGTGTGAATCGGTATATCCACGGGCACTGGAGTTGAACCCTCTACCTACAAGTCAGAAATTTATTGCCACATCTAGCAGAATTACGCGAGCATCTTAGCAGTCAACTCGATCGTCTACTAAATTTGCTAAAATCAGTCATTTTCTTTCATCATCTTTGAAAGACAAAAATAATGATCGTATTCATCTTCAATTTTACTTGTTAAGTTGATTTTTAGTCTTTTTATATCAACCGGGTTGAATAAAAATATACATTAATGGCAGTGAAATATATGCTATTATTTAAAAAATAAGTTTTACTGCACTCGTTCTCTCGGACCAGCTGCTGCACTTAAAGCCTAACAGAAATGTAGTTATACATAATTTGAATTGTCAACTCATGTCTTTACTATAAATTTTATTAAGTCATTAAGTCAAGTCTGATAGTTTTAGCAATAAAATGGGGATAAAATGTAACTGCTATTATACTTGATAAACAAACATGGAAAAAAATTGAGTAAATTTAATTTTTTCATGTAGAAATGCACCATACGATAAGGAGTTTTAAGATTTTTACCTTTTTTCATAGTCTACTTCGGGCCTGCATATTCTCAAGCTACGTACCGTAACCAGACTGAAACTTTAATGGAAAGCTTAACAATAGGCTAATTATAAGTGCAAAAAACAAGCACGTAGTCAACAGTCTCGATTAAGCTAATCGAGAGCAACTCGTTGAAGCACTGAATAGAATTAGAGAAGGAATTATAGAAAGAGATGAGGATAGCATCTCAGAATTATCATGAAAAAACACCAAATAATTGTGGTAACCAAAAATGATGGTAAAAACGTTAAAAAGATATCGATCAACAAACGAAACATTTAGCACATTGAGGATGGAGAAAAGAAAGTGAGTATAGCAAACTTTGACGAAACCAAGAGAAAAATCGCATCGAATAATGGACAAAATATATAATGAAACATTCCTAAACTAATTCTAGAAACATGTGAACAGATTAAAGCCGAATACTAGAAATGATAAACTGAACAAGAAAAAAATATCACCTAAGAGGAGGTAAAAATAGACTTGGTTCAAGGAACACTGGAAAGTGTGTTCAATCTATTCGAAGAAGAGAACGAGAACTCGAATATAGAATTCAAGAATAAATTAGTACATAAACTAAAACAAGAATCGAAAAAGCATCCTCATTTCACTTTACGATGAAGAAAGGAACACAAACGAGAAAGTCGATGCCATTATAATAATCGAATAATTACAGAAAACTCGCAATATCTTCTGAAAAAGAGTTCCTTGTTGATGGGGACTGACGAGAAATAACTACATAGAAGCTCCCAAAGAATATAATGGTCGTTATAAAAAACATATTCAACGCTCGTATAAATACGTTAAAATTTCCAGATAAACTGAAGGTAGAAAGATGAACTTCATCCCCTAGGTTGAAAAACTCCGTGATCTAGTGGGAAACTACCACCCTGCATCAGTGCTATAATTTATCGTAAAGGTATTTAAACGATATTCAGCAATGGACTGACGAAGATCTCTAGGACAACAAGCTAAGGAACAGCTGCCAATTTGCGCTAAGAAAAACAGTAGCATTGAAATGAAGCTTACTACAATATATTTGAAGGTATTCATATACATTTTAAGATACTGAAAATTGGAATAAAAAATAAGAAAAATATTATATGATCATGTAATGAAAATATATGCTTTTATAGAAATTGCAAAGCACCATGGGATGAAATTCAAGGTCTCTCACACACTAGTCTAAGGTGGCTGTTTGAGGCTATGTCTCTATTCATTCTACACCACAGATATACAACCACTCACAAACGAGGAATACCTCAAAATTCAATTTGCCGTGCATAGTAGCCAGCCGATTGTTTGCCAATATAGGAATGGAGCAATGCAAACTAAAATAACAGAGGAAGAGATAGCCAAGATCAACGAATATGAAGCAAGATGGAAGATAAAAACTCAACTAGATAAATATGAGATTGTACTCATTATATTTAACCAATTTTCAAATGGATTTGTAAAAGGAGAAAGATACAATTATTATAGTGAGTTTAAGGTGCTCGGATTCCCTTTTCCTCAATCAGCTAACAAAGAGTACGTTACGGAGACAATAAATAGGGAAAACGTTAACTTGTAATAATATACAAGTTTTGAAACCTAAGCCTGAAAAACAAAAGTAAGATTTACCAAGCCTAATTAGAATAGGCAATAATTGATCCAACAATATGAATGTACACTATCTCGAGGGGAAAACTGGTGAAAATACAAAGAATTCTGAATAAGGCTGTGTATGTCATCACAAACACTAGAAGAAGTGAATTAAGAAGGCAAATAGACATGCACATGAAGACAAAGATTAAGTCTCTTAACAGAATAATTACCAATAAAATCCCTGAAAGTTCTAGAAACGGCAAAAACAGAAATAGGCATAGATTTAGGCAATTACATAGGCCAAAGAGATGCTTGGGGAACTCACCACCTATTCCCACACTCACGGCGTCTAGAGGACAATAAAAAAAGAAAGAAAAAGCTCTACTTGATGAAAAACAAGAATATACTACAGAGATTATGATCAATTAATAAACGCAAAGAATCACAAGGTAAACTTTGATAGATAGATGGTGAAGGATACCCAGATTAGAAAATAATGAAAAGTTAGAGATATAAATGCCGATTACCATTATTAGTAATAATAATTTGGACGAATGGTTTTAACGTCCAATACCGACAAACATATATACTTAAAAATATGCAAATATAAATATTATCACAACAGCTTTGCGTGATTCTTTCGCGTAACGCCCTTTTCCCTTATCCATGTTAACTAGCAATAACCATTAAGAGACAGAGTTAGACCTTATCTCCAGGAAAACTAGCTTCCATTTATAAATCTCTAGCTCTCTTAAATGATTTTCAGGAATTATATTCTCTTTTACCTGAATTTTGTATAAATATAGCATATGAAACGTGAGGCCACACAACCGCAGATTAACTTTTTACTTTGATCGATTTGAAACCTCTGAACAAATATAGTTCAACAAAAAGAAGCTATATATTCTATATGCCAATTTGAAAGTAAGAAAATAAATCTTGCGGAAGAGTAATACAATGTTTTTTTTAATTTAGTTGCCTTATATACAATTTACCTAGAAACTACGATTAAATTTTATGGTCGTTATAGCCTTTTATTTGCATAAGGTTGAGTTTCCACACTGTATTTCTCTTCCGCGAAGCTATCACAAATCAGGCTGGATTGGTGAGCAAATGTGGCGTTGGCCGTATGGTGTAACAATATAGGTTTAGAATCCAACATAAAATTCTATGCTTACACTCAAAAGAGTGAGCCTTAAAACTAAATGAATGAGTTAACAGCCACGTTCTATCGCCTCTCCCCTCATCCGGAAAATGTCTGTTTATTCAAAAGAAAGATGCATTGATCTCCATTTGATCACCCAGAAAGAGCTAAATAAGCTTCCTTGTGAGTTGTTCCTAAATGAAGAACAGACATATCTCCTGGCATCTTGACTAAAGCAGTGGAAGTGGTGATATTTCGCTCCATTGATGTATTTTATTATTGTATATTGTTCTTTTGTCCTTTTCCCGTCTATATCTAAGTGAACGTCTGGAATTAGGCCTGAAAGAATGCAGCCAAATAATTGTACGCTCAGTTTATATGTCTACATTCGATAATTTAGTAAAATTGTAAATCAAAAAATGGTAATAGGTAGGTCAAATAACCCATTCTTTTTGATTCAAAATGACATAAATTATATAAAATTTCTTGCTGTATATAAAATCAAGCATTATTTAAATACGTTTAATGATAATAACCACTCGAAGTTTTTCCCAAGATTAATTTTATATAAAGTTAATTTAACTCTTTCTAAAAAGAATTTAATATCATTAAATCTGAGGTAATTTAAGGCTACGCAAAGTTTCCCAAGAATGCCAAATGCAAGTAAAAAATTCAGAAGCAAAAATTATTTACCATTAAACAATAAGTTCTCAAGAACCTATTTGATTATCATAAGCATTAAGTAAGGATGAAGTTTAAACAAAAATAATTTGAAGCAATCCCAATCATATATTTTCATTGACCTAAAAGATAATTGCCTTTAAAATAAAAATACAGTAATCGATAAGAATTTCTTAATAATGAATTAAAAAATAAAACAATTTCACTATGATAATGGTCAGAGTAAAGGAAAATGTAAGGAAGCGTAATTGATTGAGTAAATATGCCTCAAACCTAAAACATTTGTTTAGAACAGTCAAGAGTGAGTTTTATATCCATTAATACTACCGAAATATATTATTTAAATTCACTATTTTTTGATCTTTTAGTTGGGGATGCATTCTAATCACATGTTTTCTCTAAATCAGTTATTTTTGTGACAGCCACACTGTCTGAAAGAGTTGATTTGTGTCTATATGCATTGAAGATTAATGTTTTAATCTCCTCACAAAATCCTTAATTTAGGTTATATTTTTCAAATCATAGACAGGGGAGTTAATCGCAGTGATTTGGCTAGCCAAGTTCCATCCCTAGAAACAGCAATTTCCACTTAATATCGAAGTAAATAAAATGAATAAAAAAACATTTATAGAAATAAATTCCGCCCCGTTCCGATAGAATTCGTTTGATTTCAAAATAACCTTCGAAATAAGCCATGGCATTTATAGAAGAAAGGTTTATTTGAAGGGGTAGATAAAATTCTTTCAGTTATATGCTCCTGATTTGAATGAAGCCAATGTTTTTTTTCTGAGTGCCCCAGCGCACTTAGCAAAATGAAAACAGTGGATTTAGCACGGGAGAAGATTTGTTCCAAATGGTCAATAAAGCAAAGCAACTCCCATTGTATTGTCTTTTGTTCAAAAAGGTGTGTTTAATGTAACCTTTAAAGAGTAAATTACATATGCTTTCTGGGTGGTCGGAAAATACCTGATGATATAGAGTGTTATGAAGAGGCTGCTAGGTTCTATGAAAAGAAAGGGTTATGAATATTGAAGAGTCAAGTAACCTTTTTTATCGGTGACCGTCTGTCAATTTCCCATGAAACCTCTTTACAAGATCTTAGGTATTAATATTGAACTGCGATGAAATCTCTTACAAAGATCTTGGGTGCTAGGATCTATTACTACTCTAGTATCTTAGTTAAGTTTTTTATTGAAAAAAATCTCTGAATTGAAAGATGTATGTTTACTGTGCTATGGTATGATAAATTGATTTTAGAATATTGTTGATATAAAAATATTTCCCTAAAATTACCGACGGCTGAGAAACCAAACTTACCTGCCACAAGTACTTACAATGGAAGTGGGCACGCCGACACCATGAACAACTTTACTAAAATATGTCGTAGGTATATTTTCTCCCAGGTTGGGACACTCTACCCACGTGGATGGATGATCAGATGGTTTCCATCCACCTTACTCGATGTAATCATGGACTCGTAGGTCCCAATGCATCAGTTGGCGGAATCTCCTTTGGGCCTAACTTGAATGGGAGAAAGGTAATCCCGAGTCTATGTTAGCCATCGTGCAAGGCCTTTCCGATGCGGGACATTCACTCTAAGAGAGAAGAAGCACCTCTTCCATTGGGTTGTACCCGTAAGAGGGACGATCTTCCTCCCTTTTGGTCAGGGATTATTCTAAGTTCGGTTCTCTCGTGGCTGGAGATTAGATGGTTGACTCCCCTCTTTGTTCCCTACCCAACAAAAAAAAGAAATCGAAGAAGAGGAAAAAAGAGAGCAGTTCTTGTCATGCCAGGGAAGATGTGGGGGAGAAGAGGTCGTCGGCCGATTAGGCAGAAGGACAGACTATGTTATTTAATTTATGGGAGCATTATGTGTTAAATAATAGTTGGGTGTTGGATAAAAGAGAGCCGCGTCTTATTACCCAAGTTAGCAGGTTTGGCCAGGATGACAATTTCTCCTTGAAGAGTAGAAGAAATAAATTGAATTTGTAGGAAACAAAACGGTTGAAATAAAAGTAAGTTTCTAAAATTGTAAAACAGTCATATGACTAACCTTATGTTAATAATGAATAATTTGATATACTCTAATGAATAATTTCTTCAAAGATGCGTGTCCAACCATTGTAAGGGCCACCATCTACCCTATGCAGGTGAATGTTATATGGCGTTATTTCATACAATCGGTTTCATGCTTGAAGATGTTGAGAAGTCTAACCATTGTGGAAATAATCAGAATGAAATTAAGATATATAAACTTTCCTTTGAAGCAAATGTAATTTTCTTTCACGGTGGGTTATAAAGGGGTTTACAGTTTTCATGACGATATATATTTTATTTTGTATCCTCTTCTGGATTGCCAGGTCTATTGGCAAAACGTATTTAACCTCCATTGAATCGCTGGAATTTACCCCCAGCAAATTTCCAACGACATCTGTACTGTAAATTTTGGGGAGGGCTTGAATCGAAATAATAATTATTAGGGACGCAACTCTTTGCGTAAATCCATATAGATTTCGAAAACCACGTATTTTTCCTCCCCTCCTCTATATTTTTAGCCATTGTTAGTTAAAAGTGAAAAATGTTTTTGAAAAGCAATAAAAACAAAATTATCAGAACAAAACCGATCTGCCAAACATATAACTTTTTAATTGACAGGAACGGGGAAAATGGCACTGGGGAAAAAATTATCCAAGTGAAATTGAAAGGGAAATTGACAGAGAGAGAAGTTTGGCAAAAATAATTCTTTCAATCTCAAATAAAATATATTATTAAACTGAGGAAAAATTTTATAAATAAAAAACTGAAGTTCAAATGGAGAGATTAAATATTTTTTACTATAAATTCTAAGGTTCACAGACAGACCTTATTTTTCTAGGTTTCGTTTGTAATCAAACAATTTATTTACATTCAGTAATACATTAGGTGTTATTAAATAGAAAATTATATAAAAAAATAATAGAGGCTAGGAACGTTTAGCACACAACTTGAACTACATAAATGAAAATCAGAGCTAAAGCAGAGAGTGACAAATAGCAATTTACATATATGCCTCCTTTTAAAGATTTTTTTGTTCACTCATAATTACTAGAAAGATGAAAAAAGAGTAGAAGAACCCCATGCCACCATTCATTATATAGCTTACCTCTATGTCCAATGAGCCAGCTAGAAAAACAATTTTTTTCCGGAGCTCTTTCTATAGTTTTCTATTATTTTCCGCCTTCTGTTAACCACCATAAGGCATCCAATAGAAGATAGCCAATCATCTGCTGCATTCAAGACCAAACCTTTAGAGCTGAAAAAAACCAAGATACAATAGAAATTTAAATTTAAAATAAATGCAAGTTGCCATTCAGTGTTAGAAGAAAGGGTATTTAAATAATTGCAACTTAAGAGACGAATAGAAGAGCATGGACTTTTTTAAGGTGAGCCACATCACTTACTAAAGATGAGTTCGAATAGAATTATTTCGTAACATCCAATAAACGTATATTGAAATAAAAGCTCGTCATATCAGGTAAGAAAGAGACGAGGGACGTTTTGAAAAATTAAAAGAAAAATCATTAATTTTAGCTCCCCAGATTTGTTAAGGATATTATTGTGTTCGTATTGAATTATTAGGTTGAGGAATAAGTTCTTGCGTTTTTTTTAATGTTGTGTTGATTTAAGTTTTGTTGACGTGATTTGTGGACATAATAAGAAACAATAATAAATAATGAGAGCAAAATTTGCAAAGGTTAGGCTACGCCTCTTAACACCGTAGACTATTAAGTTTTTGCTTAGGCTACGCCTTGAAGTTGAGTAATAAGTCATTACGGTTTATTTAAAAGTTGTGTTAATTTAATTTTTGTTCTGTACCCTCAAAATGGTAATGTCAAGTTGAAATAAAGGCAGGAAAAATGCAAACGCAGCCAAAGATGGCGCGATATTTGTGGTGTGTACGGAGAAAATGGTTTTCACGTTTCAAAAACGGTCATTTCAATCTTAATGACGAAGAATTTTATGGCCGCCCCATTAAGTTGGATGAAGATCCATTGAACGACCTTCTTCATGAAAATCCTCGTCAATCGACTAGAAAATTGGCTGTACAATTAGCTGTACAATTGGCCTGTGATAAGAAAACTGTAATGAATCACATTCATTCGATGAAGAAAGTTAAAAAACTCAGTGCATGGGTTCCGCACGCTTTGAGCGAAAGCAACAAACTTCAACGCTCCACGATTGCCGCCGGTTTGCTTGCTCGTCACAAGGCTACTCGTGGATATAAAGACAAATTTTTTCACCACATCATCATTGGCGACGAAAAGTTGTGTGTTTTTGTCAACCTGAAATATCGAAAACAATGGCTTAGCCCGAATAAAAAACCACTCACGCGATTAAAGCAAGGTCTTCATCCACGAAAGACGATGTTGTGCATGTGGTGGGATTGTGAAGGCATCATTCTTTATGAGCTGCTCTCAAACAACGAGATTTTCAATGCAGAACTCTATGTTCAACAAATGTATCGACTCTCCGAAGATATTCGTGAAAAGCGACTTCATCGACGTTATGGAGTCCTTTAGTAGCACGACAAAGCTCGTCCTCACATTGCCAATATGACAAAAGACGCCATCCAAACGCTTAATTGGGAAATCCTGTCGCATCCTCCATATTCGCCAGACTTGGCTCCATCAGAGTTCCATCTGTTCCCATCGCTCTCCAATAATTTGAGCGGCGTTTCGTTCAATACTGATGTTGAATTAAGAACCTGGATAGACAAATTCTTCGAATCAAAATCTAGAGGTTTTTATTGCAGAGGCATCGAAAAACTAGTTGAAGTGTGGGAAGAAGTGTTAAATAACAACGGATAATACATTATTGATTAAATTGCATTTTGGTATTAATTAAAAATGAAGTTTTTCTAAAATTTTTAATGGTAATGAATAAATTGGATAAAACTGCAAGAACTTTTTTCTCAACCCATTGCTATTTGAAAATTAATGTGTGGAAAAAAATGTCCGTCATGTGGTGTCCGTTTCTATTGATGCATTTCTAAAGGCCTTCTTGGAAGTTGGCCTCTACTCTTTTCAGCATTGTTCTATCGATTTGTTCGAATTCCACGCTACTAACATCTTTCAAATCCTCCAATGTACGAGGCATATGCTCATAGCAACCTGCCTTCAGGTTTTCCCACAAGAAATAATGACACATGGACAAATCAGGGGACCGCGTGTGACTAGGATTGTCAGCAAATCTAGAAAGGAGGCGTTCACCGAAGAGATGGTAAAGAACGTATCTTGATGCTCTGCCCCGTAAGGGGCGCGGCGATTTGCCATCCTGGCCGCCGTCCTGGCGGGATCCAGCACTGTGTCCGGCCTCAGCTTAGCCTCTCTTCTTACCCCCGTAAGGGGCGCGGCGATTTGCCATCCTGGCCGCCGTGCTGACGGGATCCAGCGCTCCGTCCGGCCCCAGCTTAGCCTCTCTTCCTTCCTTCAGATAGCCCGATTTCTCCCCTACCTCGTCGCTTTTCATACAACCTCTCCCACAACTTTCTCTGGTCAGCCTCTAATTTCACAGGGTAGAATGCTGACCTTCTTCTCAAGCCAACCACCCCGGATCGGGGCTGAGGGGGGGAGGGGACATTGTTCCCTAACCCCTCAGCTCCGGTTCGGGATGGGGTTTTTTTAACAACCTGCTTCATCCCCACCCACATCTTCCTCACATCCCTTTTCCTCTCCTCTTCACAACCTATATTTTTTACGCCGTGTCCAAGGTGGAGCCGCCATGCCGAAGGACTGCCAGGCCACCAGGCGGGAGGGGTGGTCCCGAATGGCGGCGCCTGGCTCTGCCGGGCTTGTAAGCACCTCTCGCAGTGCGGGCAACTGCGAGAGGTGATGAGCTATTGCGTCCCGTAATCAAAAGAGGGTCACCATGCCCATGTATGAAAAAAAACAAAAACCCCAACCCCCAACTTCCCCAAAAACATCTACGGAGCCGCCCTCGGGCAGCTCCACCGAGAAAATGGAGGTCCCCCCCCTTGTGCTTGCGCAAGGGACCCTCCATAATTCTTTAACCGGAGAGGAGGCTTACTCCTCTCCTACGCCTACGGGTGTAGGGGACTCCCCCTCACCCCCTTCTCTGGAGGTGCTTTCGGGCACCTCCCTATCTCCAGCGGCAGTCCCTCCTTTGCTTTCTAAGGGGACTGCCAAGAAAGCCAGCAGGCAGCCCATTGCCGACCGCCCCTCGTGCAAGCGGCTCGGTAGGGCAAACCCCCTTAGGGGGGAGAGGAAAGCCAGGCCCCTTCGGTCGCTTCCCTCAAAAGACCTGCTGGCAAGAATTTTGAACCTTGCTGGGGTCAAGGCCTGTGCCTCCCCACACCACCTGACTAGTGACAATACTGCCAAGGGGACCTGCGATGTCCTGGGAGGGGATGGCCAACTGGAGGCCCCTCCTGTGATAGACATGGTCCTTGAGGAGACCCAGCCCCAGACGGTAGGGCCTTCCATGGGGGGGAATTCGGGCTCGGCGCCAAGCACCGAACCCGAATCCGCCCCTATGCAAGGTCCTCCTCAAATGGCTGAGGGCTCCGAGGCAGTAGAAGGAGGGGAGGGATCTCCTCCGACAGGTGCCCCTACGACAACCAGGACCTTCTCCATTTCGGAGAGGGACCTGGCTGAGGCTGGTCCATCTGGCCTGGGGACTTCTGCCAGGGGAGGTGAAAAGAGGGTTCATTCCCCGCCCTCCTCTCCTAAAAAGAAAAAGACTAAAAAGACTCAAAAGACGAAGAAGACTCGGGGCTCCTCTCCATCCGCGGGGGCTGCGGGGACGGATGGGTCTGCTGCCACTTTGGTAGGCGACCAAGCCAAGATCGGCACATCCGGCCCCTCTACCCCCTCGTGTGCGGAGCCCATGACTACGACTAAGACCAAGAATGCACAGGGCGGAGCCTCGATGACATCGGGGCCCCTGATTCAGAGGTTACCTGGCGTTTTCGAGCCCGCTGGCTTCAAACGCTTCCTCGTTATTCGCTCCACTGATGGCACCATGTTGTCCAAGGGCAACATGATCCATCAGAGGAGAGGATTAGCTAGTGCAATTGGTAGAGAGCCGAAGGTAACCCGTTTCTCGGACGGGAGCCTTCTGGCGAATGCGGCGAATCCCGCCGAGGCGGCCAAGATAAGTGCTCTTCGGACACTTCATGGCACCCCGGTGAGTGTGACGCCGCACTCTACCATGAACTTTGTGAAAGGAGTAGTTTATGCGAGGGAACTCGTTGACTACTCCATTGAGGACATCACCCTAGAGCTGGCCGACCATGGGGCGGTCAAGGTCGAACGTGTGATGAGAAAACAGGGAGGGGCCTCGAGACCCACCCCTACACTCTTCGTCACGTTCGACTGTGACAAGCTCCCTGAGTCGGTGCGTGCCGGTTGGTACCGCTACCGCGTGAAGGCATTCGTGCCACTGCCGCGGCGGTGCTATTACTGCCACCGCTTCGGCCATACGAATCGATCATGTAGACGTGAAAAATCGGGGTCACCCGAAGTCTGTGTAAATTGCTCCAAGGTCGCACACGATAAGTCCAAATCGTGTGTGGCCAAGTGTGTCAATTGCGGAGAGCCGCACCCTGCTTCTTCGAAGCAATGTGGTGCATATCTCCTTGAGAAAGAAATCCTGGCCGTTCAGGCCCAGGATCGACTCTCATTCCGCGAGGCAAAGGACTTGGTCCTGGCGCGCCCGGCTCTGCCTGGGACGTCATATGCCTCAATAGTTAGAAAGGCACCCTCTGCTCCTGGCCCATCCAGGCCAACGAGCACGGTTGTTTCCGCGCCCATTCGGAGCCCTTCTGTGGGCTCTACACAACCTGGGCGCTCCCCTGGTAAAGCTGGCGGCAAAAAGGGTTCATACCCTGCCCCGGCTAAAACCAGGGCTCCCCCCTCTTCCCCCAGCGTGACCGTTTCGCGTAAAGCGAAACGGCCACGCGCCTCCACCGAGTCGTTAGACTCACAGGAGGCAACACCCCTGAAGATGGTCGCTAGGCCATCTTCCGGGGTTCCTAAAGCTGTTCCCCGAAAGGAGGACAGCAACAAAGGAGCTTCGGCCCCTTTGCCCACGCCCCGAGGTGGAGCGAGTGGCTCGGAGACGGTGGTTCCTCGAAAAGAGGGCCCCCCGCCTCCGAAGCCGCAACGCCCGCCTAAAGTTTCGAGGCGGAGGGAGGAAAAGACTCGCATGGCGAGCCCAACCTCCCCCAATAAGTCCTCGAAGGCGACAGCGCCTTCAGCGCTTTGTCCGGCCAACAGCGCCCGGGGTTCTGCCCCCGGGAAGCGTACGGCCATTCCCGTGAGGGTCTTCAATTCGAGGAGGGCCCCCGCGTCTCCTCCGAGCTAGGCCTGGAGGGCATATTCCTTCAATGGAATTGCCGTGGACTCCGGGCCAACTGGGAGGAGCTGCGGAGGCTCGCCTCATCCCGTTCCCCGTTAGCTATTTTTTTGCAGGAGACCATGCTAGGCGCGTGCCGCCTGCCTGCCCTCCCGGGGTATAAGGGTCTTGCGACCCAACCACCGCGGGACGGCCGGGCTGGGGGATGCGCGGTTTACACCCGGCATGATGTCTCCGTTCTTCCTTTCTCTTTAGATACCTCCTTTCAGGCAGTGGCTGTGCAGCTGCACCTGGATAGGAGGTATACTATCATTTCTGCGTACATTCCACCGTCAGCTGACTTCGACGCGGGGGACTTTCGCCGCGTCGTGGCACGGTTGCCGAGGCCCTATCTCTTGCTTGGAGATCTGAACGGCAGGCATCCTCTCTGGGGAGATTACACCATAAATCCCAGGGGACAAGTCCTTGCCGATCTGATCGAAGAGCTTGAGATGGGTATCCTAAACGTGGATGAGTTTACGCATCACTGTCCGAGAACCGCTTCATTTTCTTGCCTTGACCTATCTTTGTGCTCTTCGGATGCACAGCCTGATTTTGATTGGGGGGTGGTCGATGACCTCCATGGTAGTGATCACTTTCCCATTCAAATATCATTTTCAGGGCAACTGCCGCCTGAGAGACCACCTCGGTGGTGCTTGGCGCGGGCGCGGTGGCCTGCATTTCAGGAAATGACTGAATTCTCTATCTCAGTCAAGGAGTTTAGGTCGGTAGATGAGGCCGTCGAGTTCTTCTCCGGCAACCTCATCGCCGTGGGCCTGACTACTATTCCTAGGACGTCTGGCCGTTTTGCACGCCGACCACTCCCATGGTGGTCGGCCGAGTGTGAGACGGCCCTCAAACAGAAGCGTTATGCCTACATGCGCTATAAGCGCCGCCCGAACGATTTCACCGTCGCTGAATTTCGTCGGGCTAGGGCTAGGTTCCGGTATATTTCGAAGCACGCCCGCCGCTCTTCTTGGCGGGCATACGTGTCTTCACTTAACGGGAAGACCCCTTTAGCTGAGGTGTGGAAGCGAGTCAAAAGGATTCGGGGCAAGTTCTCGCAGGACCCCCCTCCCGTTCTCCAGGAGAATGGGACCGCAATCTCGGACCCCGCGTCCGTGGCGGAATCCTTAGCGACTGCTTTTTCCGCATTCTCTAGCCGTGATGCTGCTCCGCCAGCATTCAATGCAAGTCTTGATGTCGCGGAAGGCCGCCGGCTGGACTTTACCTCCAGAGGCGGAGAACCCTTCAACGACAAGTTTACTGTGAGTGAGTTGCGTTCCGCTCTCGCTTCGTGCGCGGACACCGCTTATGGTCCGGACGATGTCCCGTACGCCATGCTTCGACACCTGGGTGAGCGAGGCATGGCCTTTCTATTAGATTTGTTCAACAGGATCTGGGTGGAAGGTCTCCTCCCAGACTCCTGGCGAATCGCTACTGTGCTCGCCTTTCGCAAGCCGGGGAGAGATGACTCTACTCCGACCGGTTTCCGCCCAATCTCTCTAACCTCTTGCGTGTGCAAGTTGATGGAGAAATTGGTAAATGTTAGATTAGCCTATTTCCTAAACAGCGGAGGCCATCTGTCTTCTGCACAGTGCGGCTTCCGTAAGTTCCACTCCACGTCGGATGCTCTGCTCCGACTGGAAAATGCCGTCTGCGAGGCTTTCCTTCGTAGACAGCACTACGCCACGGTGTTTTTTGATCTGGAGAAAGCCTATGATACCGCATGGCGATACGGTATCATGGAGACTCTCCACACGATGGGGGCGAGGGGACGCCTCCCAATGTTTATATCTGAATTTTTGCGAGATCGTCGATTCCGCGTACGGGTGGGGGGAGCCCTCACCGGCCCAAAGGAGCAGGAAGAGGGTGTCCCGCAGGGAAGTGTCCTCAGTGTCACACTCTTTGCCCTGAGCATCAACGGCATCACCTCGGTGCTGCCGGAAGATGTTCTCGCTACGCTCTACGTGGACGACCTTTCGATCTCTTTTGGCGCGGCCCAGATGCCAACTCTGGAGCACCGACTCCAACAGGCATTGAACCGCGTCTCTCGCTATGCCGAAGCGCACAGGTTTCGGTTTTCTTTGGCCAAGACTAAGGTGGTGCACTTCTGCCGCCATCCACGGCTTCACCCCGACCCAGATTTGTTTCTTAATGGGGTGCGCCTGGATGTGGTTGAGTCGCACCGTTTCCTTGGTCTTGTATTCGACCGACGCCTCACCTGGGAGGCTCACATTCGCAGCCTTAGGGTCTCTTGTACCCGCGCCATGGACATTCTCCGTTCCGTGACGTTCAGCGCTTGGGGCGCTGATAGGGCTACCACCTTACTTTTTTATCGATCCTTTGTTCGCTCGAAGCTCGACTACGGATGCGAGTTTTATGCATCCGCAGCCGAGCGTTTATTGCGGAAGGTGGATTCGATCCACCACACTGGCCTTCGCCTTGCGACCGGTGCCTTCCGCACTTCCCCCATTGAGAGCCTGTTGGTCGATGCTGGGGAGATGCCACTCGCTCTGCGCCGCGTGCAGTGCATCACTCGCCTGTACGCGCGAGCCCGTCGCCTCCCTCAGTCGCCAACAGCTCTCACTGGATCCGCAGCTGATCTCGATGGTGCCTATGCCGCCGAGAGACGCCAGTCATACCCTAAGCCCTTTGGGTTTAGGGCCAGGAAACTCCTTCGAGAGGTAGATATAGCTCTCGGGCCGGTGGCGCCCCTGGTTCTGCCCAGGACGCCACCCTGGAGGGTACCACATTTGGCTATTTGTCGCCACGCCTCTGCTCCCAAAGCTTGTACTGCGCCGGGAGTATTGCGTTCGACCTTTTTGGAGCACACATCGTGTCACGCTGGTACCGTGCCAGTGTATAAGGATGGCTCCAAGTCCCAAGAGGGGGTCGGCTTCCACGCCGTATCCCCTCTGTTTGAAGTCAGCGGGGCTCTACCAGGCGCTGCGTCTGTCTTCACGGCCGAGCTGGTGGCAATACACCATTCGGTACGGGAGATTACGCGACGTGCCCGGTTCGGAGACCGGATTGTGATCTATAGCGACTCACAAAGCGCCCTGAGTGCTCTCGGGGCATTGGAATCTCGGCATCCCCTGGTTCGCGATATCCGTGACGCCACGGTTTTGGCGAGCCGGGCAGATGTCGAGATTATCTTCTGCTGGGTTCCTGGACATGTAGGAATTGCGGGGAATGAGCGCGCCGATGAGGGCGCTTAAAGAGTCCGCGAGGACTCTGCGACCGGACCAGCGTTTCCCTTTCCTCACACCGACTACATGGCAGGAATACGGGCAGCTCTTCGGACTGCTTGGCAAAGAAGATGGGAGACGGTCGAAGGGAACTTAAAGTTGCGTGCCATTGCGCCGCGACTGTTCCCATGGACCTATCCCCCAATGCCGCGGCGGCTTCAGGTTGCTTTCTGTCGTCTCCGAATCGGACACACTCGTGTGACGCATCGCTATCTGATGGAGCGCTCGCCTGCGCCCTATTGCAACGACTGCGTCGTCCCCCAGACTGTTCGGCACATTCTTGTCGAATGTCCCAGTCTGGGTGATCTTCGCGCACGATACCTGTCCCAGTACCGGGATGGGCGGGGTCGCTACCGCCTGTCCCTTGTGCTTGGGACAGATTCGTGCACACTGACTTGTGGACTTGTTGACTTCTTGGGGGAGGCCGGCCTTCTCCCTATTATTTAAGCAATGTTTGTTTGTTTTTTTTGTTGTTTTTTTGCATTTTTTTTGTTTTTTGTTTGTTTGTTTTTTTCTTTAGTTGCACGCTCCTGCGCCGGGGGGACCTCTCCCGACGCACCAGCTTGCTTCCTTTCCCCCTTTTGGGGTGTTTTTTTGTTTTTTTTTCTCTTTAATTTCATTTTAAAGTAGCCTAGAACTAGGCCATTTTTAATACGGCGACTAATGCCCAAGTAGGCTGTCGCCAGATGAGCTCTTAAAAAAAAAAAAAAAAAAAAAAATCTTTTCTTTCTAAGGGGACTGCCAAGAAAGCCAGCAGGCTTCCCTTAGCCAGCCGCTCCCCATCGATGCGGCTCGGTAAGGCAAACCCCCTTAGGGGGGAGAGGGAAGCCAGACCCCTTCGGTCGCTTCCCTCAAAAGACCTGCTGACAAAAATATTAAACCTTGCCGGGGTCAAGGCCTGTGCCTCCCCACACAAGACTGGCGACACTGCCAAGGGGACCTGCGATGTCCTGGGAGGGGATGGCCAACTGGAGGCCCCTCCTGTGATAGACATAGTCCTTGAGGAGCCCTAGCCTCAGACGGTAGGGCCTTCCATGGAGGGAAATACGGGCTCGGCGCCAAGCTCCGAACCCGAATCCTCTACTATGCAAGGTCCTCCTCAAATGGCTGAGGGCTCCGAGGCAGTAAAAGGAGGGGAGGGATCTCCTCCGACAGGTGCCCCTACAACAACCAGGACCTTCTCCATTTCGGAGAGGGACCTGGCTGAGGCCGGTCCATCTGGCCTGGGGGCTTCTGCCGGCGGAAGTGAGAAGAGGGTTCATTCCCAGCCCTCCTCTCCAAAAATGAAAAAGACTAGAAAGACAAAGAAGACTCGGGGCTTCTCTCCATCGGTGGGGCCCCGTAAGGGGCGCGGCGATTTGCCATCCTGGCCGCCGTGCTGACGGGATCCAGCGCTCCGTCCGGCCCCAGCTTAGCCTCTCTTCCTTCCTTCAGATAGCCCGATTTCTCCCCTACCTCGTCGCTTTTCATACAACCTCTCCCACAACTTTCTCTGGTCAGCCTCTAATTTCACAGGGTAGAATGCTGACCTTCTTCTCAAGCCAACCACCCCGGATCGGGGCTGAGGGGGGGAGGGGACATTGTTCCCTAACCCCTCAGCTCCGGTTCGGGATGGGGTTTTTTTAACAACCTGCTTCATCCCCACCCACATCTTCCCACATCCCTTTTCCTCTCCTCTTCACAACCTATATTTTTTACGCCGTGTCCAAGGTGGAGCCGCCATGCCGAAGGACTGCCAGGCCACCAGGCGGGAGGGGTGGTCCCAAATGGCGGCGCCTGGCTCTGCCGGGCCTGTAAGCACCTCTTGCAGTGCGGGCTACTGCAAGAGGTGGTGAGCGATTGCGTCCCGTAAAACAAAGAGGGTCACCATGCCCAATGATGAAAAAAAAAACATCTCCCCTTAATTCCCCCTATAACAACAACGGAGCCGCCCTCGTGCAGCTCCACAGAAAAGATGGAGGTCCCCCCCCTGTGCTTGCGCAGGGGACCCTCCATACCTCTTTAACCGGAGAGGAGGCTTACTCCTCTCCTACGCCTACGGGTGTAGGGGACTCCCCCTCACCCCCTTCTCTGGAGGTGCTTTCGGGCACCTCCCTATCTCCAGCGGCAGTCCCTCCTATGCTTTCTAAGGGGACTGCCAAGAAAGACAGCAGGCAGCCCATTGCCGACCGCCCCTTGTACAAGCGGCTCGGTATGGCAAACCCCCTTAGGGGGGAGAGGGAAGCCAGGCCCCTTCGGTCGCTTCCCTCAAAAGACCTGCTGGCAAAAATATTAAACCTTGCCGGGGTCAAGGCCTGTGCCTCCCCACTAAAGACTTATGACGCTGCCAAGGGGACCTGCGATGTCCTGGGAGTGGATGGCCAACTGGAGGCCCCTCCTGTGATAGACATGGTCCTTGAGGAAAACCAGCCTCAGAAGGTAGGGCCTTCCATGGGGGGGAATCCGGGCTTGGCGCCAAGCACCGAACCCGAATCCGCCCCTATGCAAGGCCCTCTTTAAACGGCTGTGGATTCTCAGGCAGGACAAGGAGGGGAGGGATCTCCTCCGGATGAATCCCCTGCGCCCACCGGGTCCTTCTCCATTTCAGAGAAGGACCTGGCTGAGGCCGGTCACTGGCCTGGGGGCTTCTACCGGCGGGGGTGAAAAGCGGGTTCATTCCCCGCCCTCCTCTCCTAAAAAGAAGAAAAAGACAAGAAAGACGAAAAAGACTCGGGGCTCCTCTCCATCCGCGGGGGCTGCGGGGACGGATGGGTCTGTTGCCACTTTGGTAGGCGACCAAGCCAAGATCGGCACATTCAGCCCATCTACCCCCTCGTGTGGGAGCCCCTGACTAAGACCAAGAGTGCACAGGGCGGAGCCTCGATGACATCGGGGCCCCTGATTCAGAGGTTACCTGGTGTTTTCGAGCCCGCTGGCTTCAAACGCTTCCTCGTTATTCGCTCCACTGATGGCACCATGTTGTCCAAGGGCAACATGATCCATCAGAGGAGAGGATTAGCTAGTGCAATTGGTAGAGAGCCGAAGGTAACCCGTTTCTCGGACGGGAGCCTTCGGGCGAATGCGGCGAATCCCGCCGAGGCGGCCAAGATAAGTGCTCTTCGGACACTTCATGGCACCCCGGTGAGTGTGACGCCGCACTCTACCATGAACTTTGTAAAAGGAGTAGTTTATGCGAGGGAACTCGTTGACTACTCCATAGAAGACATCACCCTAGAGCTGGCCGACCATGGGGCGGTCAAGGTCGAACGTGTGATGAGAAAACAGGGAGGGGCCTCGAGACCCACCCCTACACTCTTCGTCACGTTCGACTGTGACAAGCTCCCTGAGTCGGTGCGTGCCGGTTGGTACCGCTACCGCGTGAAGGCATTCGTGCCACTGCCGCGGCGGTGCTATTACTGTCACCGCTTCGGCCACACGAATCGATCATGTAGACGTGCAAAATCGGGGTCACCCGAAGTCTGTGTAAATTGCTCCAAGGTCGCACACGATAAGTCCAAATCGTGTGTGGCCAAGTGTGTCAATTGCGGAGAGCCGCACCCTGCTTCTTCGAAGCAATGTGGTGCATATCTCCTTGAGAAAGAAATCCTGGCCATTCAGGCCCAGGATCGACTCTCATTCCGCGAGGCTAAGGACTTGGTCCTGGCGCGCACGGCTCTGTCTGGGACGTCATATGCCTCAATAGTTAGAAAAGCACCGTCTGCTCCTGGCCCATCCAGGCCAACGAGCACGGTTGTTTCCGCGCCCATTCGGAGCCCTTCTGCGGGCTCTACTACACCCGGGCGCTCCCCTGGTAGAGCTGGCGGCAAAAAGGGTTCACACCCAGCCCCGGCTAATACCAGGGCTCCCCCCTCTTCCCCCAGCGTGACCGTTTCCCGTAAGGCGAAACGGCCACGCCCCTCCACAGAGTCGTTAGACTCACAGGAGGCAACACCCCTGAAGATGGTCGCTAGGCCATCTTCGGGGGTTCCTAAAGCTGTTCCCCGAAAGGAGGACAGCAACAAAGGAGCTTCGGCCCCTTCGCCCACGCCCCGAGGTGGAGCGAGTGGCTCGGAGACGGTGGTTCCTCGAAAAGAGGGCCCCCCACCTCCCAAGCCGCAACGCCCGCCTAAGGTTTCGAGGCGGAGGGAGGAAAAGACTCGCATGGCGAGCCCAACCTCCCCCAATAAGTCCTCGAAGGCGACAGCGCCTTCAGCGCTTTGTCCGGCCAACAGCGCCCGGGGTTCTGCCCCCGGGAAGCGTACGGCCATTCCCGTGAGGGTCTTCAATTCGAGGAGGGCCCCCGCGTCTCCTCCGAGCTAGGCCTGGAGGGCATATTCCTTCAATGGAATTGCCATGGACTCCGGGCCAACTGGGAGGAGCTGCGGAGGCTCGTCTCGTCCCGTTCCCCGTTAGCTATTTTTTTGCAGGAGACCATGCTAGGCGCGTGCCCGCTGCCTGCCCTCCCGGGGTATAAGGGTCTTGCAACCCCACCACCGCGGGATGGCCGGGCTGAAGGATGCGCGGTTTACACCCGGCATGATTTCTCCGTTCTTCCTTTCTCTTTAGATACCTCCTTTCAGGCAGTGGCTGTGCAGCTGCACCTGGATAGGAGGTATACTATCATTTCTGCGTACATTCCACCGTCAGCTGACTTCGACGCGGGGGACTTCCGCCGCGTCGTGGCACGGTTGCCGAGGCCCTATCTCTTGCTTGGAGATCTGAACGGCAGGCATCCTCTCTGGGGAGATTACTCCATAAATCCCAAGGGACAAGTCCTTGCCGATCTGATCGAAGAGCTTGAGATGGGTGTCCTAAACGTGGATGAGTTTACGCATCACTGTCCGAGAACCGCTTCATTTTCTTGCCTTGACCTATCTTTGTGCTCTTCAGATGCACAGCCTGATTTTGATTGGGGGGTGGTCGATGACCTCCATGGTAGTGATCACTTTCCCATTCAAATATCATTTTTAGGGCAACTGCCGCCTGAGAGACCACCTCGGTGGTGCTTGGCGCGGGCGCGGTGGCCTGCATTTCAGGAAATGACTGAATTCTCTATCTCAGTCGATGAGTTTAGGTCGGTAGATAAGGCCGTTGAGTTCTTCTCTGGCAACCTCATCGCCGTAGGCCTGACTACTATTCCTAGGACGTCTGGCCGTTTTGCACGCCGACCACTCCCATGGTGGTCAGCCGAGTGTGAGACGGCCCTCAAACAGAAGCGTTATGCCTACATGCGCTATAAGCGCCGCCCGAACGATTTCACTGTCGCTGAATTTCGTCGGGCTAGGGCTAGGTTCCGGTATATTTCGAAGCACGCCCGCCGCTCTTCTTGGCGGGCATACGTGTCTTCACTTAACGGGAAGACCCCTTTAGCTGAGGTGTGGAAGCGAGTCAAAAGGATTCGGGGCAAGTTCTCGCAGGACCCCCCTCCCGTTCTCCAGGAGAATGGGACCGCAATCTCGGACCCCGCGTCCGTGGCGGAATCCTTAGCGACCGCTTTTTCCGCATTCTCTAGCCGTGATGCTGCTCCGCCAGCATTCAATGCACGTCGTGATGTCGCGGAAGGCCGCCGGCTGGACTTTACCTCCAGAGGCGGAGAACCCTTCAACGACAAGTTTACTGTGAGTGAGTTGCGTTCCGCTCTCGCTTCGTGCGCGGACACCGCCCATGGTCCGGACGATGTCCCGTACGCCATGCTTCGACACCTGGGTGAGCGAGGCATAACCTTTCTGTTAGATTTGTTCAACAGGATCTGGGTGGAAGGTCTTCTCCCAGACTCCTGGCGAATCGCTACTGTGCTCGCCTTTCGCAAGCCGGGGAGAGATCACTCTACTCCGACCGGTTTCCGCCCAATCTCTCTAACCTCTTGCGTGTGCAAGTTGATGGAGAAATTGGTAAATGTTAGATTAGCCTATTTCCTGGACAGCGGAGGCCATCTGTCTTCTGCACAGTGCGGCTTCCCTAAGTTCCACTCCACGTCGGATGCTCTGCTCCGACTGGAAAGTGCCGTCTGCGAGGCTTTCCTTCGTAGACAGCACTACGCCACGGTGTTTTTTGATCTGGAGAAGGCCTATGATACCGCATGGCGATACGGTATCATGGAGACTCTCCACACGATGGGGGCGAGGGGACGCCTCCCAATTTTTATATCTGAATTTTTGCGAGATCGTCGATTCCGCGTACGGGTGGGGGGAGCCCTCTCCGGCCCAAAGGAGCAGGAAGAGGGTGTCCCGCAGGGAAGTGTCCTCAGTGTCGCACTCTTTGCCCTGAGCATCAACGGCATCACCTCGGTGCTGCTGGAAGATGTTCTCGCTACGCTCTACGTGGACGACCTTTCGATCTCTTTTGGCGCGGCCCAGATGCCAACTCTGGAGCGTCGAATCCAACAGGCATTGAACCGCGTCTCTCGCTATGCCGAAGCGCACAGGTTTCGGTTTTCTTTGGCCAAGACTAAGGTGGTGCACTTCTGCCGCCATCCACGGCTTCACCCCGACCCAGATTTGTTTCTTAATGGGGTGCGCCTGGATGTGGTTGAGTCGCACCGTTTCCTTGGTCTTGTATTCGACCGACGCCTCACCTGGGAGGCTCATATTCGCAGCCTTAGGGTCTCTTGTACCCGCGCCATGGACATTCTCCGTTCCGTGACGTTCAGCGCTTGGGGCGCTGATAGGGCTACCGCCTTACTTTTTTATCGATCCTTTGTTCGCTCGAAGCTCGACTACGGATGCGAGTTTTATGCATCCGCAGCCGAGCGTTTATTGTGGTAGGTGGATTCGATCCACCACACCGGCCTTCGCCTTGCGACCGGTGCCTTCCGCACTTCCCCCATTGAGAGCCTGTTGGTCGATGCTGGGGAGATGCCACTCGCTCTGCGCCGCGTGCAGTGCATCACTCGCCTGTACGCGCGAGCCCGGCGCCTCCCTCAGTCGCCAACAGCTCTCACTGCATCCGCAGCTGATCTCGATGGTGCCTATGCCGCCGAGAGACGCCAGTCATACCCTAAGCCCTTTGGGTTTAGGGCCAGGAAACTCCTTCGAGAGGTAGATATAGCTCTCGGGCCGGTGGCGCCCCTGGTTCTGCCCAGGACGCCACCCTGGAGGGTACCACATTTGGCTATTTGTCGCCACGCCTCTGCTCCCAAAGCTTGTACTGCGCCGGGAGTATTGCGTTCGACCTTTTTGGAGCACACATCGTGTCACGCTGGTACCGTGCCAGTGTATACGGATGGCTCCAAGTCCCAAGAGGGGGTCGGCTTCCACGCCGTATCCCCTCTGTTTGAAGTCAGCGGGGCTCTACCAGGCGCTGCGTCTGTCTTCACGGCCGAGCTGGTGGCAATACACCATTCGGTACGGGAGATTACGCGACGTGCCCGGTTCGGAGACCGGATTGTGATCTATAGCGACTCACAAAGCGCCCTGAGTGCTCTCGGGGCATTGGAATCTCGGCATCCCCTGGTTCGCGATATCCGTGACGCCACGGTTTTGGCGAGCCGGGCAGATGTCGAGATTATCTTCTGCTGGGTTCCTGGACATGTAAGAATTGCGGGGAATGAGCGCGCCGATGAGGGCGCCAAAGAGTCCGCGAGGACTCTGCGACCGGACCAGCGTTTCGCTCTTCCTCACACCGACTACATGGCAGGAATACGGGCAGCTCTTCGGACTGCTTGGCAAAGAAGATGGGAGACGGTCGAAGGGAACTTAAAGTTGCGTGCCATTGCGCCGCGACTGTTCCCATGGACCTATCCCTCAATGCCGCGGCGGCTTCAGGTTGCTTTCTGTCGTCTCCGAATCGGACACACTCGTGTGACGCATCGCTATCTGATGGAGCGCTCGCCTGCGCCCTATTGCAACGACTGCGTCGTCCCCCAGACTGTTCGGCACATTCTTGTCGAATGTCCCAGTCTGGGTGATCTTCGCGCACGACACCTGTCCCGGTACCGGGATGGGCGGGGTCGCTACCGCCTGTCGCTTGTTCTCGGGATGAGTGCGTGTACTTTGACTGGTGGACTTGATGACTTTTTGGGGGAGGCCGGCCTTCTCCATTTTATTTAACGCGATTTAATTGTTGTTGTTGTTTTTGTAATTGTTTTGTTGTTGCTTTGTTATTGTTATTCCTTTTTATTGTTTTCTGTTTAATTTTTTAAAGTAGCCTGGATTGGGCTGTTTGTTTGCGGCAACTTGTGCCTTAGTCGGCAGTCGCCAGATAGCCCCTTAATTAAAAAAAAAAAAAAATGGCTCTGCCGGGCTTGTAAGCACCTCTCGCAGTGCGGGCTACTGCGAGGGGTGATGAGCTATTGCGTCCCGTGGCAAAAATAGGGTCACCATGCCCATAGATGAACAACAAAAAAAAACCCCAAACCTCTTTAACTCCCCCTTGCTCATCGACGGAGCCGCCCTTGGGCAGCTCCACCGTAAAAATGGAGGTCCCCCCCCCCTGTGCTTGCACAGGGGAACCTCCATATTTCTCTAACCGGAGAGGAGTCTTACTCCTCTACTTCGCCTACGGGTGCAGGGGACTCCCCCTCACCCCCTTCTCTGGAGGTGCTTTCGGGCACCTCCTTTTTCCCAGCGGCAGTCCCATCTTTTCTTTTCAAGGGGACTGCCAAGAAAGCCAGCAGGCAGCCCTTAGCCAGCCGCTTCCAATCAAAGCGGCTCGGTAGGGCAAACCCCCTTAGGGGGGAGAGGGAAGCCAGGCCCCTTCGGTCGCTTCCCTCAAAAGACCTGCTGGCAAGAATTTTAAACCTTGCCGGGGTCAAGGCCTGTGCCTCCCCATACAAGACTGGCGACACTGCCAAGGGGACCTGCGATGTCCTGGGAGGGGATGGCCAATTGGACGCCCCTCCTGTGATAGACATGGTCCTTGAGGAGACCCAGCCCCAGACGTTAGGGCCTTCCATGGGGGGGAATTCGGGCTCGGCGCCAAGCACCGAACCCGAATCCGCCCCTATGCAAGGTCCTCCTCAAATGGCTGAGGGCTCCGAGGCAGTAGAAGGAGGGGAGGGATCTCCTCCGACAGGTGCCCCTACGACAACCAGGACCTTCTCCATTTCGGAGAGGGACCTGGCTGAGGCTGGTCCATCTGGCCTGGGGACTTCTGCCGGCGGAGGTGAAAAGCGGGTTCATTCCCCGCCCTCCTCTCCGAAAAAGAAAAAGAAAAAGACTAAAAAGACCAAAAAGACTCGGGGCTCCTCTCCATCCGCGGGGGCTGCGGGGACGGATGGGTCTGCTGCCACTCTGGCAAGCGACCAAGCCAAGATCGGCGCATCCGCCCCCTCTGCCCCCCCGGTTGCGGAGCCCCTGACAAAGAAGACTACTACCAAGAGTGCACAGGGCGGAGCCTCGATGACATCGGGGCCCCTGATTCAGAGGTTACCTGGCGTTTTCGAGCCCGCTGGCTTCAAACGCTTCCTCGTTATTCGCTCCACTGATGGCACCATGTTGTCCAAGGGCAACATGATCCATCAGCGGAGAGGATTAGCTAGTGCAATTGGTAAAGAGCCGAAGGTAACCCGTTTCTCGGACGGGAGCCTTCTGGCGAATGCGGCGAATCCCGCCGAGGCGGCCAGGATTAGTGCTCTTCGGACACTTCATGGCACCCCGGTGAGTGTGACGCCGCACTCTATCATGAACTTTGTGAAAGGAGTAGTTTATGCGAGGGAACTCGTTGACTACTCCATTGAAGACATCACCTTAGAGCTGGCCGACCATGGGGCGGTCAAGGTCGAACGTGTGATGAGAAAACAGGGAGGGGCCTCGAGACCCACCCCTACACTCTTCGTCACGTTCGACTGTGACAAGCTCCCTGAGTCGGTGCGTGCCGGTTGGTACCGCTACCGCGTGAAGGCATTCGTGCCACTGCCGCGGCGGTGCTATTACTGTCACCGCTTCGGCCATACGAATCGCTCATGTAGACGTGCAAAGTCGGGGTCACCTGAAGTCTGTGTAAATTGCTCCAAGGTCGCACACGATAAGTCCAAATCGTGTGTGGCCAAGTGTGTCAATTGCGGAGAGCCGCACCCTGCTTCTCCGAAGCAATGTGGTGCATATCTCCTTGAGAAAGAAATCCTGGCCGTTCAGGCCCAGGATCGACTCTCATTCCGCGAGGCAAAGGACTTGGTCCTGGTGCGCCCGGCTCTGCCTGGGACGTCATATGCCTCAATAGTTAGGAAGGCACCCTCTGCTCCTGGCCCATCCAGGCCAACGAGCACGGTTGTTTCCGCGCCCATTCGGAGCCCTTCTGCGGGCTCTACCCAAACCGGGCGCTCCCCTGGTAAAGCTGGCGGCAAAAAGGGCTCATACCCTGCCCCGGCTAAAACCAGGGCTCCCCCCTCTTCCCCCAGCGTGACCGTTTCCCGTAAGGCGAAACGGCCACGCGCCTCCACCGAGTCGTTAGACTCACAGGAGGCACCCCCCCTTGAAGATGGTCGCTAGGCCATCTTCCGGGGTTCCTAAAGCTGTCCCCCGAAAGGAGGACAGCAACAAAGGAGCCTTGGCTCCTTCGCCCACGTCCCGAGGTGGAGAGAGTGGCTCGGAGACGGTGGTTCCTCGAAAAGAGGGCCCCCCGCCTCCGAAGCCGCAACGCCCGCCTAAGGTTTCGAGGCGGAGGGAGAAAAAGACTCGCATGGCGAGTCCAACCTCCCCCAATAAGTCCTCGAAGGCGACAGCGCCTTCAGCGCTTTGTCCGGCCAACAGCGCCCGGGGTTCTGCCCCCGGGAAGCGTACGGCCATTCCCGTGAGGGTCTTCAATTCGAGGAGAGCCCCCGCGTCTCCTCCGAGCTAGGCCTGGAGGGCATATTCCTTCAATGGAATTGCCGTGGACTCCGGGCCAACTGGGAGGAGCTGCGGAGGCTCGTCTCGTCCCGTTCCCCGTTAGCTATTTTTTTGCAGGAGACCATGCTAGGTGCGTGCCCCCTCCCTGCCCTCCCGGGGTATAAGGGTCTTGCGACCCCACCACCTCGGGATGGCCGGGCTGGGGGATGCGCAGTTTACACCCGGCATGATGTCTCCGTTCTTCCTTTCTCTTTAGATACCTCCTTTCAGGCAGTAGCTGTGCAGCTGCACCTGGATAGGAGGTATACTATCATTTCTGCGTACATTCCACCGTCAGCTGACTTCGACGCGGGGGACTTCCGCCGCGTCGTTGCACGGTTGCCGAGGCCCTATCTCTTGCTTGGAGATCTGAACGGCAGGCATCCTCTCTGGGGAGATTACTCCATAAATCCCAGGGGATAAGTCCTTGCCGATCTGATCGAAGAGCTTGAGATGGGTGTCCTAAACGTGGATGAGTTTACGCATCACTTTACGAGAACCGCTTCATTTTCTTGCCTTGACCTATCTTTGTGCTCTTCGGATGCACAGCCTGATTTTGATTAGGGGGTGGTCGATGACCTCCATGGTAGTGATCACTTTCCCATTCAAATATCATTTTCAGGGCAACTGCCGCCTGAGAGACCACCTCGGTAGTGCTTGGCGCGGGCGCGGTGGCCTGCATTTCAGGAAATGACTGAATTCTCTATCTCAGTCGAGGAGTTTAGGTCGGTAGATGATGCCGTTGAGTTCTTCTCCGGCAACCTCATCGCCGTGGGCCTGACTACTATTCCTAGGACGTCTGGCCGTTTTGCACGCCGACCACTCCCATGGTGGTCGGCCGAGTGTGAGACGGCCCTCAAACAGAAGCGTTATGCCTACATGCGCTATAAGCGCCGCCCGAACGATTTCAGTGTCGCTGAATTTCGTCGGGCTAGGGCTAGGTTCCGGTATATTTCGAAGCACGCCCGCCGCTCTTCTTGGCGGGCATACGTGTCTTCACTTAACGGGAAGACCCCTTTAGCTGAGGTGTGGAAGCGAGTCAAAAGGATTCGGGGCAAGTTCTCGCAGGACCCCCCTCCCGTTCTCCAGGAGAATGGGACCGCAATCTCGGACCCCGCGTCCGTGGCGGAATCCTTAGCGACCGCTTTTTCCGCATTCTCTAGCCGTGATGCTGCTCCGCCAGCATTCAATGCATTTCGTGATGTCGCGCAAGGCCGCCGGCTGGACTTTACCTCCAGTGGCGGAGAACCCTTCAACGACAAGTTTACTGTGAGTGAGTTGCGTTCCGCTCTCGCTTCGTGCGCGGACACCGCCGACGATGTCCCGTACGCCATGCTTCGACACCTGGGTGAGCGAGGCATGGCCTTTCTGTGTGATCTGTTCAACAGGATCTGGGTGGAAGGTCTTCTCCCAGACTCCTGGCGAATCGCTACTGTGCTCGCCTTTCGCAAGCCGGGGAGAGATCACTCTACTCCGACCGGTTTCCGCCCAATCTCTCTAACCTCTTGCGTGTGCAAGTTGATGGAGAAATTGGTAAACGTTAGATTAGCTTTTTTCCTGGACAGCGGAGGCCATCTGGCTTCCGCACAGTGCGGCTTTCGCAAGTGCCACTCCACGTCGGATGCTCTGCTCCGACTGGAAAATACCGTCTGCGAGGCTTTCCTTCGTAGACAGCACTACGCCACGGTTTTTTTCGATCTGGAGAAGGCCTATGATACCGCATGGCGATACGGTATCATGGAGACTCTCTACACGATGGGGGCGAGGGGACGCCTCCCAATGTTTATATCTGAATTTTTGCGAGATTGTCGATTCCGCGTACGGGTGGGGGGAGCTCTCTCCGTCCCAAAGGAGCAGGAAGAGGGTGTCCCGCAGGGAAGTGTCCTCAGTGTCACACTCTTTGCCCTGAGCATCAACGGCATCACCTCGCTGCTGCCGGAAGATGTTCTCGCTACGCTCTACGTGGACGACCTTTCGATCTCTTTTGGCGCGGCCCAGATGCCAACTCTGGAGCGTCGACTCCAACAGGCATTGAACCGCGTCTCTCGCTATGCCGAAGCGCACAGGTTTCGGTTTTGTTTGGCCAAGACTAAGGTGGTGCACTTCTGCCGCCATCCACGGCTTCACCCCGACCCAGATTTGTTTCCTAATGGGGTGCGCCTGGATGTGGTTGAGTCGCACCGTTTCCTTGGTCTTGTATTCGACCGACGCCTCACCTGGGAGGCTCATATTCGCAGCCTTAGGGTCTCTTGTACCCGCGCCATGGACATTCTCCGTTCCGTGACGTTCAGCGCTTGGGGCGCTGATAGGGCTACCGCCTTACTTTTTTATCGATCCTTTGTTCGCTCGAAGCTCGACTACGGATGCGAGTTTTATGCATCCGCAGCCGAGCGTTTATTGCGGAAGGTGGATTCGATCCACCACACCGGCCTTCGCCTTGCGACCGGTGCCTTCCGCACTTCCCCTATTGAGAGCCTGTTGGTCGATGCTGGGGAGATGCCACTCGCTTTGCGCCGCGTGCAGTGCATCACTCGCCTGTACGCGCGAGCCCGGCGCCTACCTCAGTCGCTAACAGCTCTCACTGCATCCGCAGCTGATCTCGATGGTGCCTATGCCGCCGAGAGACGCCAGTCATACCCTAAGCCCTTTGGGTTTAGGGCCAGGAAACTCCTTCGAGAGGTAGATATAGCTCTCGGGCAGGTGGCGCCCCTGGTTCTGCCCAGGACGCCACCCTGGAGGGTACCACATTTGGCTATTTGTCGCCACGCCTCTGCTCCCAAAGCTTGTACTGCGCCGGGAGTATTGCGTTCGACCTTTTTGGAGCACACATCGTGTCACGCTGGTACCGTGCCAGTGTATACGGATGGCTCCAAGTCCCAAGAGGGGGTCGGCTTCCACGCCGTATCCCCTCTGTTTGAAGTCAGCGGGGCTCTACCAGGCGCTGCGTCTGTCTTCACGGCCGAGCTGGTGGCAATACACCACTCGGTACGGGAGATTACGCGACGTGCCCGGTTCGGAGACCGGATTGTGATTTATAGCGACTCACAAAGCGCCCTGAGTGCTCTCGGGGCATTGGAATCTCCGCATCCCCTGGTTCGCGAAATCCGTGACGCCACGGTTTTGGCGAGCCGGGCAGATGTCGAGATTATCTTCTGCTGGGTTCCTGGACATGTAGGAATTGCGGGGAATGAGCGCGCCGATGAGGGCGCCAAAGAGTCCGCGAGGACTCTGCGACCGGACCAGCGTTTCGCTCTTCCTCACACTGACTACATGGCAGGAATACGGGCAGCTCTTCGGACTGCTTGGCCATGAAGATGGGAGACGGTCGAGGGGAACTTAAAGTTGCGTGCCATTGCGCCGCGACTGTTCCCATGGACCTATCCCCCAATGCCGCGGCGGCTTCAGGTTGCTTTCTGTCGTCTTCGAATCGGACACACTCGTGTGACGCTTCGTTAATTGGTGGAGCGCTCGCATGTGCCCTATTGCAACGACTGCGTCGTCCCCCAGAATGTTCGGCATATTCTTGTCCAATGTCCCAGTCTGGGTTATCTTCGCGCACGATACCTGTCTCGGTACCGGGATGGGCGGGGTCCTACCGCCTGTCCCTTGTACTCGGGACGAGTGCGTGCACCATGACTGGTGGACTTATTGACTTTTTGGGGGAGGCCGGCCTTCTCCCCTTTATTTAAGGTTCTTTTTTTTGTTATTGTTTTGTTTTAGGTTGCACTCTCCTGCACCGGGGTGAGGGGGACCTCCCCCCGCTGCCGGAGATTGCTTCGATTGTTAAGTTTTTCCAATTTATATTGATTGTTAAGTTTTCATATTTTAACTTTAAAGTAGCCTAATTCTAGGCTGTCGTGTTTTTCGGCGACTTATGCCCAAGTGGGTAGTTGCCAGATGGGCTCTATAAAAAAAAAAAAAAAATCCTTTAATGGAATTGCCGTGGACTCCGGGCCAACTGGGAGGAGCTGCGGAGGCTCGTCTCGTCCCGTTCCCCGTTAGCTATTTTTTTTTGGAGACCATGCTAGGTGCGTGCCCCCTGCCTGCCCTCCCGGGGTATAAGGGTCTTGCGACCCCACCACCGCGGGATGGCCGGGCTGGGGGATGCGCAGTTTACACCCGGCATGATGTCTCCGTTCTTCCTTTCTCTTTAGATACCTCCTTTCAGGCAGTGGCTGTGCAGCTGCACCTGGATAGGAGGTATACTATCATTTCTGCGTACATTCCACCGTCAGCTGACTTCGACGCGGGGGACTTCCGCCGCGTCGTTGCACGGTTGCCGAGGCCCTATCTCTTGCTTGGAGATCTGAACGGCAGGCATCCTCTCTGGGGAGATTACTCCATAAATCCCAGGGGATAAGTCCTTGCCGATCTGATCGAAGAGCTTGAGATGGGTGTCCTAAACGTGGATGAGTTTACGCATCACTTTACGAGAACCGCTTCATTTTCTTGCCTTGACCTATCTTTGTGCTCTTCGGATGCACAGCCTGATTTTGATTGGTGGGTGGTCGATGACCTCCATGGTAGTGATCCCTTTCCCATTCAAATATCATTTTCAGGGCAACTGCCGCCTGAGAGACCACCTCGGTAGTGCTTGGCGCGGGCGCGGTGGCCTGCATTTCAGGAAATGACTGAATTCTCTATCTCAGTCGAGGAGTTTAGGTCGGTAGATGATGCCGTTGAGTTCTTCTCCGGCAACCTCATCGCCGTGGGCCTGACTACTATTCCTAGGACGTCTGGCCGTTTTGCACGCCGACCACTCCCATGGTGGTCGGCCGAGTGTGAGACGGGCCTCAAACAGAAGCGTTATGCCTACATGCGCTATAAGTGCCGCCCGAACGATTTCACTGTGTTGAATTTCGTCAGGCTAGGGCTAGGTTTCGGTATATTTCGAAGCACGCCCGCCGCTCTTCTTGGCAAGCATACGTGTCTTCACTTAACGGGAAGACCCCTTTAGCTGAGGTGTGGAAGCAAGTTAAAAGGATTCGGGGCAAGTTCTCACAGGGCCCCCCTCCTGTTCTCCAGGAGAAAGGGACCGTAATCTCGGACCCCGCGTCCGTGGCGGAATCCTTAGCGACCGCTTTTTCCGCATTCTCTTGCCGTGATGCTGCTCCGCCAGCATTCAATGCACGTCGTGATGTCGCGGAAGGCCGCCGGCTGGACTTTACCTCCAGAGGCGGCGAACCCTTCAACGACAAGTTTACTGTGAGTGAGTTGCGCTCCACCCTCGCTTCGTGCGCGGACACCGCCCATGGTGCGGACGATGTCCCGTACGCCATGCTTCGACACCTGGGTGAGCGAGGCATGACCTTTTTGTTAGATTTGTTCAACAGGATCTGGGTGGAAGGTCTTCTCCCAGAGTCCTGGCGAATCGCTACTGTGCTCGCCTTTCGCAAACCGGGGAGAGATCACTCTACTCCGACCGGTTTCCGCCCAATCTCTCTAACCTCTTGCGTGTGCAAGTTGATGGAGAAATTGGTAAATGTTAGATTAGCCTTTTTCCTGGACAGCGGAGGCCATCTGTCTTCCGCACAGTGCGGCTTCCGCAAGTTCCACTCCACGTCGGATGCTCTGCTCCGACTGGAAAATGCCGTCTGCGAGGCTTTCCTTCATAGACAGCACTACGCCACGGTCTTTTTCGATCTGGAGAAGGCTTATGATACCGCATGGCGATACGGTATCATGGAGACTCTCCACACGATGGGGGCGAAGGGACGCCTCCCAATGTTTATATCTGAATTTTTGCGAGATCGTCGATTCCGCGTACGGGTTGGAGGAGCTCTCTCCGGCCCAAAGGAGCTGGAAGAGGGTGTCCCGCAGGGAAGTGTCCTCAGTGTCACACTCTTTTCCCTGAGCATCAACGGCAACACCTCGGTGCTGCCGGAAGATTTTCTCGCTACGCTTTACGTGGACGACCTTTCGATCTCTTTTGGCGCGGCCCAGATGCCAACTCTGGAGCGTCGACTCCAACAGGCATTGAACCGCGTCTCTCGTTACGCCGAAGCGCACAGGTTTCGGTTTTCTTTGGCAAAGACTAAGGTGGTGCACTTCTGCCGCCATCCACGGCTTCACCCCGACCAAGATTTGTTTCTTAATGGGGTGCGCCTGGTTATGGTTGAGTCGCACCGTTTCCTTGGTCTTGTATTCGACCGACGCCTCACCTGGGAGGCTCATATTCGCAGCCTTAGGGTCTCTTGTACCCGCGCCATGGACATTCTCCGTTCCGTGACGTTCAGCGCTTGGGGTGTTGATAGGGCTACCGCCCTCCTTTTTTATCGATCCTTTGTTCGTTCGAAGCTCGACTACGGATGCGAGTTTTATGCATCCGCAGCCGAGCGTTTATTGCGGAAGGTGGATTCGATCCACCACACAGGCCTTCGCCTTGCGACCGGTGCCTTCCGCATTTCCCCCATTGAGAGCCTGTTGGTCAATGCTGGGGAGATGCCACTCGCTCTGCGCCGCGTGTAGTGTATCACTCGACTGTACGCGCGAGCCCGGCGCCTCCCTCAGTCGCCAACAGCTCTCACTGCATCCGCAGCTGATCTCGATGGTGCCTATGCCTTCGAGAGACGCCAGTCATACCCTAAGCCTTTTGGGTTTAGGGCCAGGAAACTCCTTCGAGAGGTAGATATCGCTCTCGGGCTGGTGGCGCCTCTGGTTTTGCCCAGGACGCCACCCTGGAGGGTACCACATTTGGCTATTTGTCGCCACGCCTCTGCTACCAAAGCTTGTACTGCGCCGGGAGTATTGCGTTCGACCTTTTTGGAGCACACATCGTGTTACCCTGGAACCCTGCCAGTGTCCCTTCTGTTTGAAGTCAGCGGGGCTCTACCAGGCGCTGAGTCTGTCTTCACGGCCTAGCTGGTGGCAATACACCACTCGGTACGGGAGATTACGCGACGTGCCCGGTTCGGAGATCGGATTGTGATCTATAGCAACTCACAAAGTGCCCTGAGTGCTCTCGGGGCATTGGAATCTCCGCATCCCCTGGTTCGCGATATCCGTGAACCTCCGGTTTTGGCGAGCCGGGCAAATGTCGAGATTATCTTCTGCTGGGTTCCTGGAGATGTAGGAATTGCGGGGAATGAGCGCGCCGATGAGGGACCAGCGTTTTGCTCTTCCTCACACCGACTACATGGCAGGAATACGGGCATCTCTTCGGGTGCTTGGCAAAGAAGATGGGAGACGGTCGAAGGGAACTTAAAGTTGCGTGCCATTGCGCCGCAACTGTTCTCATGGACCTATCCCCCAATGCCACGGCGGCTTCAGGTTGCTTTCTGTCGTCTTCGAATCGGACACATCCGTGTGACGCATCGCTACTTGATGGAGCGCTCGCATGCGCCCTATTGCAACGACTGCGTCGTTCCCCAGACTGTTCGGCATATTCTTGTCGAATGTCGCAGTCTGTGATCTTCGCGCACGATACCTGTCTCGGTACCGGGATTGCCGGGGTCGCTACCGCCTGTCCCTTGTACTCGGGACGAGTGCGTGCACCATGACTGGTGGACTTATTGACTTTTGGGGGAACGCCGGCCTTCTCCCTTTCCTTTAACCCGTTTTTATTGTTGTAGTTGTTTTTGTTATCGTTTTTGTTATTGCTTTGTTATTGTTATTTCTTTTTATTGTTGTTTCCACCTCTTGATTTACATAAACGGTCGAATTACTTTTTATATATATAATTAATTCCCATATTATCAAACTTATTCTTTTTACTTAAAAGAACATTATTTTATAGTAATATTTTATTTCTTTTAGTCACTAATATCTAAATATTACAGAGACAAAACAAAATTAGTACATTTGTTGCTTTCTTAGGTCTACCTGGCATGGATGCCAACTGTCGCCATTTCTCTTATTTAGGCAATCTAAATTTTAAATGGTCTTTGTTTTCATCAAGAAAACCCGATTTATATTAAATATATTGAAAGGATGAGATGGAAAGTACTATCTATAGACATTTATTTTATATTTATTAACCAAACATTACAATATTTCACACTTTCGTTTTTTTCTTCTTTTCTTTAATTTGTTTGAAGTTTCTTGATAGCATGGAAATAAATATTAGTTAGTTCGAGGTAAAAATAAGCAAGTATCGAGAGAACGAAAATAATTTGAAGAAATATAACCAGGATGTTTAATTTAGATTATAATCAAAAGATAAAGTATTTACGATCTGAGAATTCTTCTCTTTCTATATCAGTTATTATTTTAGGAATCCCTATTCAGGGAATAGTTGTCCTATTATAACAGACTTTATGATACTCTAAAGTTCTCATTTTTAGGTATCTTTGATTGTCTCATTTTATCTTGCAATCTGTGCACTATATAACCCTTCCCTTCGAGAAAACAGTTTTATGCAAGATTACGTACATATATTTTTATAAAAAATCCTTTCTCACAATTTTTTACGGTATTCAGAGGTTATTTAGAGGTTCCAGACTAGAAACTGCAATTCTTAAATTCGAACAAATTATTTTTTGCCTGCGTTTGCGCACCACAACTTTATTTTTGTTACTTTATTTTAGCCTATCCTTCCCTTTTATTATTGACTGCAACAAAATAATAGTTTTTAAACGTTCCTCATGATTTATATCAATAAATATATATTTTTATGCATACAGCTTTGTGCGCGTGCGCCAAACATTTTTTTTACTTTCAAATTTCATTTTTGTTATTCTTGGATGCAAAACAGATTTTATTTGGCTCAGAAATCCTGTGTCGTAGAATTGCTCATAGTCTGGTCCAATAATTATTCTAGTCCTTGATCTGGACACACCGCTTTTGTTTAAGTCGATGGTATTGACCCTATGTCTTAATCTACGATCATATATATATATATATATATATATATATATATATATATATATATATGCTTTAATTCCTACTGAACGTGCAAAAGCTGGTTAGAGGTGGGTTGGGCCGTAGCTAGGATTCTCACTATAAAAGTCCCACTTGTTACTGGTGGAAGGTTTGTGATTGTTGAATTCTAAGAGTGCATAATACAGGTTGAATAAATTAGCCGAAGGGATTCTTAATTTTAGTCTTGCCAAGGGTACGTCAAAAGAGAGGAGCCACAAATAAACATACGTACAAAAATATAACTTTACTTTACACAAAAATAATAATTAGTAGTAGTTAAACGGGCAAAAGGCAAATAAGGATTAAATACTGAACACTGACGTTAAGCGTCTAGATTTATAATGACTCAATGGGAGTATCAATCACTGTTAATTAAATAGGTAATTTAGGAATAGAGGGACACCTGGTTTACAGATTACGATTAATTGTGATGCATTGGAGAGACGACTACTCGGGTCAAGACGGGGAGGTTTGGGTGGCGTTAACACGAGTTCTCGGGGGGCGGAGGGATAAGACGACGGGTTAGAGGCTGCTGGATGCAGATCTAGTTAGTTCACTCCTAACTAGATATGACACTAACAAATAGTAACTTCCAGTAACTATTTGGATGTTACTTTTCTTTCTCAAGTTATGTTGAGCAACAGAGCGTATTCTTCTAGTCACAGACTCTGCGGGGCGGGATTTACATAAGGAACACTTTGAGAAAGCGACCCAGTTAACTCAGCGGCGCGTTGGCGGTCGATACGTTACGGCAACGACTCTCGTTCAACGTGACGGTTACGCGAGTATGTTTGGGACAATGTTCTAGAGGGATGATCAGCGTTGTCATTTATACCACGGACTGTGTGAAATCGAGAGAGAGATTACATTCACGACAATTCGCTTATCGCAGCGCCTTCTGCACAATTCCATGGTATCATAAAGTAGGCAAATAGAATTTAGGCTTCTCTGTGAGATAGGGCTTCTTTCGTCAGACTTCCTGTTGCCTGTTGGGAAAGGGTGTGGGGGAGAAAGAGGAGACGAAGGTCAACTGAAACGATAAATTTCTTTCGTTCATACGATTGTCTGGTGGCATGCGAGTATGTACGTTCCATACCCTCACACTGAGGTTCCTCTTTTAACTTATGTAATGGGAAGCGTTTTATAAAAAAGATTAGAGCGTCACACATGTAGTAGCTACAGTTCCTCAACGCGAACCAAAGCTTTTTTCTTCTACATTTCTTGGTCTGTATTCACCACACCACTTTTTAAAGCTAAATGTAACTTATGAATATGGAGTTAACCTTATATTAATATTTTCACGGATTTTGTACACTTAATTTGTTGTAAGATAATTAATATTATTATTCATATCTCCGCACGCTGGTTTTTTCACTATTTACACTTTGAAAAATAAGCACTTTTTATACACTTCAAACCCATTTGCATTGGGATTTTTTTAAAGCACTCTTATTGCCATCATTATTTGGGGAAAACTTTGTCTGAGAAGATGGCATTAGTTCGTCTTTTTTATCTTGATACAGGATTGTCCTTGTAAGCTGGAATGTGGGTGCTATTCTTCGTGGGTAGAGACTGGACAAAATTTGTCCGGGTTAAGTCTTACCCCACGTCCTCTTATAGTGGTTCATCGTAGCTCATCCAGGCTGCTCGCAGTAGTCCGATGTATAGAAATCAGCTCCAATCATTTTTGCTACCAAGTCTCGCAGAGCTCAATGATTTGGTACTTAGAGGAGTAGCTTTCTTGGCGAATCCATTTTCTTCGCCACTGTCCTTTGGAGGGATCATCGGTAATGGATGGTTCTACCTCTTTGGAAGAGGAGAACCCAATAACCGACGACAAGTCTTTTTCTTCTAGAGCTCTAGTATTCTCGAATGGCAGCGAACTAGGAGTTTCCTTTTAGGGAGGTAACCTCTCCATTCACTAATATATACATATTAGAGAAACAAAACACAACCACTATATTTTTTGTTTTCTTAAGTCTAGCTTTTACGGTTACCAACTTTTATAATTTCTCTTATTTAGGCGATCTATTCTATAAATGCTCTTTGTTTTCATCAATTAAATCCGATTTATACTAAATATTTTAAAAGATAAGATGGAAAGTACTATCTCGAGATCTTTAATATGAATTTTATATTTATTAAACAAAAATTACTATATTTCAGACTTTGTTTCATTTTTCTTTACTTTAATTCGTAAAAAGTTTCTTCATATCATGGAAATAAAAATAATCTAATTAGTAGTCAAAAGAAGCAAGTAATTGAGAGAATGACAATAATATGTAGAAATAGAACTAAGATGTTTAATTTAGATTATAATGAAAAAAAGAAGTATTTACGATTTAGGAGTTGTGCTCTTTCTAGAGCACTTATTATTTTCGGATTCCCCTTTCATGGAATTCTATTTTGGTTAAAACTGCTCCATTATAAAAGAGTTTATGAAATTTTTAAAGTGCTTTTTTGAGGTATCTTTGAATGTCTGATTCTATCCTGTAATGTGAGCAAATGAAAGGTTTCCAAAATTAGTGTAAGATAATATATAGATATAAACTATGTATGAGTAAATGTTTGGAAAATATGAATGAATAAAACGCAAGATAAAAGCATATAAGCAATCTATTAGAAAAATTGGAGTGTGCAAAACGATTAGAATGAATGCGGAGACAAAGTTCATTAGAAAAATAACGATTGAATTATCAGTAGAAAGCATTTGTACAAGCCTAAAATAGAATAGCCTAGCTGTGCCGGGCCTAACTTAGTCTAGCCTAGTATAATCTAGCTAGCCTACTATAACGTAGTATAGTATAGCCTATTTTATCCAACCTTAGCTTTCTATGGCTTAGCCTAATGTATCCTAGCATTTCCTAGCCTAGCTTAGTAGACCCCAGTCTAACCTAGCATATTATAGTATAGCCTAATTTAGCCTAGCCTAGTATACCCTTGCCTAGACTAGTATAGCCTTGCCTAGCGTAGCATAGCCTTGTGTAGCATAGCTTACTATAGCTTAGCCTAGCCTTATCAGGGATGGCTTAGCATTGCATGCCAGAACCTAGCCTAGCCTGGTCTAGAGTATCCTACCCAAGTATAGCCAAGCTAGAATAAGCTACTATAGCCTAGCCAATATATCCTTGCATACGATATCCTAGCCTAACTACACCTAACATAATATAGCCAAGCATATCATATTATAGCCTATTCTAGTATATCCTAGACAAGTGTAGCATACCATACCCTAGACAAGATTAACCTTGCATAGCTTAGCCTATGATAGCCTTGCTTAGCTATCCTATCGCAGCCTAATATAGTATTACATAGCACAGCAGGGCATAGCCTCCCCTAGCCTGATATAATTTAGCCTACCTTAGCATAGCATAGTATAGCCCTATCTAGCCTAGTATAGCTTAGTATCGCTTAGCGTAGCCTAGCACTAACTATCCTAGACAAGTATAGCCTATAATATCCTATTATAACCAATTCAATCATTACTTAGTATTGTTTAGCCTAACATACTATATTTCCTAGCATAGCATTTTAAAACCTAAATTAGCATAATATATCTTACCCTTGTACCTTATTGCTTAGAATATTATAGCCTAGCCTATAATAGCCTAATGTAGTATAGCTTATTCTAGGCTTGCCTAGCAAAGTATAGCATATTATAGCCTGTTCGAGTCTAGCAGAGTATTGGCAGAATAGTTATGATGTTATTGCCAAAAGAAAATAATTCCCGGGCTATCCTTGGGAAGACTTAAGAACTTTAAACATTATACTAAGATAATATTATTAGAAGATAAGATTATATGATAGAAGATTTTCTATGGTACATCTTTTCCATAGAAAGAAATAAAACTAAAATCATAAAACTGAATTTCTCTTGTGGTATCCCGTAATACCATATCTTGAGAGATTAGGAGAGTTAAATGTGGGGAATTAATGACTCACTAATTAGGTAATTCTCAGCGATGTGTGTTTCGGATTTGAGTTTTTTATGTAGTAGGTACTTTATTGTGGCGATGGAAGGTCAAAAGTAACTCCTAGTGTCAGTTTTCGGTTTCTTATGTGCGCGCATGTAATAAGTGACCTTGATTGCTTTTCTATGACACTGGTTCTTGAGGTGGGCGGGAGCTGATTTACTCGTGAGAGAGGAAGAGGTTACATAGGAGACGAAAACTACAAAAATAATCATCATATATGAGGAAAATTTCCTCTCTATTTTTGGAGAGTTGCCTAATGTCAAAGAGACCTTAGGCTATAATTTATGAAATTAAGGGTGCGATTGACTATGGCATTTTGGGTGGAGTTGGTGTGGCTTTGAAAAGATGTATTCAGTAGCAGCAAGTTGTAATATTTTTCTGAATAACAACAATCGGAAACAAAGTGTGGTTTTAGATATTATAGAGACTGAAGCCAAAAATCGTGATTATATGTATAAATTGCGAAAGTTTCTGTAAGGGCCTTAGACATGAAATCTTTTGGTGTAAAGGCTTCCAGCCATTTAATTATAGTGACTGATTATCATTAAGGGCTATCTATAGCCATTAAAAGATTGGAGAGGAATCTTCCTAAAAGGAATCTGTGTAAGAATGGGAAACGAATATATGGGGCTAAAATGTATAAAATGTAGTTCGTTGCCTTTATCTTTTAAACCTCTGGGAAGCCATGCAAATTTGAACCCATTCTCGACAAAAAAATGATGCATGCTTTGCATACGAATCTGTCGAGATTGATTTTAGATTCGCTCGTGGCTCGAAATGTGGATAAGTGTGATACTAAGCGAATATTTTCATTCTCACAGAGTGTGTGTGTATATATATGAGATAGAGCTACACGTAATGCAATCTCGTGACACATCTTAGGTATTTAGTGAATTAGCTGATAAGGTCTAGATCACGAGCTTGTTTTTGGAAATTCCCTTGATGATTAAACACTTAAAGAAGCTGGTAAATTATTGACGTTGTTAAAGCCATAATATATTATACCATTGATCATGTAGTTAAATATTTTGTTGAGATAAAATACTAAAAAAATTCTTATTGAATGATGAATATTAGAGCTGAGTGTCTTTGATAGCCTGACTGATAATGCTATAGCATTTGATACTCCTCTTTTGTTAATTGCCAAAGGAACACACTACGTATGTGATAAGCTCCTTGGGGCCTCATAGGTACATGGTAACAAAAAATCAAGACGACGTTGTATTGCATTTTTATGGAACTTAGCGAGAGCAATGAAGGTATTGGACGAATTTCTTTTAGAAAATTCTTAAGGAAGTTAATTACGCTAATGTCCTTGAAGTTCATGCAGTTGGTTTGTCCTTGTGAACTTCGTAAGTGTAGCATTCTTAAAATCATTGGGAAGATACGACGTGAATTTAGCCTTTAATCCCCATAACTTATTATTTTGCATGCCAAAGGAGCACCTTGCAATTTTATTATACAATCTATACATTTTCTTCCACAATTAGCAGATCAATGACTTATGGAATGCCAAATCAAAACCTGTCAAGACGCATTTTACTTAACGTTGTAAAGTTTGCATACAATTCAATAATAAACCTGGAGTCATCAGGGGCCAGTCTAAAGCCCCACTGGTATGAAATGTCTCCTTTGCCTCTTTGCTTCAACCCGAGTAAATAACTGTGGATGATAATTATAAAACTAGTGAACGAAAGGAAGAGCGAGGGAAGATTTGGGTATTCACCATTAATCGAGTTCACTATAATAGATAATCACACCGAAATTGGAATTTCACTGGAAGATCGCATCTACAAGTTAACTCGTTGATGACTTTAAAATACATAATGGCTTCACTAATATAAATTATGTCTCAATATTTGAGCTAGAAAACCAAGCCTCTATTTACTTTTACCTTTTTATTACTCAACAGTTACCAGGCATTCATATCATTAAAACTTATACACTTCTCTCTC